>JAAALK010000290.1:10307734-10803769 GCA_019279435.1 Zizania palustris | reverse complement strand
CTGCCACGCCTCGTGGCACCTGCACGCATCACCATCCACCAGTTCAAATTAAGCGTTTCCTGATGAATCAGAGTCAGTGATCTCTTCCAGCTCGTGTTCTTATCTGATGTCACTTTCCCAATTTTATAAGATCCATGATGTATTCACTGCCAACCATGGCGTTTTGATTGGATTGTTAACAACTCTATCTAAACCATGAATCCATGATATTAAACCAAACATTTCGACATTTCATTTTCACTCTCCTGATTGTTGTGTGTTGTGAATAGGATACAACAATGATATTTGCACACAATCAAACTGTCGACACTAGGAAAAGATAGGAACAACTGCATCTCACAATTGGATTGATAGGTTGTTCTTTGCAATATAACCCAATCCACCATTGCTGTCCTGTTATTACATTACAAGCAACTAAGCAAGATTACGAAGCCAATATAGAATCGGGAAGAACGAACACAAGTACACAAACATAACATTAGCATTGTCAAATGCCTTTTTTATTTCTGATATCTAGAACAGTAAGGTCTATGCCATTAAAGTGCTGTTGCAAACAGCCTAATTCCTCAATAATCCGTGTAAAGAACTTGGTATCCATGTTCAGTTCTGTCCCTGGTGTTCTTCTCAGTAAGGAATAGTTGATTCGATGAGCTCTTTGAGTGGAGCCAGCTCTTTTTCAGTCAGACCAAACTCCTGCACCACATACCAACAGGCAACAGGCAACACATGCAAAATTTGTTATCCCTTTGTTTCTCACATCTAACTATCTAAGAGTAAATCTGAGATGAAAACAGCACAATCTTGGTGAGTGATGACTGACGAGTTCACAATCTATAAGCATAAACATAACAGACTTACAGATGTAAACAGAATGAAGTGATTGAAGCAGGTGTTAAGATGGGCCCCCTCCAATTTTGTGGTATGTGTGGGCATAAACACGAAACAGGCGCTTCAAAATTGTCTTTACAACCAAACTCCTTGAAGTTTGGTGGAAATGGTGAGCCTGGGAAAAGTAATTAAATCCAGATCAGTTTATGTGTGATGAAAAGGGCAAAATTGCATAAGAAATGGATAATGGCAATGATATCAAATTATTATGTATGTGTGTCATTACTTCGATGCAGTCTATTGTTTAATGGCATATATAACATGGAAGCTCTGTGGCAAAACATGATATATATTGAGGAAGGCTACAGAGAGCCATTTATTTCATGTAACTATCTATTTTGTTGTGAAGTGTAGTTATGCCTAAACATGTACTTATCTGAGGTGGTTTACGAGTCCAGGACATGAACGTAGTGAAGATTATTGTATCAACCAAGCAACAAAAACAGACGAAGAACATTTCTCAAGGATAAGCAGGCACTGAGGCATGATTATAACAAATTTTACTCTGACATGACGAATGGTTTTGTAACAATTACAAGTTTCACTTTATTATGAGCTTGCGTATTAATAGAGCAACTAAAAGTTTGATACATTTCGAGCTTCAGTGTCATCCTGCAGATGACACGTGAGAAAGATGAATGTGAGCTGTTAAGTCATGAGCCACTTAGTTTAGTTTAGAGACGGGTATACGGTTTTAGATCCGAGACTATCTTATTATCGTTCCTAAACCAAATGGATCCTTAGTTTAGTTTAGAGAGGCACTTATATGGTTTTAGATCAGTGATGTCACCGCATATTTGTTAACTATGATCATGATTTTTAATGAGACATTAAGATCGTTAAACAATTTAAAGTACTGTCATCACCGCTAAACTAGTGACCAACGCTTAGGTTAATTGATAACTTATACTCGTTTGTATCTTAATGTCTAATGATCACAATGTCTCATTAAAAATACAAAAGAGTAGTGATCATCATACATTAAGATCGGAGCTAAACTAACTGTTAGAAATATGTGCAATATTTTAATTCCAATTTTTATTTAGAGGAAAAACTTATAGATGAACAATGATGCATAAACAAATACTAGCAGACATTTGATGTACTTCAAAAAACACATGTTGTCAATAAATATATGAACTATTTACTTGATCAACGAAGTAGCGGAAGACAACACGTAGAGGAAGTAGTCGCGTCGAGGCTCACACGAGGTACGCGCGCATGTGGATTTAGCCAACTCCTCATGAATTTTCTCTATTTAATAAATAGAGATAACCCCACGTTATAAGTGGGTCTCTATCCCAGTAAATAAACAATGTGGGACTAATCATGTACACATACTTTGAAATTAAATAATTGAACCACCTCATGGGTCAATTTCCAACACTAACATCTAAAATATAGATACTCATCGGTAAATATTTAGAATATAAAAGACCCTAAGTGACCGTAAGGACTGAGCACGTTTGAAATCCAGAATATACCATTTTCTAGATATAAATATATAATATATGCTCATCTAATCTATCTATTATAGTACTTTTTTTACTCTTTTTGTACACCTAAAATGTGTACCTATGTATTATACTGTATTTAATATACTGTATATAAGCCCCTAAAGTACCCATTTTACCGTATCAAATCAAAGGTCACAATCTTTGTATAATTTGCTCTTTGTTGCCTGTTCAAAGAAGAAAATTAACGGTGTGCACAATGTAGAAATGATATCTTAGTCATTTCAATTGATGAATACAACGGAAAATACAATTTAAAGAGTAGTAAAGGGTATTTGCTAGAGTAGACAGTAGAGGAGGGTATATTATAGATTTACATTTAGAGAATGATATATTATAGATTTCAGACTAAATGAATATTATCGACGTTTGAAATACATGAAAATTTTCATTTTAAAGCGTTTCTCCTAGAAAATACAAAAGAAGAAAACGAAACTTGGGCCTCAAGCCCAAACAGAGATGTCGCACAAATGATTACGGATATGGATCGGCCCAACCGGTCCACTTAACACTGCCCGGCCTCGCGTGCCCACCCAAACCCTACCCACACGCGGCCACTATAAAGTCGCCCCTCTCGCATAGCCTCACCCTCTCGCGCCGCCACCCCCTCTCGCCTTCCTCTGCCCACAAAGCCCTAGTTCCTCGCTCGCCGCCGCCGCCGCCGGAGCAGCGGGCTGCTGCTCCCTGTACGCCTCCACCACCAGCCATGGCGACCCAGATCAGCAAGAAGAAGAAGGTACGGGACTCCTCGCGGTCGCGCTTCTGCTGCGCCTCGGTTTTGCGTGCGTGTTTGGTTCGAACGATCTGACGGGTTTTGGTTGTTGGGATTCCGGTGTAGTTCGTCAGCGATGGCGTGTTCTACGCCGAGCTGAACGAGATGCTGACGCGGGAGCTGGCCGAGGACGGCTACTCCGGCGTGGAGGTGCGCGTCACGCCGATGCGCACTGAGATCATCATCCGCGCCACGCGTACGCAGAACGTGCTCGGGGAGAAGGGCCGCAGGATCAGGGAGCTCACCTCCGTCGTTCAGAAGCGCTTCAACTTCCCCGAGAACGGCGTCGAGCTCTACGCCGAGAAGGTCGTCAACCGCGGCCTCTGCGCCATCGCCCAGGCCGAGTCCCTCCGCTACAAGCTCCTCGGTGGCCTCGCCGTCCGCAGGTATAACAATCCCTCATGGATTTCCGCTTCTATTTGTTGCCATTGACGATGATTCTGTGTGATGTTGATAAATGGGATCTTGTGAGGTGATGCGTCAGTTCAGTTGTTCGAGCGCCGTACTTGTCGTTACTCTACTCCTGTCTTAGGATTTAGGACTGATTGACTAGCGCTGGTGTTGTTTTGTCCTGCGTTCTGACAATGTTCGTGAGATATTGGAACCAGTGCACAAAGGAAAGGCTGCTCGTTGAAGCTGCATCGGCCAGACAACCGTTGAGATAGATCCACAGATGAATTGCTAATATGTTGTTTGTCTACTAATTCTATCTCACATTTCATTCTTAATTTGATGTGCCTTGTAGCAGTTTGATTTGTTTGGGATGGATGGTATGTACAAAGTGTTGGTTGTATAGTTGTATAGTTATGTGGTGTCTATGGTTAATATATGAAATTTATCTATCATTTTTTCTTTTTCCTTTAATTCTTTTAATATGTTCATGTTTGGTGCAATCAGATCATGCTATTGGACACTGCATAGTTAAATATAATATTTCTGCCTCAAATCCATGTCCATTTAGGTCTGCCATGAGTTACTGCACCTGAAACTAGTTTAGTCCTGCTTTCTTACTATGATGGTAGGATGTTAAAACTGGTGCACAAAGGAAATGCTGCTCTTGAAGCAGTGGCGGCCAGATAACCGTTGAGATAGATCCACAGATGAACAGCCTTTATGTTGCTTGTCTACTAATTCTATCTCACATTCATGCACAATTTGATGATATCATTATGATTTAGATGGATGATAGGTACAATGTGTTGGTTGTCTATATATGCAATGTCTATGATAGATATATCATACAAGAACCTAGTCTGTTACAATAACAGATTGGTATGAGTTGTGCAATCTCTTTTTTCTTTCTGTGTGTTCTTTAATTCTTTGAATGTGTTCCTGCTTGATGCAATGCGATAATGCTATTGGATAATTAAATTGGCTATTCCTGCCTCAAATCCAGGTCCATTTAGGTGTGTCAATGAGTTACTGCACCCAAAATTAGTTGAGTCCTGCTTTCCTATTATGATGGTAGGATGTTAAAACTGGTGCACAAAGAAAATGCTGCTCTTGAAGCAGTGGCGGCCAGACAACCGTTGAGATAGATCCACAGATGAACAGCCTTTATGTTGTTTGTCTACTAATTCTATCTCACACTATTTGCTCCATAATCATCCATTTTTTAGTTTATTTAGTTTTTGCTCTACCCAGTTAAACTCCTTTTTAAGGTTACTTTGTTTGGACTTTTTATGATATTTCAAGGAGGAATGTTGTCATCTCATGTTGTGGTGGTTCATATGCTATTTTATTGTCTCCTTATTTGTATAGCTTTGTATATGTTTTACTTGTTTCCTTTTCTATGTCAATTTCTATATTCTGATATTTATGGTACTTGGCAGGGCTTGCTATGGTGTTCTTCGCTTTGTTATGGAGAGTGGTGCAAAGGGCTGTGAGGTTTGTTCCTTTACTCTTAAATATGAGAATGTGAATATTCTATTGTTAGCTGAAGGTATATAGCTGATACTGTCATTCTTAATGCAGGTCATTGTGAGTGGAAAGCTCAGGGCCCAAAGAGCCAAGTCCATGAAGTTCAAGGATGGTTACATGATCTCATCTGGTCAGCCAGTGAATGAGTACATTGACTCAGCTGTGAGACATGTGCTCCTCAGACAGGTTTGTTTGGCTCACTACCAAAAGAAATTTCTTACTAATAGCCTTATCTGAGTGTGAGACTTAATGAACTTTGATTTGTAGGGTGTTCTTGGTATCAAGGTGAAGATCATGCTCGCCTGGGACCCTAAGGGCAAGCTTGGCCCAATCACCCCGCTGCCGGACCTTGTCACCATCCATACCCCTAAGGAGGAGGAAGAGCTGCGCCCTCCGGTCTTGATCGCTGAGGCATAAGCTTATGAAATTTCACTTCTTTTGGAGCCATGGTCAAGGTTGTCGGTTCTAGATAGGCCTCTATCTTATGATAATCTGGGGCTCTGTGACACTTGGTCACCTTAAGTTTTATGGACAAAAAAGCAATGTACTGGTGCATGTTTTATTTTTAAAACTAAGTTTTGCCAAGACAAAGTTCCATCCATATGTATGCTAAATCGTGGGTAGCTTTCATGTTTTCTTACATTCGATTGATGTTTGAATGATACGTCAGTCTATAATCGTGCTACTGTTTTTTTGAGAACAGAAAGGGGGAGACTCTTTCCCATTTCTATTAAAGAAATGTAGTTGAGGTTCTAGTATCCAGTCCACAAACACACACTAAACAGACCCAAGTTTAACAAACAAAGAAGAAACGCACCCGCTAGGGGGAGTACTGAAATTTGTCTAATTATTACAAACCAGTACAGCTCACACGATAGTTCAAAATAGACCATTGAAGGAGAGCTCGAAGTCTGAAGATGAACTTTGTTACTCACAGATCAAGTTTCTTGAAAAGTTCTAGCCATGTTCAGTGTAAATTTCCCTTACCACCTACTCTATTAATCGCACCCCCAGCTCTAGTTTTCTTCCCCTTTCCCCCGATTTCTGCAACAGGGACCACGAAGAAATCCAAAAGCAAATAAGACTCACCAATTCATTTGGTTCATTGATCAACTTTCTTCTGAAGAAGACATTATTTCTACTCTTCCATATACTCCACAGTATTGCCGCAATTCCAACCTCATATACTTTTTTTTTGTTTTTTCCTCAGCCTTCTGAACCAGCTTTGCCATAAATGATCCATATTGGTAAAGGGGCCAATGTTAAAACAGATTTTAACTAATGCCCAAATGAAACGTGATACAACACAATCAAAAAATAGGTGTTGCACTGTTTCATCTCTGCTGCAAAAAGGACAATGTCTATCATTTCTTTTCCAGCCTCTTCTGATCAGATTGATTCTTGTTAAAATCTTATTCTTTTTGGCCAGTGTCGCGCCCCGATTTAACAAATCAGGACTTTATTGAAATTCCATAGAAAATCAATAAAACAAGACGTTCATCACACGACCACGTACAATACGAGCAATCATTCACGGTTCGTAGACCGCATTAATACAAAAGTGAATAAAGATGAAGAGAAACTAATAAAACAAGGGTCCTAGATGAACGCCTCCTTCCAGTCTCGCCTTGACTGGGTCGCTACTCCAGACCTTCATCCTCCTCGTAGTAGACTGGCTCTGATGTTGTAAGTCAACGGGGTGAGTACAGATGTACTCAGCAAGCCACCGAATGCAAATATAATGCAAGGTAATAACAAGGGAGATAGTGGCTAATTTTGCGGAAGCAGCATAATTGTAAAGCTTTAAATGAGAGCAATTTATTAGTACGGAAAAGTAATCATGTGCATGTGTATCACCATCTTCTAACTCGAGGGGTACAGTCACCCCACCTCGCTCAACAGTCCTTACGTGTCATGAATAAACCGAACATTCACACAATTGTAAACTAACTGCGAGTAGTCACACAACCCGCCCTTGACCGTGGGCTCGGCTTTTCGAAAAGATTAAATTACTCTGATCAGAGATGTACCACTGTACCCACAAGGCACGCACTCATCACTTACACCAAAGTGTAACGAGATGACCCATTTCACGGGAACTCGTGCCAAAACCTTCCATATGGTTCCCTCCGACTCCACAACACCCTCTTATGGGTTTCGTATCGTGTCTCGACGCGTCGAGTGCTCACCATACCCCCCCTTGAGCCTTCTTTGGTACAAGTCGCCCGCAGGCTAGCCCCTTGTACCCCTCCACTATGGTGCATAGAGCCGAAGAGTTCCACACTTCCAGTTAGGACTTACCCATTAGACTTGTGGTTGGTACGGAAGTGCTTTGCAACAGATCCCGCAGACCGGTCCTTATAGTGCCCCGGGTGCGACAAACCAGTGCCCGAGCTTGCACCCGGAACCCACCATACTTATAACCTAGCCAACTCCAACAGAGTCCAGAGACGAGAATAACAGGGAAATACTTATACAGAATCCAGCTATCTACGACTCATTCTTTTTAACCTATAGCAGTTGTGCCGGTACATTGGGCACTAGCTAATATAGTATTTGTAGTGTGACAAGGAGTTAAGGCTCAATAAGCATGGCTTGGGTTTGCACACAAGGACGGGGATCTAATAAATATAATTGTAAGGCTTGAAGATTTGACTAATGCAATATTAACCTATGGGTTATAGCGATAACTTATTAAAACATGGGCTCAATTATGATCAACTGTTTCCACAGAGGTGGTCGATGACTTGCCTTGATCCGTGAATGGTGAAGGTGGAACCTCGGGTTAGAACTCCGGATCTTCGGCGACGTTGTAATCTTCTCGATACGGAAAAGTAAATAAAACATTCAATAAACAATCCAAAACAAACAACCATACTAACATACATGTTTATGTTGGATTAAGTAAAGGAGATAGAGTCTTAACTTTTAGGGTTTTGTTACTTAAACATTTAAGATTAATTTTTAATGAGATTCCTTAATTTTATAACTTGATGTAATTATTTTTCCTAAGGGGGGTTTTATTTCTCCCTTCTTAAATTTGAAGTAAAAGTTATAAAATGACCTTAATGTTTTTATGGCATTAATATAGTGACATCAGGTTTATTTAGATCTTCTGAAGTTTGTTATATAAGTTTTAGGATAGTTCCATAATGGGTTGACTTCTTCTTAAATGCCTTAATTAAATGTCCAAAAAGGGGCTTTGCAATATCATTTAGTGGAATAAAGTGGACAAAGTGAATCATGTTATCTTTATTGCATAGTAGAATCAAGTCATTAAGTCTTTTGAATTTATTATATAGTTTTTCATAATATTTTTGTAGGGTGCTGTATTTCCATTATATGAATTAATCATTTATTTTAAAGGGTCTTGGAAATGTCTATTTAAGAATCTAAAATAGGCAAAATGACTTATTATATTTTTATTGGCTTATAAATAGTGTAAGTGAGTCATTGTGTCCCAGAAATTAATATATATATATTTTTAAGGATTTTTCTGGATTAATTAAATGTAATGTGATTTAAATCCTAAAGGGGACTTAGAAATGTAATTTAATAAAATGTCATGGACAAAATGGTTATTCCATTTTTATTGTATTAACAACAGTGAAATGGGGCCATTATATCTTCTGATATTATTTTATAAATTGTTAAGGGTTTATCTGAATTCTTTTATTGAAATATTAATTAATTCCTAAAGGGGATTTTCTTTATCATTTAATAAGATTATTGTGTGCCAAATAAACATATTGTTTTTATTGCATAAAAGTGTAGAGGATAAAGAGACAAATTTTCCAGAATTAAAATGGTGAAATTTGGAGTTAATTTGAGCAAGATATGAATTTTGGAAGTTTAAACTATTTTTCTGAATTATTTTTAAACCAGAAAACAGCTGCGGGTCCACGGTGAGCCAGGTCCACCATGGACCCGCGCACTGTGCGCTGCACCGGTTGGATCTGGACCGTTGGATCCAGATCCAACGATCGCTAGTGGTGCGGGGCGTTTAAGTGAATCTGGACGGCCCAGATCACCTCGTACCCCTTTGCCGGGATGGGTGGCTGAGATCTAATCACTTAAGTGATTTAATCTCGGCCGTCCATCCACGATCGCACGGCGGAACGTGCGTCCGGCACGCTCGCGGCACGGGGGAGCCAGGAGGCTTCGTCCCCAGCGCCGGCCGAACGACGACGAGCGCCCACCGGCGATGGCGATGGCCTAAGGCCTCGGGTGACTGCAAAAATGGGTAGAGGGGAGTGAGGGGAGTGCATCCGTACCGGAAGTGGCGACGGCGAGGGACTGGTGGCGACCGGCGGCGAGGAGGAAGCGGCGAAACTTTCGGGTCCGACGACGGCGCGGCGATCCGGCGACGATCCGGCCCAACAGAGGTGGGGCCGAGGGAGTGTGTGTGACGGCGATTGTGACGGTGGCCTTGGCGAGGGTGGCGGTGGCCCGGGGCACCGGTGAGGTCCTGCCGGAGAGCGACCAGGGGAAAACGGCGAAAGGCGAGAACGGTGGCTCGGGACGGAGGGGGCTTGGGTGTTTTCGGGGTGTGGTGATCGGCGGAGGTGGAGAGGGTTAAATAGGGGTGGCTGGAGGCGAGAAAGGAAGGCGATTTGGGGGAAACCCGAAACGATTTCCCCTCAACGCCGGCGAGTCCTTCCAAAGCTTGGGTTGGCTTCCAATCGGGTGAAAGCGCGTTGATTTTCGGCGGAAGGGGATCGCAGGCGCTACGGGAAGGCGATCTGGGGCTTGATCTGGCGGAAGGGCGACGGCCGGCGGTGGATTAGGAAAGGGGGCCGGCGGGATTTGGAAAGGGATCCCCTTTCTAACGGAGAAGATGATCCCGACAGGTGGCCCCCACGTGTCGGCGGGCTAACGTGAAGGGACAGGCCACTGACACGCGGGCCATGCTTGGCAGCGAGCAAGCGAGGGGAGCGGGAGGCTGACGTGCGGGCCAGGCAGGGGCGTGGCGCGCGGGAGAGAGAGGGGGCGCCGACATGCGGGCCCAGGATGGCGACGAGTGAGCGGAGGCTGACCAGTGGGTCCGGCCAGGCGCGAGTGCGGGGAAGCGGAGGGCGTCGGCGCCGACAGGCTGGCCCCGCCTGTCAGCGAGAGAGGCTAGACTGGGCCGGGCCAAAAGGCTCTGGGAGGGGAATACGGGGTTGCGGCCCAATAAGAGTTAGAATTTTCCATTAAATTTAATTCCAGAAATTCAAATATTTGCTTAAGGCTTGAAGCACTGTTGATAAAATTTTGTAAAAATTCTCAAAAATATTTCTTGGTCTCTAGTTTATCCCATAAAATTTTCAAGTCCAAATTTTGAATATCTGTTCTCTGTTTGGCTTTAATAGGGCTCTTTTAGGGTTTTTATTAATAACAAAATTCAGAAATTCTTTTATTTATTATATTTCTTTTATTTTATTCCCTTTTAATTTTGGGGCTGTTACAATCCTATCCCCTTTACAGAGAATCTCGTCCTCGAGATTCGAAGCGAACCTCGGGAAAACTAAGGGACTGAGTTCTACTGGTGCTCTCGGTTAGGAGGAGGAGTTACATCAGAAGTAGGCAAGGCGATTTCCGGTTCCGGGTTGGTTGAAACCAAATTGGGAGTGTCTTCGGTTGTATCTGGTTTCTCTTTGTGGTGATCTAGAGTCTGTTTCTCTGGATTTGGGATGGAGGATGGTACTCGTTTGGGGTAGGGGCAGTTGTTGGCGTAGTGTCCTCCTTGGCGACAGTTGTAGCACACAATTGGCTTGCCGTTCCTGTCCCTCTTGTATCCGGTAGCTTGTGCTGGAGTTCTTCCGGTAGGCGGTGCTTGGGGTGGGATGTCTGTGATTGGTCCTCTGAGGGTGGTTCGTGGCTTGGCAGGGGTTGGTGCTTGAGGTGGAATCACTCTGGTTTCTGGTGTAATTGCTTCGTTCACCAATCTTTGAAAGTTGGCGAAGTCCCCGTAGATTATCTGAAGGGAGAGCTCTTGTTGGTGTTGCTGGAGACGGAACAACTGTGCCTGCTGCTCTTGCATCTGCTTTTGTAGTTGTTGCATCTGGGTAAGCAGCGTGGCGATCAGTTGGTTCTGTTTTGTCATCATCTCCGCAAGTGTGGGATGATAGACAACAGGGGTCTGCTGAGGTACAGGTGCACCCCACTGAGGCAGGTTGCCTGAGGTGTTTCCGTCGCGTGGGGCTTCTGATCCTTGGTTATTGGCCATTCTGAAGTTGAAGGGTTCAAAAAGAAGGTGCCGTCATTAAGGGGAATTTGTTACTGGTTTTATTGCCTAAGATGAGTAATTTGACCTAGATGCTTACTTATCTTATTTTAGTTCCTGATCATCTTTCACACTTAGGCCTTAAATGATTTATCCTGTATTTTATTCACTCAACATTCATGTTGTAATATATTTTATTAATTAGTGTTAGAGGTTTAAGATGTTGATTATATCTTATTGAATTCCTTGGTACCAAAAATTCCAGAAAATTTTTGGAACGCATTTTAATGCTTAGGAGAATTTTTAGGAAAAATACTCTAGCTAATTTTAAATGAAATTTTTAGGCCCATATTTTAGCTTTCCTCTTTCTTGATTCATACCAAATCCTTTTCTTGAAATTTATTTATTAAGGGGAAATTTTATTTTTAATGCCTCGCGAAAATCGAGGTGTTACAATCCTAACTTCCTTAACAAGAATCTCGTCCCGAGATTCGGAAAGGCTAGAAGGTTAAAGATAGGCTTCAAGTCTATATTTTCATAGATTGGGCTTGGCTAAGTTAGGGCTTTCTTGACAGCTTGTTTTGGCTTCATGATTGGAGTTGTTCTCGTAGAACGGCGATGAACGAATCATATAGGGTTAAAACTTAGAGATAGATTCTCTTCTTTGGATTGGGATTATGATCTAATAGGTGCATGTGGAAAAAGGAAATGGGATTAAGCTTTTATTTCAAAATGTATCGTTCTTGCGATTACATATATTTATATATTCATTCATGCCTTATTTTTGACATGAATCGTAATACAATCAAGTACAAAGAAAAGCAATCAACCGTAAATCTACGTCTATGGTCGCTCAGGGGACGACTCGATCACGGGCTCGCGGGAGACGGTCGGGGTCGAGGAGCTGGATGGTCCGGCGGGTGGTGCACTGTGGGAGATCCTCTTGGGCTTCACGGTAGGGATCCGAAGGGGTTTCTTCTTGCGAGGCAGAAGAGGTGCGATCTCCTCAAGGTCCTTCTTCAAGTCCTTGAGCTGCTGGCAGAGCTGGGTATTGACCATGGCGCCCTGGCGTAGGAGCTCGTTCTGACGCCTTAATCCCTCCACCTCGAGGGTCAGCTGGGGGTTCTGCTGGACTTGTCGACGGAGCTCAGCATTTTCGCGGGCCAGGTTCTCCGACGAGTGGCGGTAGAAGTCGATGGTGTCGTGTTGGCTATCTGCGTCGAGGACGGCCTCCGTGTGAAGGTTGTCCATAGCCTCCAAGAGTCTCATGGTGCGGGTGATGGCGGAGTTGTCCTGAGGGAGGGAGTTGATGTAGATGCTGCGGTGACTCCCGGGTGTACGCATGGGCATGAAGCGGTAGACGGTGTCGCGGAGGTGGCAGTCGTAGACCAGTCGAAGCTCGGCGAGGGACTGAAGAGCGGCTCGCTGGCTGGCCACCACGAACGAAGGTCCTCCGACTCCATGGGTGTAGAAGGGTGGCTGCGTGGAGGAGGGGCGGATAACAACCGTGACCTCACAGTAGCTCTCGTTCGCATCGGGAAAGATCCCGTGGAACGCAGGCTCATGGGGAAACCCCAAGAAGTCGACGAGCACGCGAAGCTCGCGGATGAATCCGGCCTCGTCACGAAGAGTCCCGCTCATGGTATGGACCGGCATCTACAAAAGAGAGAAAGTTTTTGTGTGAAAATCTTGGAAGATAAGAGGATAAGTAGTTTTTGTAAGAAAATATAGTGGATTTATAAGTCCTAAGGTCAGGTCTGTTTGGCTTCCTACAGTCAAGTCGGCTCTGATACCATCTTGTCGCGCCCCGATTTAACAAATCAGGACTTTATTGAAATTCCATAGAAAATCAATAAAACAAGACGTTCATCACACGACCACGTACAATACGAGCAATCATTCACGGTTCGTAGACCGCATTAATACAAAAGTGAATAAAGATGAAGAGAAACTAATAAAACAAGGGTCCTAGATGAACGCCTCCTTCCAGTCTCGCCTTGACTGGGTCGCTACTCCAGACCTTCATCCTCCTCGTAGTAGACTGGCTCTGATGTTGTAAGTCAACGGGGTGAGTACAGATGTACTCAGCAAGCCACCGAATGCAAATATAATGCAAGGTAATAACAAGGGAGATAGTGGCTAATTTTGCGGAAGCAGCATAATTGTAAAGCTTTAAATGAGAGCAATTTATTAGTACGGAAAAGTAATCATGTGCATGTGTATCACCATCTTCTAACTCGAGGGGTACAGTCACCCCACCTCGCTCAACAGTCCTTACGTGTCATGAATAAACCGAACATTCACACAATTGTAAACTAACTGCGAGTAGTCACACAACCCGCCCTTGACCGTGGGCTCGGCTTTTCGAAAAGATTAAATTACTCTGATCAGAGATGTACCACTGTACCCACAAGGCACGCACTCATCACTTACACCAAAGTGTAACGAGATGACCCATTTCACGGGAACTCGTGCCAAAACCTTCCATATGGTTCCCTCCGACTCCACAACACCCTCTTATGGGTTTCGTATCGTGTCTCGACGCGTCGAGTGCTCACCATACCCCCCCTTGAGCCTTCTTTGGTACAAGTCGCCCGCAGGCTAGCCCCTTGTACCCCTCCACTATGGTGCATAGAGCCGAAGAGTTCCACACTTCCAGTTAGGACTTACCCATTAGACTTGTGGTTGGTACGGAAGTGCTTTGCAATAGATCCCGCAGACCGGTCCTTATAGTGCCCCGGGTGCGACAAACCAGTGCCCGAGCTTGCACCCGGAACCCACCATACTTATAACCTAGCCAACTCCAACAGAGTCCAGAGACGAGAATAACAGGGAAATACTTATACAGAATCCAGCTATCTACGACTCATTCTTTTTAACCTATAGCAGTTGTGCCGGTACATTGGGCACTAGCTAATATAGTATTTGTAGTGTGACAAGGAGTTAAGGCTCAATAAGCATGGCTTGGGTTTGCACACAAGGACGGGGATCTAATAAATATAATTGTAAGGCTTGAAGATTTGACTAATGCAATATTAACCTATGGGTTATAGCGATAACTTATTAAAACATGGGCTCAATTATGATCAACTGTTTCCACAGAGGTGGTCGATGACTTGCCTTGATCCGTGAATGGTGAAGGTGGAACCTCGGGTTAGAACTCCGGATCTTCGGCGACGTTGTAATCTTCTCGATACGGAAAAGTAAATAAAACATTCAATAAACAATCCAAAACAAACAACCATACTAACATACATGTTTATGTTGGATTAAGTAAAGGAGATAGAGTCTTAACTTTTAGGGTTTTGTTACTTAAACATTTAAGATTAATTTTTAATGAGATTCCTTAATTTTATAACTTGATGTAATTATTTTTCCTAAGGGGGGTTTTATTTCTCCCTTCTTAAATTTGAAGTAAAAGTTATAAAATGACCTTAATGTTTTTATGGCATTAATATAGTGACATCAGGTTTATTTAGATCTTCTGAAGTTTGTTATATAAGTTTTAGGATAGTTCCATAATGGGTTGACTTCTTCTTAAATGCCTTAATTAAATGTCCAAAAAGGGGCTTTGCAATATCATTTAGTGGAATAAAGTGGACAAAGTGAATCATGTTATCTTTATTGCATAGTAGAATCAAGTCATTAAGTCTTTTGAATTTATTATATAGTTTTTCATAATATTTTTGTAGGGTGCTGTATTTCCATTATATGAATTAATCATTTATTTTAAAGGGTCTTGGAAATGTCTATTTAAGAATCTAAAATAGGCAAAATGACTTATTATATTTTATTGGCTTATAAATAGTGTAAGTGAGTCATTGTGTCCCAGAAATTAATATATATATATTTTTAAGGATTTTTCTGGATTAATTAAATGTAATGTGATTTAAATCCTAAAGGGGACTTAGAAATGTAATTTAATAAAATGTCATGGACAAAATGGTTATTCCATTTTTATTGTATTAACAACAGTGAAATGGGGCCATTATATCTTCTGATATTATTTTATAAATTGTTAAGGGTTTATCTGAATTCTTTTA
Organism: Zizania palustris; assembly: GCA_019279435.1. Lineage (NCBI taxonomy): Eukaryota > Viridiplantae > Streptophyta > Magnoliopsida > Poales > Poaceae > Zizania > Zizania palustris. The sequence goes on along the minus strand of JAAALK010000290.1, from coordinate 10,788,427 downwards.
TTGAAATATTAATTAATTCCTAAAGGGGATTTTCTTTATCATTTAATAAGATTATTGTGTGCCAAATAAACATATTGTTTTTATTGCATAAAAGTGTAGAGGATAAAGAGACAAATTTTCCAGAATTAAAATGGTGAAATTTGGAGTTAATTTGAGCAAGATATGAATTTTGGAAGTTTAAACTATTTTTCTGAATTATTTTTAAACCAGAAAACAGCTGCGGGTCCACGGTGAGCCAGGTCCACCATGGACCCGCGCACTGTGCGCTGCACCGGTTGGATCTGGACCGTTGGATCCAGATCCAACGATCGCTAGTGGTGCGGGGCGTTTAAGTGAATCTGGACGGCCCAGATCACCTCGTACCCCTTTGCCGGGATGGGTGGCTGAGATCTAATCACTTAAGTGATTTAATCTCGGCCGTCCATCCACGATCGCACGGCGGAACGTGCGTCCGGCACGCTCGCGGCACGGGGGAGCCAGGAGGCTTCGTCCCCAGCGCCGGCCGAACGACGACGAGCGCCCACCGGCGATGGCGATGGCCTAAGGCCTCGGGTGACTGCAAAAATGGGTAGAGGGGAGTGAGGGGAGTGCATCCGTACCGGAAGTGGCGACGGCGAGGGACTGGTGGCGACCGGCGGCGAGGAGGAAGCGGCGAAACTTTCGGGTCCGACGACGGCGCGGCGATCCGGCGACGATCCGGCCCAACAGAGGTGGGGCCGAGGGAGTGTGTGTGACGGCGATTGTGACGGTGGCCTTGGCGAGGGTGGCGGTGGCCCGGGGCACCGGTGAGGTCCTGCCGGAGAGCGACCAGGGGAAAACGGCGAAAGGCGAGAACGGTGGCTCGGGACGGAGGGGGCTTGGGTGTTTTCGGGGTGTGGTGATCGGCGGAGGTGGAGAGGGTTAAATAGGGGTGGCTGGAGGCGAGAAAGGAAGGCGATTTGGGGGAAACCCGAAACGATTTCCCCTCAACGCCGGCGAGTCCTTCCAAAGCTTGGGTTGGCTTCCAATCGGGTGAAAGCGCGTTGATTTTCGGCGGAAGGGGATCGCAGGCGCTACGGGAAGGCGATCTGGGGCTTGATCTGGCGGAAGGGCGACGGCCGGCGGTGGATTAGGAAAGGGGGCCGGCGGGATTTGGAAAGGGATCCCCTTTCTAACGGAGAAGATGATCCCGACAGGTGGCCCCCACGTGTCGGCGGGCTAACGTGAAGGGACAGGCCACTGACACGCGGGCCATGCTTGGCAGCGAGCAAGCGAGGGGAGCGGGAGGCTGACGTGCGGGCCAGGCAGGGGCGTGGCGCGCGGGAGAGAGAGGGGGCGCCGACATGCGGGCCCAGGATGGCGACGAGTGAGCGGAGGCTGACCAGTGGGTCCGGCCAGGCGCGAGTGCGGGGAAGCGGAGGGCGTCGGCGCCGACAGGCTGGCCCCGCCTGTCAGCGAGAGAGGCTAGACTGGGCCGGGCCAAAAGGCTCTGGGAGGGGAATACGGGGTTGCGGCCCAATAAGAGTTAGAATTTTCCATTAAATTTAATTCCAGAAATTCAAATATTTGCTTAAGGCTTGAAGCACTGTTGATAAAATTTTGTAAAAATTCTCAAAAATATTTCTTGGTCTCTAGTTTATCCCATAAAATTTTCAAGTCCAAATTTTGAATATCTGTTCTCTGTTTGGCTTTAATAGGGCTCTTTTAGGGTTTTTATTAATAACAAAATTCAGAAATTCTTTTATTTATTATATTTCTTTTATTTTATTCCCTTTTAATTTTGGGGCTGTTACAGCCAGCCACAAGAATATTTTTATTTTCAAAGGCACCTTCAGATCCCACACATCATCCACACATTTACAAGAATTATGTATTTTCAAGGCAGTGTAGAAAGACTTTACATCAAAAGAACCTTTTTTCGTCAATGACCAACTCACAGAATCTTTTTCATCATTCAAATTGATTTCTTGACAAATTTTTTTCAATCTATTCCATTCATGAAGTTTGTTCCCAGTTATAGTCCTCCTAAACTTGATATTTGTCATATTGTTCTCCAAGGCTTTTGCCACAGTCACATTCCGAGAAAAGGTAATACTATACAAAGTAGGGAATTGATCAGCTAACTTCTTCCCTCCAGTCCAATTCTCTTCCCAAAATAATGTTCCCTTACCATTACCCATTTTTTTTAACACAGAATTGCAAATATAAAGGTTTGATTTTCATAAGAGCATTCCAGAACTGTGAATCACCCAACCTGTGTTTTTTTTGAGCTAAAGTGTTATTGAACAAATACTTATTTTTCAACAATTCCTGCCATAAACCATTTTCTGTATCAAGTTTCCAAAGCCATTTACCCAACAGGACAATATTCATGATGTGAAGATCCAAGACACCCATACCTCCAATGTTTTTGGGCATGCAAATTACAGGCCATTTAACTAGATGATATTTTTTAATGCCCTGATCTTCCTGCCATAAAAGTCTTGCTCTAAAGTAATCCATCCTTTTCCCCACACCTTTAGGGAGAAGATAAAATGATAGCATATAAAGAGGGATACTGCTCAAACAAGAATTGAGCAAAAGTAATCTACCTCCTATATCTAACAACTTCCCCTGCCAGCAACCCATCCTACTTTCAACCTTATTTTTACAATTTTTCCAATCACCATTCAGTATTTTCTTTTTGTTTATGGGTAAACCCAAATACTTCATGGGCAAAGCACCCATTTTGCAAGTCAAAATCTGACAATATTTATCTACCTTGTCTTTTTCCATACCCATACAATATACTTCACTCTTATCAAAGTTGATTTTTAGTCCAGACATTTGTTCAAAGAGACACAAAATAAATTTCAAATTTTTTGCATTGGTAAGATCATCTGAGAGAAGAAAAATTGTATCATCAGCATATTGAAGAATGGATATATCTTTTTCAAGGAACTCTCCCCCTAGACCAGTTATTAATCCAGAATCCACTGCTCTCTCCATAAGAATGGATAGAGCATCAACTGCTATATCAAACAGAAGGGGGGAGAGGGGATCCCCTTGACGTAATCCTTGATTAGTTTTAAAATAGGGCCCAATTTGGTCATTTAGTTTGACACTCACATTTCCTCCCATCATCACTCTCATAACCCAATCATTCCATTTGCTAGGAAACCCTTTGGATTCAAGCATTTGGTAAACAAAAGGCCACTTTATTTTGTCATATGCTTTTTCAAAATCAACTTTAAATAGAATACCAGCAGATTTCTTAACATGAAGTGTATTCAATATTTCATGAAGTATAACCACACCATCCAGAATGGATCTGTTTTTGATAAAAGCAGTTTGAGTTTTAGCAATCAAACCATCAATAACTTTCTCCAGTCTATGCATCAAGATTTTTGTTATAATTTTAAAACTCACATTGAGCAAGCAAATAGGTCTGAAGTTTCTGACCTGATCAGCATTATTACACTTAGGAACCAAAGTGATCACCCCAAAATTAAGCCTATTAACTTCAGAGCTACCTAGATAAAACTCATCTAGGATCCCTAAAAGATCATTTTTAATTATCTCCCAACAAGACTTATAAAATTCTATAGGAAAACCATCAGGCCCTGGAGATTTGTTATTATCCATATCAAAAACAGACTGCTCAAGTTCTTTTTCTGAAAACGGTTTAACAAGTTCATTCTTATCTTCATTTTTCAGCTGAGACATATTTCTAGTCAACAATTTAATATTCGTCCTATCACCTTCCCCAAAAAGTTGCTTATAGAAATTTGTCACATGAGATAACATTTCATTTTGATTAGTAATAATATCATCACCTCTTCTTAAGAAAGGTATAAATTTTTTTCTCCTTCTCTCATTGGCTTTAGCATGAAAATACTTAGTGTTGCTACTACCTTCAAGCAGATCTTTGACTTTACTTCTTTGGATCCATTTTATTTGATCTTCTCTCATAAGGTTTTTTAGTTGAATTTCTAGGTCTTTCCTCTCTTTCCTTTCAGTCCAAGTCATTCCATATTTTTCACATTTAACATCAATTTCATCAATTCTTTGAACAATATCAGCTTTAGATTTTTTATAAACTCCTTCTCAATTAAGGTTCCAACCTTTCAACTTTTTCCTAAGGGCCCCCATCTTTTTTTGCCACTTATCAACAAAAGAACCATTATCCCCAACAAAATGCCAAGTTTCCCCAATAATCTTTTTTAGATCATACCTACACAACCAACTGTTTTCAAATTTGAATTGAGTTGTTTTTTTATTGGTTATACCAAAGTCAATAAACAAAGGAGAGTGATCAGAAAGCACTCTTTCCAAAGGGACAACCCTGGCTAGAGGAAAAGCTTTTTCCCAATCCATGGACATCAAGATCCTATCCAGTTTTTCTAAAGTGGGGTCTACATGATTATTGCTCCAAGTATACCTTTTACCACTCACATCTAGCTCCCTCAAATTATACATTTCAATAATTGTATTAAACAAAAACTCCATTTATTATAACCCCCAGGTTTATTCTTTTCTTTTTCTCTTCTCAAAATATTGAAATCTCCCCCAAACACAGTGGGTTCCACACAACCTTTACACAATTGTGCAAATTCTGTAAGAAAGGCACCTTTATTATCTAACTGAGCAGTGCCATAAATGACAACCAAATTCCAAGAAAAATTATTCATTTTGTTAACAACTTTGACTTTAACATAATAAGATCCAATCTCAGAAGACACAATATCCATAACATCTTCTTTCAAACCAACCAAGATTCCTCCTGATCTCCCTTTAGCAGGGGACCAAATCCAATAAAAATTTTTCCCAGCACTCAGATATTTAAGAAATTTTTGTGAGAAGTCAATTTTCATAGTTTCCTGAATTCCTACAAAATCTAACTTTTTCTCAGTTATAACATCCGAGAGATGTTTTATCTTATCACAGCAACCTAGACCTCTTGCATTCCAAAAAAAAACCTTTCATTTATATCTTTTCTTTTTTTTAATTATTTTGCGCTTTGCTGGTTTAGCCTTAGTTATACTAAGGTTCCCAAGTATTCCTTTTCTGCCATCCGAACCACTTTTCTTAATATGTGATAAACAAACATCCATATCACCCAAATTTGACTGTAATCCAAGAGTACTCATTTCATCCTTTGAATCATCATTTAATAGCTCATTAACATATGATCCTTCCTCATCAATATCCACATCATTCATACTAGTATGATTGGCTAAGAACATAGATAATCTAGCCTGTTCCAAAGACTTAATTAGTTCCAAATTATTGTCTACTTGATCAATGGAACAACCTAAAGATACTCCTAAAACACTAGCCATATCAAATAAAGAATCATTCTTATCAAATATAAAAGATGTGAGCTCAGTACCTTTCCCCATGAATGCATTTTGGGCCTCTTTCCTGGAAGTTGCAAGCTCCAAAACAATCTTGTCTTCCTTGTCTTTGAGCCTACTACATCTCCTCCTCTCCTCTTCCTCATGATCAGTTTCTTTGGTAGGAATGACAATCCCCACCCGAGTTGCAAAATCCACAGATTCTTGAGAATCTATGTATTCATCTGAGTCGGTAATCTGAAGTTTACCACCTTCCCCAATTGAATTAAAATGTTCATCCATATGCTCATCAGACACTACTTGGGTTCCCACAATTTCCTCATCTTTCTCAGTATACATAATATTATCCCCTGAAGCATCATTAGGATCACCATTGGATTTGTTCCTCTCAAGATTTAGCAGTTCTTCCATTTGGAGTTTTTCAGCCAGTTCCCCATCCATCACCTTCAAATTATCAGCACATTCATTTTCTTTTCCCACAGCCACATCATCATCATTTGGTTTCATCAGTGTAGAGGCAGAAGTATCAGGATTAGATACCTTCTCAGCATCCTTCCCATCTATATTCCTTTTTTTAGTCACATTACCACTAGGAGTATCAGGATTATCTGTTCCATCCTCATTCAAGACTCTTTTTCCTTTGTCTTTGGTCTGGAACCAACCAATCTCCACTATCTCATCCAAGGTATAGGTTATCTCATATAACAAAAGTTTTGGAGAAGTCAGAATTAAAGATAAAGGCAACACCGTTGTATTCATCATCCCAATTTTTAGTCTCACAATGTCACTATTTCTAAGTGATTCCATATCAACATCTACAACCACACCAATATTTGACCCAACCTCACATAGAGCTTGAAAGTTCTTCATGGTATCAGGTAATTGTCGCGCCCCGATTTAATAAATCAGGACTTTATTGAAATTCCATAGAAAATCAATAACACAAGACGTTCATCATGCGACCACGTACAAATACGAGCAATCATTCACGGTTCGTAGACCGCATTAATACAAAAGTGAATGAAAGTGAAGAGAAACTAATAAAATCAAGGGTCCTAGATGAACGCCTCCTTCCAGTCTCGCCTTGACTGGGTCGCTACTCCAGACCTGCATCCTCCTCGTAGTAGACGGGCTCTGATGGTGTAAGTCAACGGGGTGAGTACAGATGTACTCAGCAAGCCACCGAATGCAAATATAATGCAAGGTAACAACAAGGGGGAAAGTGGCTAGTTTTGCGGAAAAGCATAATTGTAAAGCATTAAATGTGACCAATTTGTTAGTACCGAAAAGTAAACATGTGTATGCATCATCATCTTCTAACTCGAGGAGTACGTTTCACCTCCTCGCACAACAGTCCTTACATGCCATGAATAACTCAATCATTCAAACAATTGTAAACTAACTGCGAGTAGTCACACAACCCTCCCTTGACCGTGGGCTCGACTTTTCGAAAAGATTAAATTACTCTGATCAGAGATGTACCACTGTACCCACAAGGCACACACTCATCACTTACACCGAAGTGTAACGAGATGACCCATTTCACGGGAACTCGTGCCAAAACCTTCCATATGGTCCTCCCCGACTCAACATCACCCTCTTATAGGTTTCATATGGTGTCCCGACGCGTCGGTGCCCCACCATACCCCCCCTTGAGCCTCCTTTGGTACAAGTCGCCCGCAGGCTAGCCCCTTGCCCCCTCCACTATGGTGCCGAGAGACGGAGTATTCCGCACTTCCAGTTAGGACTTACCTATTAGACTTGTGGTTGGTACGGAAGTGCTTTGCAACAGATCCCGCAGACCGGTCCTTATAGTGCCCCGGGGGCGACATACCAAAACCCGAGCTTGCACCCGGAACCCATCATACTTATAACATACCTAACTCCAACAGAGTCTAGAGACAAGAATAACGGGGTATTTCATATACCAGAATCCATCTATCTACGACTCATTATTTTTATCCTATAGCAGTTGTGCCGGTACATTGGGCACTAGCTAATATAATATTTGAAGAGTGACAAAGAGTTAAGGCTCAATAAGCATGGCTTGGGTTTGCACACAAGGACGAGGATCTAATAATTATAAGTGTAAGGCTTGATATTTGACTAATGCAATATTAACCTATGAGTTATAGCGATAGTTTATTAAAACATGGGCTCAAATATGATCAACTGTTTCCATAGAAGGGTCGATGACTTGCCTTGATCCGTGAATGGTGAAGGTGGAACCTCGGGGTAAGACTCGGGATCTTCGATGACGTTGTAGTCTTCTTGATACGGAAAAGTAAACACAACATTCAGTAAACAATCCAAAATCAAGCATATAAGCATACAAGTTGTTGTTGGATTTAAGTAAGGGAGATAGAGTCTTAAATCCTAGGGAATTGTCACTTAAATATCTAAGATTGATTTCTAATGAGATTTCTGAATCTTAAGACTTGATGTAATTATTTTTCCGAGGGGTTTCTATTTCCCCTTTTTAGATATGAACTAAAAAGGTATAAATTAGCTTTGATGTTTTTATGGTATCAAAATGGTGACTTTAAATTATTAAGTCTTCTGAAGTTTGTTATATAGCTTTAAGATAATTTCATAAAGTATGGATCTTTACTACTTGAATTAATTAAATATCCTAAAAGGGCTTTTTGTAATATGATTTAAAGTGGGCAAAGTGAACATGTTTATTTTTGTTGCATTACATCAGTAGAATAAAGTCATTAAGTCCTCTGAATTTATTATATAATTTTTCATGTAAAGTGTTGTATTTCCATTATATGAATTAATCATTTATTTTAAAGGGTCTTGGAAATGGTGTTTAGTAAATTAAAATGAGAAAAATGAATTATTATATTTTTATTGGCTTATAAACAGTGTACTGGAGTCAATATATCATCTAAAATTAATATATAAATTTTTAATAGTTTTTCTGATTTATTTAAATGAAATAATAATTAAATCCTAAAGGGGTCTTAGGAATGTTATTTAATAAAATGTCTTGGACAAAACGGTCATTCCATTTTTATTGTATAAATAACAGTGAAATGGAGCCATTATATCTTCTGAGATTAAATTATAGATTTTTAAGAGTTTTTCTGAATTATTTAATTGAAATATGATTTTCCTCCTAAAGGGGACTTTTCTTTATTATTTAATAAGATTATTATGTGCCAAGTAAACATATTGTTTTTATTGCATAAAATTGTAGAGAATAAAAAGACAAAATTTCCAGAATTAAAATGGTGAAATTTGGAGTTAATTTGAGCAAGATATGAATTTTTGAAGTTTAAATAGATTTTCTGGAATTTCTAAAATCAATTTTCTGATTTCAAACGGCTCTGGTCCATGGTGGACCGATCCCACCGTGCGCGGGGTCACTACTCTCGTGGACCCGATTGTTGTGGGCCGTCCGATCCGGATCCAAGGGCTGTCGGCGGGGCGGGTGGCTTAAATGAGATTGGAGGGCTCAGATTGCGCGATACCGGTCCACTCTGGTCAACGCAATCCGGGCCCTTGATCTCGGGTTCTAATCGTGGCCATTACCCTCGGATCCGACGGTCACGGTTTGATCCGGCACGGTGGTGGCACGGGGGAGACCGAGGTCGTCGTCTCCAGCTCCGGCCGAGCGGCGGCGAGTGATCCCCAACGGCGGAGAGGGCCTCCGGCAGGGTCAGGGCCAAAAATGGAATCAGGAGAGCAAGGGGGCTTCAGGCGTACCGGTGGCGACGACGTCAAGACAGTGGCGGCGATCGGCGGTGAGGAGAGGCAGGAGAAGCCTTCGGGTCCAGCGGCGGCGAGGCGCTCCGGTGGGGTTCTGGCCCAACGGAGATGGGGCCGAGGGAGGGTGAGCGATGGCAGTCCCGTCGGTGTTGGCGGCGAGGGTGGAGGTGGCTCGGGGTTCCGGTGAGGGCCCGCCGGAGTTGTTGCAGGGCAAATGAGCTAAAAACCGAAGTGGCGGTTCGGGAAGGCGTGGCTAGGCTAATTGTGGGTGGCCTGAGCTGCGGTGAAGGCCAGGGTATAAATAGTACCGCCGGTGGAGCGAAATTGGAAGGTGAACGGAGGAAACCGGGGAGGAGATCCATATTTCCTCCGGCGAGGTTTCCATACTTCTCGGCAAGCTTCCAAAAGGGCGAAAACTCGAGGGGAATCACGGGAAAGTGATCGCCGGCGGATGGTAGGCTTCGGCCAGGGCCCGATTTGGTGCACGGCAGCTGGCGGAGGTGATTTTGGTAGGGGCGGCGCCGGCTAAAAATGGAAGGGGAGAGATCCCCTTCCAACGAGGAAGAAGGGCCTGACAGGTGGGCCGAACGACGTGGTGCGCGGGAGAGGAGAGAGATCCTGACGAGCGGGCCCGGGATGGCAGAGGCGAGCGGGAGGCTGCCAGGTGGGCCTGGCAGGGCGTGCGCGGAGGAGAGAGGGAGGGGTTTTGGCGCCGACGGGCTGGCCCCGCCTGTCAGTGAGAGGGGCGGAAATGGGCTGGGCCGAAAGGCTCTGTGAGGAGAATACGGGGTTGCGGCCCAACAAGATTTAAAAATCATTTTCCATTAAATTTAATTCCAAAAATTCAAATATTTACTTAAGGCTTGAAGATCTGTTGGAAAAATTTTGTAAAAATTCTCAAAAATATTTCTTGGTCTCTAGTTTATCCCATAAAATTTTCAAGTCCAAATTTTGAATATTTGTCTTTGTTTGGCTTTAATAAGGCTCTTTTAGGAGTTTTCTTTAATAATAAAATTCAGAAATTCATTTAATATTATTTTTCTTTTATTTTATTCCCTTTTAATTTTGGGGCTGTTACAGTAATCCACTAACATTCACCCAAACCAGATGCAATCTACCAGCAGCCATCGCCTCTTGAGTCCAAGCTCTCACTTTAACTCGGACATTGGTTCCTTTTAAAGTGAATTCCTCAAAATTAGATATCTCTTCCAATCTCATTTTGTTCGGGAACCTAATGTGAAAGGTCCCACTGCCCACATCTTTCGCTCTCCAAACCCAATTCCATTTAAATTGTTGTGTAAACCCAGCTTCTACTTGTTTTTCTGACAAATGCTTCCCAGACTCAACGGAGACTAAAGCTAGAGGATTAACATGTTCTTTATTAACCACATCTTTGGCATTTTGAATGAGAATACACCCTAAACCATTTGCTCCAGAACCCACAAATTTAGCAACAGATTTATGTTGTTTTTCCAGGAAGCAGTCAGAGGTCTTATGCGAATGTTTGCCACAAATTACGCAAAACAGATTAGCTTTGCAATTCCTGTACACATGACCCACATTTTTGCATCTCGTGCAGAAAATTTTACCTGAATCAATATGTTTCTCATCTCCCACAGGTGTACTATCTTGGGCTAGAATTTCACCCGATTCATTCTTCAACAAGGAATCAGAACTTTCAGATGCAGCAGCGTTATCACCACCCTTTTCCCAATTATCCGACTGAGACAGTTTTTCCCCCTTAGGACCTCGAATCCCTCCACTGTCGATGGGTTACGTTCTGAAATCCCCTTTTCATTCGTACCCACCACAGGAACTTGCTGTTGAACAGGACGATAAGCTCCTTGTTGTGGTCCTCCCTGCCCACCTCCAGGTCTCCAAGTGTTGGCGAAACGATGCGGGGGACGAGGGCACCACGGACGGTTACCACAATCAGCCATTGGAGGGGAAGCTGCGACTTGAGCAAAACTCTTCTGCCAAACCCTGTAAGTAGAAAGATCCTCTCCCCCAATCCCAATACGTGGCCACACCCCTCTCCAATCAAAATCTTGCTGGATCCAAAGATGTCTGAACCGATCAACCAGATGCGGAAGAGAAAGATGCTCACATCCAAGAAGCAAATCTCCAGCACTAGAGTTGTCGCAGACAACCAAGGGAGGTGGGGAACGCTGTTTAGGATGCGGCTGACGGGAAAGAGGGATCGAAGCATCTGGAGAACGATAAGCCCTAGGTAACTTTGAGAAGTCACCATTGGGCTGGGCTTGGTCCGAAATCCACAAAGAATCTCCTCCACCCAATGGTAAACCGGGAGAAGAGCCCAGTCTGCCCTTCCGAGAAGCAGCCCACCCCAAAATACCCACAATCACTAGTTTTAGGAGAAAAAAGTTCAGAAAGACAGTCGTTTACCTGCTTGCGAATATTGCTCATAATCGTGCTACTGTTAACAGTCCCAAGAAAATTTAGAGCTTGTTTGTTTCAACTAAAAAATTTATTAAAGAGAAGCATTCCTCGAGCTGGACGCTTTACAATCCGCTTTATACAGGGCAGATGAACTGGCGAAGATTCAGGCTTTGCAAAGCCACGAGTAGAAGCAAGCTGCAAAGCCCAGCTCCTACTCTTGGTCGGGGATTTTACAGCAGTTTCTACTTGCAGGACCCAAACGCATGCGAGTCAGAACACGAGCGGGAGGGTGGTGTCGTCTTCTTCCTTGACGCCCGTGTCCGGCAAGTTGGGCAGCTCTGCGCTGATGGAGAACTTGAGCCACCGCCTCTTCTCCACGTACAGCAGGCACGGCTGCAGCGCGAAGCCGAGCAGCATCGCCAGGACGCTGACCGCCATCACCTTGGAGGAGGCGAGCGTCATGACTACGACGATGAGGACGGCGGGGGGCACGACCATGAGGACCGCGCCGGCGGTGCCCAGCGGGATCTTGTAGGGCCGCGAGGCGTTCGGGTGCACCACCCTCAGCTTGATGAAGGCGATGAACTCCAGGATCATGCCGAAGCAGTAGAGGTAGTTCTCGGCGGCGATGATCTCCTGGAAGCTCATCCAGGACAGCAGCACGACGCCGAACGCGGAGAACATGATGCCGATCAGAGGCGTCCCGTAGCGCGATCTCTTGGCGAAGAACTCCGGGAGCATCCCTCGCTCGGCCATCCCAAGAAGCTGGTAAGAGTCGCTGCTCATCTCGGTGACGAAGTTGCCCATGTTGGACAGTGCAGCAGCTGCTTGAACCCACGAGTGCAACCAGAAACCACCAAGAATTCTCGCGACATCCGAGAAATACCCGTCCGACCACGACTCCCGGACCACCGGAGCTGCAGCTGTGCAGGTGATCAGAGGGTAGAGGTACCCCCCCACCACTAAAACCAGAGCATAAGAAAGCGCCCTGGGGAGTGTTCTCTTCGGATTCTCAACCTCACCAGCCAAGGTACTGATTGAATCCCAGTAATTGAGGTTCCAAAAGAGCGTGTTCAGATACAAGCCCCAGTTCACGTTGCTCAAGTCCATTTCAAACCATCTTGAAGGCTCAATTCTGGGGATAGCTATTAATCCCATGACAAAGAATGGGAGAAGGGAGAACACACCAAGAAACACTGACACCCAGCCAACTATGGTCAGCCCTCTGTAGTTCATGTAAGTCAGTGCAACTGTGAGGATGAGCACTGCCAATGTCCTTGGGAGCCCACTCCCAAGAGCTGGGATGCTGGACTTGACATAATCAAGGAAGAGGACTGGATAGAGAGCATTGTCTATCACACCACTCAGCCACTTTGCCCAGCCTTGCTGGAAACCCCAGAAGGGCCCAAGAGCTGATGAGACCCAGATGACATAGCCACCATTCTCAGGAAACATGGTGCCCATCTCTGCAGTAATCAGGGCTTCCGGAACGCTCCAGACGAGTGCAAACAGCAGGAATCCGACAATTGCTAGGAGCGGGCCGGCAGCCTTGACGCTGTCCTCGATCCCAAAGGGACCCCCAGAAACTTCGTAAAAAATGAGGAAGATGAGGGGGACGATGGAAACCTTAGGGACGCCATGACCTCCCTTGTGCTCTTCGCCATCATTGGCGCTGCTGTAGTTGATACCAACGCAGTCCCCCATTGGAAGACAGGCTGAATTTGCTCGTGTTGTTGCTGCTGTGCTCCTCAATTTCTGCAAGAGGGAAGAACAATAATTGATACAAATGCAATCTGTAGGATGTTCCTTGCTTGAGCGTACAACACATGTATGTGAAATGTAAATGACAAATCTTTAAGTACATGCTGGGAACTTGAGCGATAGATTGACAGTGATCACCGACAAACACGAGGAGAATTGAAATTTCACCACACCAACTCACCCATAATCAAATGACTATTTTGGTCAGTGAGGATAAGTATGGTTGATTGCCTGCACCAACAGTTTACAACAAGCATTGCAATCTAGCTTTATATGGAGTAAGTGCATCCTCGTTTAGAATTCAAACTTTTCAAAATTCTAACTTACATACCCAGCCAAAAAACGATTCACTTTTTTTGTTTTTGTTTTTGAAGTTAACGGTTGATTAAGTTCAGGTGAAGAGTCAAAGAAAATACCTAAAAAATAGCCAAACAGAAGTGGAAAAGAACTTGACTTTGAAAGGAGCTCTGCAAGGTAAGAGCAATCTCCAATGTCCTTCCTATTTTTTACTTGCTATTCACTGTAATAGCAAGCTTCTCTATTTAAGATGGATTTCTATTTTGCTATTTACTCCAATGACCTTCTCAAATATGGATTGCTACATATTTCTATTTGAATTCATCTATATTTTATCAATATATTTAAACTATCAATATCTATATTTTTGGACTATACTTAATACAAAATAGAACAGAAAGAAGATGAGAAATCTTGGTGACTTGCTAGAAGAAGGAAGTCTGGGGAGGATGTGAAGGCATTAGTCGGCTGGCTAGCTGGGTGGGGTGCCTAGGCACTAGGTAGGTCAACCGTGGCCTGGGCAGTTGACCGCAGTGTCTAGGCGCTCTGGGCGGCGGCAGCGCTTAGCAATTTAACATGTGTGCGCCCGACAGCTTAGGGGGAAAGTGCAAAACAGCCACACGCGCACATCAGCTAGGGGTCTCGAGTAGCTATTGAGCACCGCAACCGCCGTCCACCATCTGCCACTCACCGGGATCCTGCGCCATGTGCCCGCGGTTTCGCACCTCTCATTGCGCTCTGGCCCCTCGTGCCGTGCTCCGTCGCTGTGTGCTGCACTCCAACGCCACGGTTGTGCTCACTGCTCAGTGCTCACTTTGGAGAAGAAAATGGAGTGTGCGAGGGGCTAGACACCTAGCACTCCACGAGAGCACCTGGTGCTCCAAGAAAAAGAACCAAAACAAGGAAAAAAGAAACGGATCATGGCCACATGGGAACCAGAACAAAGGAAAAGAGAAGCAGACTAGGCAGTCATGTATACCTCAAAACCAGACCAAAGTAAAAAAGAAGCAGACCTAGTCACCACCCGACTAACACCTAGCGTCTATGTGAACACTGTCTAAAATAACAAGCAAAATAACAAGAACAATAGAATTATCTTTTTGAATCATACTTGCTATAAAATAGAGTAGCAAGTGAGATAGGAAAATTCAATGAAAATACTCTAAGTAGCCTAGGTGACTGAGGCAAACATCCAAACAACAACTATGGGAGAATGCTCAAGCATGACAAGGTTCGAGCTCTAGGGCAAAAGTCTGGAAAGCGTCTCCTCTGACATCGGGGGTCTGACTGCCTTCTGCAGTCACGATGGATCCAATGGTACGAAGGTCCCCGACACTGTGGAGGTGGGCCCCACCCCGCACGGAGCCTATCTATGAAGTCCCCTCCGGCACCCGTCGGATCAAAATCTGACGGTGCGGAAGGGGGTGACTGCCCTCTACAGCAGAGGATCTCATTTCAAAAGTTTGACGAAAGAAAATCACAACAAACACCCAGGGATTAGGTTATGATCCTCTGGTCATCTTGTCAGTAGGATGTCTGGAGTGAAAGCGAGTTGATGCACCAATTTACCAACTGTTGTCTAGATGTACTGTAGCATGAAAAGGACAACAACGAGATGAGAGGTTTATTCGTTATTGACATATCATGTTGATGGTACAATGATAAGCGAATTAAAAGTCTCTTTTTTCTGCATCATAGGGATCTTACGACCAAAAGAATCATAATTTCAATCGCCTACAAAATGAAAACAGCACACCAATCGTTGTACAGCAAAGCTATACAGCACAGCAGTCCAAGTGGAAACATATTTCGAATAATTGACCGTCTATATAAAATAGAAAAGACTGCAACTTGCAAGCAACAACTTCTTCCAAACGTGGAAGGCGGCGAAGCTAGCACAACAACAAGCAGCTCTTTTTCTTCTTCTTCAGAAAAGCAGTGGTGTCTTTGGATCAAAAGATCGGCTTTTCGCAGATGCCACATGGGAACAGAAGATTAATGCTGAAGTAGTGAAGTGACACTAGACCCGTTTCTTTTGGGGGGAGAAAAAACAGATTGAAAGGTAAAAAACACTGCATCTCTGTTCGTCAGATTTCGAAGGGAAATTGGGGTTAAAGGGTATGGGCTTAATCGGGTTATGGAAGATTCAAACTTTGATCGACATGGTACGCCGAAATCCGACCACAATTTTTCCTCACACCAGTGGACGCCCAGCCGAAAAAAGTTAAGATCTGCGCGGAGAATGGAAGCACAACGCGCAGCAGAGTGAGAAATCCAACGAAGCAGCCACGCGATTTTTTTTTAAAAAAAATAATCCAATCGCGCAACGCACGGGGCAACCGGTGAGGCAGGTGGGGGAGGAGACCAGGCACGCTCACCTTCTACCTACCGCGCGCAGCTGACGCGGCTGCCGTCGACATGCTCCGGTAAGCCGTTTCCGGGCGGCCGGCCGTCTCTCCCTCCTCCGGCCTCTCTCGGCGCTCCGGCCCCCTCCCCAGCCACTCCACTCCGTCTCCCGCCTGGCGGACGGAGCCGACGACGGCGACGAGGAGGAACCCGGAGGAGGGCGGCCCAGCACAAACAACTCAAGCGGCGCCGGCGGGTGCTCGTGCGAGGCCGAGGCGAGGAGAGGAGGAAGACGAAGAAGGCCGAAGGGTAGGTATGTATGAGGTGGGAAGGGCGGTGTGGTGCGCGCCATTTGGCAAATTAGATAGTCGCACGGCGACACGTGACGGATACGCATGTCGAGGCGCGTGCAATTTGGGCCGTTCGACCCGATCTGATCGCCGTTATCTTACGTGAAAACGCGACGGTTTGTTTTAGTTTTAAATTATAATAATTTAATTTATAGAAAAAATTAAGTTTCATAAGTTTAGTTAATTATTATAATCTGAAATACAGGCTATAATAAACTGTTACGTTTATTTCAGCTTGTAAAAATAAATAAATTATTATACGAACACAAGCTCCGAAAACGAAAATGGCAATCACCGCGTCCCTTGCTGGCTCGAAAATACATCGCTGTAAGGCTATTCACAACGGTGAGTTTCATAGCACTGTTTCCTAAAATGCTACGCCAGCTTTACAACTGAATGAAATATCCACTCTCAGTGAAAAGTTTCATTTTAACCAGTGTAATTAAATACAACTAGCTCTCATGAAATACCCTCTCTATGATGAAAAGATTTAGTTATCAATGGTTGTTTTATTTCGTTTTATCCGTCTTGGAAACGGGCTAGCACCATGTCATGATGATGACACTACTTATTTCTCTTTCTTCATTAATTAAATATCATATAAACAAAAAAATTTGAGGTGGCATGATAATTAATACCATGAAACAACCCATAAAACCCCATTATGAATAGTAAGCAACAGGAGGCCTCGCATGCTGGTGTACTGTGTACATACGTATTTCCAGCGAGAGATAGAGTGTAGGTACAGCGGCGCTTCGCCTCGGCTACAAAGGCAAACTTGTAGCGTGCAGGCCACGTGGAGGCACGCATGCCACCCGGGGCGCCACGTCACGCCCCCATCGCACAGAGTGGGAGTCCACGGATTTTCCTTTTTTATTTTTTATTTCTAAAAACCAACCACAATCTTATTTCTAGTTTATTAAAATGTATTCTTTACAAACACTGTTATTTACCACACTTATACTAATCAACACAAATATCGAATATACAGATTTTCTCGTCTCAACAGTTTTTCCATAGTAAAATGTGATCACAGCTTCACAGTTCGTGTTACCCAATTGTTACCCTAGTACATATAAGCTTATCATATTAGTTGTTAACGGAGATAAGAAATTATTATTTCATGTTATTAAGCTTTGTAGAACCATATTATCATATTTACATCCACTCTAACTAAATAACTCTATGTATTTTTTGCTACACACAAAGCCACATTTCAAACATAACTTTTATAACTTACATCTCACAATAATTTTTTATAATCCACAATTCAAAAAATACACATGTAATATTGATCCATTATTCTCTTGCCATGTCCAATTGATAAAATAGTTGACAAAACATTGAATCTTTATATCGATTTTAAGTTTCAATGTGCATTTCCTTTGAGAACTATTGCTATTTTTTGTATCCTCATTTATATGCCTCCCAAAAACTTGCTGGATACTCTGGAGTATTTATCTTTGTTGTTTTTACACCCTCTTTTAGAGAAAGCCGACACTTTAAAGATGAAAGTGAAGACAATGTTATTGAAGACCCATAAGATTATGGTTCCAGGCTTATTAGTTTCCAAGTGAAATTTAGACATTAGTGCATGATTGAGTGTTGTAATGTGTGTGGTGAGCTTTTGTAATGATTGTTATTGTGACGTATGTCTTTTTAAAAACTTTTATAATAGTGAAATATTGTAATAATATTTCTGTAATATTTTACTGCTGAACAAAACGATGTTAACTATGATGTTTTGTTTATCTTCCATAAATCTCGGTTTCTACCGTGTACTAATGTTGAGTACCACTGTTGAACGAAAATATATCAACTATGATATTTTTTTCATCTTCGATGTATGTGTATGTCGGTTCGTTATGTTCCGATGGTATTTCCGGTTTCGGAAAGGGTTGCAACACTAGGGGAGATTTTCTATTTTGATATGTTTAAAGAAGTGGTTTCGTATTTTTAATATTCGAACCTACTTTCATTAATTTAATATATGTCAAACCTCAAAAATATCATTATAAAAAAATATAAATCTTAGTGTAAAAATAATTTTTTTTCGTGACACATGCCACGCGAAACATCGGAGTAACCAGTTGACAAAAATAGGAAATCTTTCTACCGCCGATTATACAATAGAAATATATATATATATATATATATATATATATATATATATATATATAAAAGAAAAAGGGTAGCAATGGAATGCTCTCCGCCCAGAAAAGCCCATAAACCCATTCGGCCCATCTACAGCGGCGTCTCGGGTGGCCGTCAGATCTAGGGCTGGAGGCGGGGATCGCGTGGCGGCGGCTCCCTTATAAGCACCCAACCCTAGCCCGAAGCTCCATTCCGCCACCGCATCGTCTTCCTCCGCCCCCTCGCGCCGTCGCCGCGTCTCCTCTTCGCCACGCCGCGCAGGTACGCTAGCTCGGTCGTCCTGTCCCCATTCCGCCGTGCCGCCACTATCGCACCGTCGCTGTTTCTCGAGCGAGGGCGGCTCGGTTCGTTCGGATCTTCGCGGTAGCTCCGAAGCGTAGCCTGTAGGGTTCACGTAGATGTGCACGTCCGAGCCTTTGGTTTTTGCTTTGGTCTAGCTGATGTGGGGTGATGTTCGCCTTGACGCGCAGGTAAGGAAGAGGAGAGGAGGAGAAAATGGTGAAGCACAACAACGTTATTCCCAACGGGCACTTCAAGAAGCACTGGCAGAACTATGTCAAGACCTGGTTCAACCAGCCGGCCCGCAAGCAGAGGCGCCGCATCGGTGAGCGCTCACCCCCGTCTTGTGCAGCAATTGCTGCTTTCACTATCGTTGTGTTGCCTGTACTCGAGTGTTTCTTTACATAACAGTTATGCTGAACCGCCGTTATGACCAAGTTTGTATGCAGTTTATGCGTATGCTCCCATTCCATGATCACCCTATTTGTTTGTTGTGTGGGTTCAAGTCATTAAATGCTATGCATTTTCTGTTACAAAGCTAATTATTTCATTTTACTATTATGTACATTGTGTTATATGCCATGCCATAATACAATTATTTATGTGTTTCTGCTACTGTATCCATTGAAAAATGATTAATTTTGTGGATAGTGTTCAGCATATATATTATTTGACCATACATAATCTTCTTGACAATGCTCAATGTCCAGGACGTTTTTTATGCTGTAGTAAGCAACTATTACTTAACATAATATAATAGCAAAAGTATGTTTGTGAATTCTTTGTTCCTTGCATGTACTTTGATAGCAATCATCTAACAATTCGTGTTGATTTTCAGCTCGCCAAAAGAAGGCTGTGAAGATCTTCCCCCGCCCAACATCTGGCCCTCTTCGCCCCATTGTGCAGTGCCAGACTTTGAAGTATAACATGAAGTCAAGGGCTGGGAGAGGTTTTACCCTTGAGGAACTGAAGGTGATGCTATATCTTGTTCATGCATATTTGAGTTGCCCTTTTTTTATTTTCTCATATTTTTCAACCTGTTACTTGTCCTGTATATCCTAATTATTTATTTGTAGGGGAATTCAATTTACACTTCCCACATGATTCATGGTTTCTTTTTTCATCAATATTTGGTATACGACAATTTATTTTACACTGTTTGGTCAAATTTGAACTCTGCTTGTAGAACATTGTTAGTTATCTATTGTTTTGTTGTGTCAGTAGCATAGAATCCCCTTCACCTGAAATGTCCAATGATGTTGATTTTTTATCAAGATGCTAGCTTGACAGTAAATGCTTTTAAGTGTATTATTCTTGTAACCTCCACTATAGAGAATATGTGATGTTTGAATGTATTATGTAACCTCATTTTTCTGCTATGGTGTTTTGCTATAATTGCAGGCAGCGGGCATCCCAAAGAAGCTTGCTCCAACCATTGGAATTTCTGTTGATCACCGTCGCAAGAACAGATCGCTTGAGGGACTGCAGGCTAATATCCAGAGACTCAAGACATACAAGGCTAAGCTTGTTATCTTCCCAAGGCGTGCTCGCAAGGTCAAGGTATGGTTGCTCCACAGCTTGTGTTTCTTATATAATTTTCATTGCTGTTGTATCGTCTTCTCTTATGAACTTGATTATGTTTGTGCCAGGCTGGTGATTCCACTCCAGAGGAGCTTGCCACTGCCACCCAGGTCCAGGGTGACTACATGCCTATCTCTCGTGGTGAGAAGCGCTCTGTGGAGGTTGTGAAGGTTACCGATGAGATGAAAGCGTTCAAGGCCTATGGTAAGCTCCGTGTTGAGAGGATGAACCAGCGCCATGTTGGTGCCCGCCAGAAGAGGGCGGCTGAGGCAGAGAAGGAAGAGAAGAAGTGAAGTGATCGGACATAGCACCTGTTTTAATTTGTTCAGCAGCTAGTTGGTGCTACCAAGGACAATCTAAATTTTGTTTTTGTGCTCGAAACAGAGACCAGCTTATCATTTTTATGTCATCGTACCTATTCTGTTTGATATTTGGTACTGATTTGCATGTGCCGCAATCTAATGAGTTGGATTCCACACATTTGTTGTGTCCTCACTCCAGATTAATTCCCTTCAGGATTGTTCACTAAATTGCATTAGCCATGGTGCACAGCATATTAATATGTGGATTCTTGATCCTAGTTCTGTTAATGTTGGAAATAATTGCACTTTTAGGTTTAACTTATTCCATAAATAAACCATGATAGTAAATAAATGAACCAGCATAACCATGTTATATGAGTATATTATACACACAACCATGTTATATGAGTATATTATACACACGTATTGAATTGCAAAACTCATGAACGGATGTAATATATTGACATAGTGATTGTACCGGTCGCTGGAGGGGTAGTAGCAAATGCAATTGGTATCACGATGACGACGCACAGTATTGGATGACGGCGACGAGTAGCGCTCGAGCGTAGAGGAAGATGAGCCGTGGTGGACGAACACTAGCAATCACACAAAGCACTTTCCAAAAACTTTATTCATCCTCTCTCGGTGACGGTGCACGCCGACGAATGGAGTAGTCTACGTGTGGCGGCGCAACATAGAGAAAACAACAAAATCTTAGATTGTTCTGTTCCGTTTTGTAGGGAGGCGGTGTTCTGTTCCGTTTTGTAGGGAGGTGGTGGCTCGGTATATGTAGAGGAAAATAGGACGTGTGATCACAAAACTGCAAAAGGAAGCCACATCTGCGCAAGCAATCGCCAACCGGAGCCGATTTTGACGAACCATTCACGCAGGTGCAACACGCCCACGCCTCTCGGCCCATGCCCGACAAGCGCGCGCGTGTTTCTCTAGTCTCCTCTCACCCACATAGATCTAGTGACGTGGAGAGTACCACCTCTTTTAAAGTGGTCTCACTCTCCTAGAACTAGCAAGGTGATACTAAAAATTTACATGTTCCCTCCATGTAATTATTCTTCAAATAAATTTGGGTCAAGCTCATTTATTGAACAAAGATCACTAGAGGTTTGACACATCAGTGTTAGTTTGTGCCAGTCCCTCCTCTAAATCCTATCGTGAGAAATCATAATATCTTGTGTGATTGAATTTTTCAAATTTATCTGTCGAATGAGGTCAGTTGCCATCTGATCTCCCTTCTTGACAGGACTACCATTCTGCATGGCTTGACTTGTACGGGTTTGTGCCAATTGTGGTGATCATTAGGTGTTATCTTCGTTCAGCTTCTTTTGAGCAGAATTTCAATTTTTTACATGTAAACTGTGCTTGATGCATGCTGCCAATTTGTGGATTGTGGCCCTTGGAATAAATTGCTGATTTGATGCTCTATACATACATGCAATGTTTGGTGTTCTGGGCTGGCATTCTGGCATAGTGGCATGGAATCTAATCTGAACTAATCTTGTACAGAAGTGATGATATTCTGAGCCCACTACCAGTAGCACTACTAGCGTCTAGCTCTAGCACCACTTGGAAAAGAGATTGATTTGCTGCCGATCTTTTCGGCTTGACTGGATTCTTGCTTGTATGCTAGTACCATTGTAAAATTCAACAAGTTGTTTGTCCGACCTTGCCAAGCACGCATGGTAAAGATGGCGACCGCCATCCGATCTGATCTCTGTGGTGCGTGGGCAATGGACTCAGATCAGAAATTCAGACAAGTATGGGAAACTTGGCATTATATGTTCCTCTCCGAGACCATAACAGCAGGGAGCAACTAGATAGCTTTTACATACTGCTATGGTTTGCAAGTCAATGCCAGCTTGAGAAAAAAAATTAACTTGAATATAAGGTAGATTGATTCTGTAACACAAACTATGGGCTTGATGGTTGTGCTTTGGCTGGGGAAAAGAGCTGCATGTGGACTGTTTGCATAATATCAAGTCCCAGTTTGCATGTTACTGCTTAGTTGTATGTTACTTGTGAAAATGTCTAGTGTGGAAGCAGTTGTATGTTAGTTGCTTGCTGCCCTTCAATGCTGGATGCCAAATTGCCAATCAGTTAGCTGCTTTGTAAATGCTTCTTCTGGACCATTTCATGGCATACTACTGCTCCATGATAATTGCCAAAATGCTGAACAAACAATGGAGAAGCAAAGAAACTTGCTCACAAGCTCCTCTTTAAGCCTTATGGACCAATCTCTTCCTTAGCAAACTCCTGCAACATAAGCAAGTTCTGAAGATATCCATGATGCTTATTGAAGTTCTCTCAACTCCATAATTTCTTCCGGCCTATAAATTTACATTTTTTTAGAGAATGTCAATTCTTGCAGAAAGATAACAAGAATACATCACTAACAAATCCGAGTCACGAAAAATGCCAGCAGCCTAGTGGCTTCTTTAAAAAACACAACTTGTTGACTTCTCGAAAATACATGTTACCATTACCAATTGACCTACGAAGTGCAGGGCCTCAAAGTCGAAATTTTTATAAATCTGAGGGCTTCCCTGTAAAACTAAAACTGTTAATTAGAACAAAATGTGGGGACTTTTGCGCTACACAATGCCAGGACCTCGCTATAACAGAGATCCGATCTACTCATCCGTGCCATCGTTAATTCCAAGAAGAGAAGAAAGAAGAATCCTAAAACCTCCGAGCCATGGGTCTGCAGGTATACAGATCATTCCCTGATTCCATCAGCGCTATTGTTCTACGCTTGATCCCGCTAAAGATGAAATCTTTAGCCCTCATCTCCTCGGATCTCCTCATCTATCCGTGATTCATTCTTCATTTATTTGATAGATTTGTCTGGCTTTAAATTGTAGGAAACACTTTTTTTTTGCCTAGAATAATTAAGTTTGGGGTTTCAGTGCTTCGATGTTTTGACTTCTACGGAGAATTGCGTTCTTAGACACGATCTGTTAGCCATGGGCTGTTCTTGATGTCGTTTCCCTTACCGTCTGGGATCCGTAGCTTTTTAGACTAAGTGTAATCTTTGTGTCGAATTGCCGATGCTTCAGCTTTCTTGATCTGAAGGTGCCTTGAAACTAGATCAACACTCCCCTGTCAGGATTGTTTATATCTGTGTCTGATTCGTTCAGCAACTCTGAACAAATTTATGAGATAAGATGTTTGCAATTGTTTTGTCAACTGTCATCTGTAGTTGCTTTGCGAAGTAGAATTGGCTGAAGGTTGGAACTTCTGAAGAAATTTACTGTAGCAATGTGAGTGTTTGTTGATCTGACAATAATTTGTATTTGATATCCATTGCAGGAGGACTTTGAAGAGCATGCTGAGAAGGCGAAGACATTGCCTGAGAACACTAGCAATGAGGACAAGCTTATCCTCTATGGACTCTACAAGCAAGCCACTGTTGGAGATGTCAATACTTGTATGTATATTTGTTAATATTCAGCAGCTACTGTTGTTTCCTTTCTGGATGTGAAGGCAATTCTTCAGTTATTATGACTGGCCACATTTCAGAGGCAAGGGCAATTTTCAAATGCACGGATCACGATCCAAGAACGAAATCTTACAGATCAGTGTGTTCTTCCTAAAAAAATGTTTTCTTTGAGACTAGGGATAATAAAATCTTTGGGAAGAAAATGTTAATGTCTAAACTGGTGGTTTTGCAATAAAGTATAGTCCCTTTTGAGTTTTGTTTTTAATTTTAGCTTTAATGTATTAGGCATTTGGGTTGGACTTGTGGTAAACTTTGCATGATAATAGATTACCTAAACATGTGTCCTACCATTTTCCACAGAATCTTTTGTATCAAATGGGCAGGATGTATTGGATACTCCCCACATTTGTAGAGTTATAGGTCACAGGTGCAACCACATCTACACTACAATACAGAAATTGGTTGCATCTAGCTTCTGATGAGTAATGGATAGCTGTCCATGTTCAGCATTGTACTCTTAGTATGCACTTAACCCATGCTAATATAAATTATTGTTCCTCATTTTGTGTTCAAAGGTCAAAGGTGTAATCTACTACATGCTCGAAGGATAGATGTATTAATCAAACATTAACTTATACAGTGACCTTCAATTTCCTGCATGAAGACAGGTTTATATTTGTATAGATGTAATCTACTACATTAACGCAATGGAAAATAATTTTAGGGCAATACTTTTATATTTTTATTCTTAACAGTCCAAAAGACAACAAAAAAGAATGACAACAAAACCCAAATATAATATTCAGAATTATGTTCTGAAATTCAAATTTACTACGACTTTTTAGTAGTAGTAAGAACTAGCCAATTGCTGTTCTGAATTTGATCTACCTCTTCATATGAGCATGTTATTGTGTTTTGTGTTTACAAAGATAATGACCACAACTGTTGCTTACGATTTCCTCTTTGCCGTATCTTCTGAAGCTCGTCCTGGCATATTCAACCAGAGGGACAGAGCGAAATGGGATGCATGGAAGGCTGTTGAAGGTCCATATGCTTATCTCTGTTCCTCATATACTGTCCATTCTAGTGCTATTGCGTGGTTGCATCTCGCTGATAACTAAATTTTTGTGCAATCTTCCCAGGCAAATCAAAGGACGAAGCAATGAGTGACTACATTACCAAGGTGAAGCAGCTCCAGGAGGAGGCTGCTGCTGCTGGCGCCTCTTAAAAGATGAACTCTTTGCTACATGGCTACTGTCTGCTGAACTCTAAGCTATCTGATTGTGTCTTCTGGGGATATGAACCATGTACCTCTTCATGTACTGTCGCATAAGTTATCTATCCATCTATCTATGAAGACTGAAGACTCTCTTAGTCCTATGGATTATAATTATCTTGAAATCCTTATTCTCTCTGCATGTGTAAGGTATGGTGATGATTGGCAAGATAGTTGCGTGCCCCAATTTCCAGAGATAATCAGCCTATTCTGGATCCTATCTCAAAATACAACCCAATCTGAAGGGCAAATCTTTTGATCAGAAGGTTCAAGACTATACAAATTACAAAAGAAGCTTAGTTTATCAGTTATAGATTAATAGCACTACGCTGCCCAATGCCGCCCATGTCTGGATATATGACATATACCTTTTTAGTTATGTTATTTCTACACATGCATCGTTTCAAATGGAGTGTTTCATGGTATTAATTACCATGTCACATCAGATTTTTTTCTGACATGACATTCAATTAATAAGGTAAGAGAAGAAAGTAGTGTCATCACTATGACATGGTGCTAACCTATTTCCAAGACGGATGAAATGTCCACTGAGAACCAAATCATTTCATCAGAGAGAGGATATTTCTGAGAGCTAGTTGCTCTCCATTTAGAGATGATATTTTTGTTCAGCTGCAAATCTGATGTGGACTTTTAGTAGACAGTGGTACGAAACCCACCACTGTAAATAGCATGACAAGCATCATCTCGAGACAAGAACCACGCACTGTCCTGGAAAAAGATGAAACTTTTTTTAGAAGTGCCCACTCCCCAACACTTGCCCACATGAGAAGAGGTCGCTGACACAGCAGCAGCATGTAGATGCCCAGCCTGGATCCTCCGCCATCGCCGCCGCTGCTTCCAGCTCCCCCATCCGGCGACGCCGCCTCCAGAGGAAGGGAGCAATTAGGCCTAGTTGGGCCGAGTCGGCCCAGTTTTAGAACGGCCTCATTGCTATTGGTCTGATTGGGCCGCCAGAGACTTAATGTGGGCCTTCTGCTATGGACACTTATCAAGATCAGATGGAGCTGTGTAAGGAGACATACAGTACTGTAGGTTAAATTTTTCTATACTATTATAATTTTTTCAGTTTTGAAGTATGTTTTTAATTTAGATTTTTTATAAGTTTGGTGCTTTGCTAGCTAGTGGACTTCTTGTGGTATATGAAATTTGGAAATCTAAATCTATTAATAATTTATCATATTCTAATGCAAAAGTTCTATATAATGGGGCCCAACCTAGTTCATTTCACCAAACAAAAAAGGAAGCAAGACCCTAGGGTCGTCTCTCCTATTCTTCCATCTTCCTCCACAATTCCATTAATAAAATCCCCAAATCTCATAAAGCACCATACTTCTTAAAGAACATTTAAAATTTAAAAATATCTTAGTAAAAGAATTATGCAAATAAAAAAACCAAAAGTATTTATACTTATGGTTTATCTTAAATTTGCAGATTTTTTCAACTAAATATTTTACATTTAGATGTTTTTATAGATTCAGTGTTTTGCTAGTGGACTTCTTAATACGCTATATGGAATGGGAGATTTGATCATATACCCTCCCTTTAGATGGAAATTGAGGTTTTGCCGTCCATATCTCAATGACATGTGGGGTCTACTTAGGTTAATGACATGTGTGCCAAGAGAGTAAATCCTCAATTTCTATCTAAAGGGAGGGTATATGATCAATTTTTTCATATGACATTTGGTAATATAAATCTAGTAATAATTTATCATATTCTAATCAAACAATAATACTTTTGGATTGTCTTTGACTTTTAGTTTTTAATTAAATATTTTCAAACTTAGATGTTTCCATAAATTTGGTGCTTTGGAAGCAATGGCAATGACATAGTTAAATTTTAACAAAATCGTAAAAACAACACGTGAAATCAAAATAAACCAATGACATTGTTGTTTGATAAAAATCTATTAAATGGCTCATAGATTTAGATATTCAAATATTCAAATATAGATACATATTTATATATAGACAAAGACAAAGTTTTAGATTTAGAACATATTTAATATCAAATCATCTTATCAACTTAGAAAACCATAAATGCAACATTCTATAAAAAGGGGTCTAGCCCAGAACATCGATATCACCAAACAATACTACACAATAGGGGAAATTGATATTTGCCACTCTTAAGATGACCATTTGATTATGATTCCACTCCGAGAAAATAACATATAAGATCATTTAAGTCAATGACATGTGGGCTAGGATAACAAAAAAGCAAATCCACTTCTTGGCGGTGGCAAATTATCAATTTTTCTCTCTGTTGTGTAGTGTTGTTTGGTGATGCCGATGAATTGGGCTAGACTCCTTTATATAGATCTTTGCATTTATGATTTTATAATTTGGGAAGACCATTTGACATTAAATGTGCTATAATATAAATTTGTATCTTGTCGCTCTGGCCTATGAGTTATCATGATCGATTGTCATAGTTGTGTCGAAAGGCACCACTAATAATCTAGATCTTTTGTTCATTATGTCATGTGTTATCGAGTCAACCACCATAGTTATGCTGAAAGCCACTGTCTATGTGTTCTCGTCATCACCTGCCATAGTTGTGATGTAGACGTAATTATCACATTTACAGTTGTGTCGTAGATCTAACATGGTCACTACTAAGTTGTTAGATCTATGTTCATCTTCGACAACTAAAGTCAATGCTAGAGGAGAGAAAGGATGGGACCACTCATTTCTCAATGGAATCCTAGTCACAGAAGAATCAATACATAATTGAAATTTCTCATGTATTGTTTCCAATTATTCTTGAGCAAATACTTTCTGTATTTTCTTACTCGGTATGATAAAACATAGAAACAACTTTGATATGGACTTGGTAGGGTTGGTGGTCATAACAAAGGATATGATCTTCGTGGAGATCCCATTGGAGCAAGAACTAATCCTTGAGATTAAAATCCCTAGGTACCATGAGCAAGTTCTTGAAAATGTTTCCTTTTCTTTCTATTGGTTACCACAAAAATTTGATAAATCTCAACATGATTTAGTATTTTTCTACTTTCTACCATCGTGTAATTATTTTAGAAGGTGTATCCTCCATAGTTTGCAGTTGATATCAATGATTATCTCTTTTAACCTCAATTTTCATGTTACAGTGTTACACCATTATCACTTGCAAAACTATAATCGTCATGTTACACCATGATCTCTATTAGCACCAAAATAAAGCATCGTTAGGTGAGATAGTTAAGTATGTATGTCACTTGTGATGTCTTTATGTGACATTGGTACATATGCATTGCATTGGTATTTACTCTGAATTAGTTGGGAAAATACACTTGTCATATGCTAGCCCCAAGACAAATCACACATCATACCAAGAGTCATGCTAGCCCCAAGCTAAAGCACACATCACAATGAGAGTCATGCTAGCCCCAAGCCAAACCACACATCACAACATGGATTTGGTTGGGTTAGTGGTGATAACAAAGGATATGATCTTTGCGGAGATTGCATCGGAGCAAAAACTAATCCTTGATATCAAATTCCCCAGGTACCATCAGTAAGTTCTTTAAAATGTTTCCTTTTATTTCTATTGGTTACCACAAAAGTTTGACAACTCTCAACACGATTTAATATTTTCTAGTTTCTACCTTATTTGTAATTCTTTTAGAAGGTGTATCCTCCATATTTTGTACCGGATATCAATGATTATCTCGTTTAACATCAATTTTCATGTTATAGTGTTACACCATTATCTCTTACAAAACTATAATTTTCATGTTACACCGTGATATCCATTAGCACCAAAATAAAGCATCGTTAGGTGACATAGAAAAGTTATGTATGTATGTAACTTGTGATGTTTTTATGTGACATTGGTACATATGCATTGCATTAGTATTTACTCTGAATTAATTGGGAAATTAAACTTGTTATATGCTAGCCCCTAAGTCAAAACACACATCATACCAAGAGTCATGTTAGCCTCAAGCTAAAGCACACATCACAACGAGAGTCTTAGTAGCCCTAAGACGAACTACACATCACAACCAAGAGTCATGTTATCATAACTAGAGTCATGTTATCCCCAAGATAAACTACACATTGCAATGATAGTCATGCTAGCTTCAAGCTAAACCGCACATCACAATGAGCCATATTATTCTCAAGCCAAACCATACACCATAGCAAGAAGTACACTCTAGCCATTGCCCATTGCCACCGCTCCAAAAGTATTGTATCTCTTAAAGAACATCTAAATTTAAAAATATTTTAGTAAAATAACCACACAAATAAAAATAAACCAGAAATATTTATACTTATGGTTTATTTTAAATTTGTA
This sequence comes from Zizania palustris, assembly GCA_019279435.1. Classification (NCBI taxonomy): domain Eukaryota; kingdom Viridiplantae; phylum Streptophyta; class Magnoliopsida; order Poales; family Poaceae; genus Zizania; species Zizania palustris. Next base: position 10,758,872 of record JAAALK010000290.1, on the reverse strand, counting down.
GATTCTCTAACTAAATGTTTTAAATTTAGATGTTTTTATAAGTTCGGTACTTTGCTAGTGGACTTCTTGTGGTATATGAAATTTGCCAATCTAATTATATTTATAATTTATCATATTCTAATCAAACAACAATACTTTAGGTTTTCTTTGATTTTTAGATTTTTAAGTAAATATTTTCAAACTTAGTTATTTTCAAAATATGGTGCTTAGGGAGGCAATGGCAACAACAGAATAAAGTTTATTTAAAAAAACGAAAGGCAAAAATCAAAATCTATTAAATGGCTCCTAGATTTAGATATTCAAATATCTCAAACTACTACATTATTGCAAGAAGTATGCTTCTGCCCTTACAGCTGCTCCCAAAGTACAATATTTTTGCAAACATTTATGTTTGGAAACATTTATTAAATTAATATGAAAATACAAAATAAAACTAAATGTGTTGTTGTTTGATTTGAGTGTACAAATAACTCCAACATCTATATTAGATATTGATATAGATTTAGATTTAGAATGTATTTATGAATTTTTCAATCTAAAATGATATCGATTTAATATAAAGTAAAAATGAATTGGCCTTGATCTCATTATATAGAAGTTTTGTATTTATGATTTATTCGTCTAAAAAGATATAGATTTGAAATTATATCAAATCTATATATTTTTAGATAGATAAATCATAAATGCAAAAGTTATATATAATGGGGAACAACCCAGTTCATTTCACCAAACAAGAAAGGAAGCAAAACCCTAGGGCCTTCTCCCCTCAATTCCATCTTCTTCCTCTGCAATTCCATTAATAAATTCCCCCCAAATCTCTTGAAGCATCATACTTCTTAAAGAACATTTAAATTTTAAAAATATTTTAGTAAAATAATTACACAAATAAAAAATAAACCAAAAGTATTTAGAATACTCATGGTTTATCTTAAATTTGCAGCTTTTTCAACTAAATATTTTCAATTTAGATGTTTTTATAAGTTCAATGTTTTGCAAGTGGACTTCTTGATATGTTATATGGAATTTGGCAATCTAAATCTAGTAATAATTTATCATATTCTAATCAAACAATGATATTTTTGGTTTGTCTTTGTTTTTTAGATTTTAATTAAATATTTTCAAACTTAGATGTTTCCATAAATTTGGCACTTGGGAAGAGATGACAATGGCAAAGTTAAGTTTAAAAAAATCGTAAAAACAATATGTGAAATCAAAATAAACCAATGACATTGTTGTTTGATCAAAATCTATTAAATGGCTCGTAGATTTATATATTCAAACATTCAAATATAGATAAAAATTTAGAAATAAATAAAGATAAATATTTAGATTTGGAACATGTTTAATATCAAATCATTCTCTCAAATTGGAAAATCATAAATCTAAAGCTCTATAAAAGGGGTCTAGCCCAGTTCATGGGCATCACCAAACAACACTACACAACATGGAAAAATTGATAATTTGCCACTCTTAAGATGACCATTTTATTATGATGTCATCGAGACAATGACATATGAGACCATTTAAGTCAATGGCATGCGGGCTAGGATGGCAAAAAAGTGAAGCCACTTCTTGGCACTTACAAATTATCATTTTTTCTCTATTGTGTAGTGTTGTTTGGTGATGCCGATGAACTAGGCTATACTCCTTTATATAGAGCTTTGCATTTACGATTTTCTAATTTGATGAGACCATTTGCTTGTCATAGTTGTGTCGAAAGGCACCACTAATATTCTATATCTTTTGTTCATTCTCTCATGTGTTATCGACTCAACCTCCATAGTTAGGCTGAAAGTCACTACTTATGTGCTCTCATCATCACCTACCATAGTTGTGATGTAGATGTAATTAGTATATTACATCTATAGTTGTGTCATAGATTTAACATGGTCACTACTAAGTTGTTAGATCTATGGTCATCTTTGATAACTAATGTCGATGCTAGATGGGAGAAAGGACGGGACCACTTGTTTCCCTCTAGAATCCTCATCAGATAAAAATCAATTCATACTTGAAATTTTTGAGGTATTGTTTCCAATTATTCTTGAGAAAATACTTTCTATATTTTCTTACTATGTATGATAAAACATAGAAACCACTTTGATATGGTTAGATCCCATCGGAGCAAAACTAATCCTTTAGATCAAAATCCTAGGTACCATGAGCAAGTTCTTGAAAATGTTTCCTTTTCTTTCTATTGGCTACCATAAAAATGTGATAAATCTCATGATTTAGTATTTTTCTAGTTTATACAGTCTTGTAATTCATTTATAGTATCCTCCATAGTTTGTACTTGATATCGACAATTATTTCTTTTAACCTCAATTTTCATGTTACAATATTACACCATTATCTCATGCAAAACTATAATCGTCATGTTACATTATGATCTCAGTTAGCACCAATTTAAAGCATCGTTAAGTGAGATAGAAAAGTTAAGCACGGGTCTGTCATTTGTGATGTCTTTACATGACATTGGTACATATGCATTGCATTGGTATTTACTCTATATTTGTAAGGTGTTGCCTCGCCTTACGCCTTACTGCATAAAAGATAAGGCGGTCCTCAGGTGCCTCACCTAACCACCATAATAACTATGCTTATAAGTTATTATAGTGTCTACATATTCCACAGATCCATTTTCAACATAGATAACAATTACCTCTTCTATTAACCTTTTTAGGTACTCAACTTCATCTTTTTTACCCTTTGATATCCTTTCCTTGATATCTTGGATGTCAGTCCTACAACCAAATCAGTCATCGCCCCAAGCAAATTGAGTCACTCTGAACCAGGAAGTCAAAGAAAGCCATGTTTTATCCGGATAGAACATATTGTGTATTTATGTACTCAATATTGAGAACAAACAATGGAGAATATCATATCAAATTCCAAACCAGCATGTTTGTACATGTGACCGTCTTAGAAAGTGAAAGTGAATTGATTTCGTACATGAAATTTCACAAATAGGGAGTCACAGATGCCAAAAGTAAGACACTTGTCTGGAGATAAGACATCAAGCTTTTGTTCTTCAACAAATTGATCTATCTTGTCAAGGGCAGTGGCAACCTAAGCAGGGACAACCTAACATATTAAACTTTCAAAATTCTTGTATTAATATTGACTTACCCGTACCTCCCCATCACCGTTGTGGCCTCCATCGAGGCTAGATTCTAGTGAGGTGGAGGCGCCGCCCGAGCAATAGGTTTTTTGATTCAAAATTTCGAGGAGCGAAAATGGCCGTGGCTTCCCACTCCGGCGACGCTGCCTCAGGAGGAATTGAGCAATTGGGCCTTGTTGGGATGAGTAGGCCTAGATTTAGATGGGCCTAATTGGGCTGGCTGAGACATGCGGCAAGAGTAACATTTGTCGAAAGAAAAGGACATGTGTCAAGATCAGATCAAGTTGTATCATAGGGATACACACTCTATTGTGAACGTTGGATCAAGATCCTACGGCGAAAAATATGTTCTCATCAAAATAAATATCGCATCAACCCCACGCTAACCCTAGCTACACCATTCCTCTCTCGCCCCTTCCCCGCCGCCGTCGCGTTGAGATCATCGCCTTTGCTCTCGCCTATGTATTTCTATCACCGCCTATTGGTGTGTCGGAAGCCACCGTTGGTATGTACTCTACGATCTTCCTCTTCATCTTTGTCCATGTCTACTTTGTGATCTTCTTCCCCTTTGCTCTGGCCTATGCGCTATCATGGTCGCTTGTCATAGTTGCGCCGAAATGCACCGCTACTACTCTAGATCTTTTATTCATTCTCGCATGTGGTATGAAGTCAACCACCATGGTTACGCTGAAAGCCACCGCCTATGTGCTCTCGTCGTCACCTACAAGTTGTGATGTAGATGTAATTAGTATATCACATCTATAGTTGTGTCGTAGATCTAACATGTTCACTACAAAATTGTTAGATCTATATTTAGCTTTGACAACTAAAGTCGATGCTAAAGGAGAGAAAGGATGGGACCGCTCGTTTCTCTCAGGAATCCTCGTGAGAGAAAAATCAATACATACTTGAAATTTCTCAACTGTTGTTTCCAATTATACTCGAGCAAATGCTTTCTATATTTTTCTTACTCAGTATGATAAAACATATAACCCACTTTGATATGTCACTTTTTCATTTTCATTATTTCATAATCCCTAGGGTATGATACCCTTTAGCTTCACAATGACAAGCCATTTTCTCGTTACTTTGATTCTTTCATTTTCCATTTTGACAACTATTAGGTTAAAAGCCCAATGCTTTACCAACTGAGCTATACATCTAATTTTACAAGGCATGAGGCATTCAAATCTCTCTCTTAGGGTTAGTTATGATAACAAAGGATATAATCTTCATGGCGATCCCTTCAGAGCAAAACTGATCCTTGAGATCAAAATCCCCAGGTACCATTAGCAAGTTCTTGAAAATGTTTCCTTTTCTTTCTATTGGTTACCACAAAATTTGATGAATCTCAACATGATTTAGTATTTTCTCCCGTCTTGTATTTCTTTTATGAGGTGTACCCTCCATAGTTTGTACTTAATGTCAACAATTATCTATTTTAACCTCAATCTTCATGTTATAATGTTACACCATTATATCTTGCAAAATTGCAATCATGTTAGCACCAAATTAAAGAATCGTTAGGTGAGATAGAAAAAAGTATGTATGTCACTTGTGATGTCTTTATATGAAATTTTGCAATCTAAATCTAGTAATAATTTATCACATTCTAATCAAAGAATTATACTTTTGGTTTGACTTTGATTTTTAGATTTTCAATTAAATATTTCCAAACTTAGATGTTTCCATAATTTTGGTGCTTGGGAAGCGAAGGCAACAACAGAATTAAATTTTAAAAAAATCGTAAAAATAATATGTGAAATCAAAGATAAATCAATGACATTGTCGTTTGATCAAAATCTAATATTAAATCTAAATCTATATTGTGTATATATATACATATTTATTTAATAAATATTGTGAAACAACTCCTTTATAGATTATATATTAAATGCATTCTAATTCTAAATCTATATATGTATCTTTATTTATATCTAATATTAAATACATTCTAAATCTAAATCTTTATCTGTATCTGAATTTGTATTTGCGTCTAAATTTAAATGTCAGGGTTACCTATACATTCAAATCAAGTGTCGCCACCTTTGGCTTTATTTGGATTTTCATATTTCTTTAATAAAATTGCCATATATAAATGTTTGATAAAAAAAGTGCTTTGGGAGCAACCGCAGGCTTCTGCAGTTGCCGCTGCTCCCAAAGCACTAAAATTTTGCAAACATTTATGTCTGGCAATATTTATTAAAGCAAACTGAAAATCTGAAATAAAATCAAAGGTGGTGGTGCTTGATTTGAATATACAGATAACTCTGACATTTGTATTAGATATAAATTTAGACGTAAATATAAATTTAGATACATATTTAGATATAGATTTACAACGTATTTATTATGAGATATAAATATATATAAGGATACAGATTTAGATTTAGATTTAGATTTTGAATGTATTTAATATCAAATCTGTATCTTGTGAAATAAGGAAATCATAAATACAGACAACGTCACACACAGCAAGCAAAACCCTGTGGCTGTTTTTCCATCTTCTTCTTCCGCAATTCCACTAAAAAAATCCTCAAGTCTGTTCATTGAGGATTTGGAGGTGTAGGAGGGTTCTTGGTGGTTGTTTGATCGGCAGGTTGGGAGCATCTGCTCCGGTTATTTGGGGATGGAGGGCGAGGGGGCGGCTGGGGTGGGCAGCAGGAACAGGAGCAGGAGAAGGAGCAGGAGCAGGAGCAGGAGCAGGAACAGGAGACTGATGGATCAAAACATGCAGCTCGGTCTCCCTCCTCCGGTGCAGATTGTATTTGCTCTGGATGGCTCATCGGCACGTCGATTCATGGCTCTGAAGGTATACAGATCATTCCTTGATCCCATCAGCGTTATTGTTCTACGCTTGATCCCGCTAAAGACGAAATCTTTAGCCCTCATCTCCTCATCTATACGCCATTTACCGCTTTGTTCATTTGATAATTTGACGGGCTTTAAATTGCAATGCCTTTTTGCCTAGAACTGTTTAGTTTGGGGGTTACAGTGCTTCGAGGTTTTGATTTCAGTGCTGTTCTTGATGCTACCCCAGGAAATCTATTGCATCTTTATGTACATTCTCGAGCATCCCATTTGTCATTTGATCTCAAGGTGCCTTGAAACTAGATCGACTCTTCCCTGTCAGTGACTCGGTATTGTTTATATCCGTGTCTGATTCGTTCAGTGACTCTCAAAAAAAAAATATGAGATGTGGTTTTCTTTGCGAAGTAGAATTGGCTGAAGGTTGGAACTTCTGAAGAAATTTACTGTAGCAATGTGAGTGTTTGTTGATCTTACAATATTTTGTATTTGATATCCATTGCAGGAGGACTTTGAAGAGCATGCTGAGAAGGCGAAGACCTTGCCTGAGAACACTAGCAATGAGGACAAGCTTATCCTCTATGGACTCTACAAGCAAGCCACTGTTGGAGATGTCAATACTTGTATGTATATTTGTTAATATTCAGCAGCTACTGTTGTTTCCTTTCTGGATGTGAAGGCAATTCTTCAGTTATTATGACTGGTCACATTCAGAGGCAATTTACTACAAGTTTTTAGTACTAGCCAATTGCTGATCTGAATTTGATATACCTTACCTCTGCATATGAACATGGTATTGTGTTTTGTGTTTACAAAGATATTCACCAATCACCATGACTGTTGCTTATGATTTCCTCTTTGCCGTATCTTCTGAAGCTCGTCCTGACATACTCAACCAGAGGGACATGGCGAAATGGGATGCATGGAAGGCTGTTGAAGGTCCATATGCTTATCTCTGTTCCTCATATACTGTCCATTCTAGTGCTACTGCAAGGTTGCATCTTGCAGACAACTAAATTTTTGTGCAATCCTCACAGGCAAATCAAAGATGGAAGCAATGAGTGACTACATTACCAAGGTGGTGCAGCTCCGGGAGGAGGCTGCTGCTGCTGGCGCCTCTTAAATGATGAACTCTTTGTTACATGGCTACTGTCAGCTGAACTCTAAGCTATCTGATTGCTTAGGACTAGATCATTGTGTCCTCTGGGGATATGAACCATGTACCTCTTCATGTACTGTCGCATAAGTTATCTATCCATCTATCTATGAAGACTGAAGACTCTCTTAGTCGTATGAATTACAATTGTCTTGAAATCCTTGTTCTCTCTGCTTGTGTAAGGAATTGTGATGATTGGCAAGCTAGTCGCGTGCCCCAATTTTCAGTGATAATCAGCCTATCCTGGATCCCATCTCAAAATACAACCCAATCTGAAGAGTAAATCTTTTGATCAGAAGGTTCAAGACTATTCAAATCACAAAAGAAGCTTACTTTGTCATAGTTATAGGTTAATACTTAATAGCACTACACTGACCATGTCTGGATTTATGACATATACATCTTTAGTTATGTTCTTTCTACACATGCATCATCTCAAAAAGCAAGAACCATGCACTGTCCTGGAAAAAGATGAAACTTTTTTCAGAAGTGCCCACACCCCAAGACTTGCCCACCTGAGAAGATGTTGAGACAGAGCAAGGATGCAGCCAGCAGCACTCCTGGTATCCACCAGTTGACACCCTCGTCGGCGAACATGGCGCACAGCACCAGGCAGAGCAGCAGCAGCATGTAGAAGCCCAACCCGTAGCCGCCGCCGCCCCACTCGCCGGCGGCGGCCCCGTACCCGCGGTCCGGCGGATGGTAGTATATGCCGGCGAAGTACGCCACCACCAGCAGCAGGATCAAGGCCACCATGATGTTCTTGATCAGCAGCATGGCCAGCGCCAGCGCCACCGGCACGATCACCACCTCGCTCTGTCGTCTGAGGAAGACGGCGGCGAGCAGCAGGAACCCGCCGGCGAGGACCAGGGTGACGGCATTCTCGGCCACGGTCTCCTGCCACTCCGTCGCCTTCTCGTACCACTCCATCAGTGTCTCGTTGCCGATGACCCAACCCAGGGCCACCACGATGAGGAGCGGCACCACCGGAGACGGCCCGCTGCGGCGGGCCGGCCCCCATGACTGCGTGGTAACTGGACTTCCCCAGTAGCTCATGGCCACTTACCTCTTCTTTGAGCTTATTGCTCCTTATGCTACTTCTGTTCTTGCACTGATATAAGCACAAGATTTTTGCTGCTGGGAAACACTACTAAGTACTATTCAGTAAGTAGTGCAGCATTAATTATTAATTAGCAATGGTAGGTCCAGATTTGATAATAATTAGTTTCTGAAATATGGATTAGTGTTCTTCTGGTTCCATCTAATTTTAACTGCCTACTTGTGTGATGATGTCTATTGTCCTGGAGTTTAGTTCAGGCAGGGACCTACTTCAGCCTGGTAGATGAACTAACCCTAGAGAAAGATGGCATAGAAACTGGTGATTTGTAGACCATGTCATTATCATGCATGTGACAACTATCTTTTGTCAGGCTGGGGCTAACTGGAGCAACATTATTCTATTGCCTCCATTAGACTTGGAAGCTAGTTTAGCAACAGAAAATGATGGCTGATATCATCAAGTTTACAATGGGCTGCTTCAACCATAGAAAGTCAGTAAATGATCAAGCCACAGTGGCAGTGGTGATTATCTAAGAAGATGGTGAAAACGCTTATGTAATCAATCACGCGTAAAATAATGCAGTTCATTTCATAGTTTCAGACTAGAAAGTTCAGTGAATTTTAGCACATCACATCATTAGCCACAAGCCATCAAAGGGGGGCCTTTTCATTTTGTATGTTTTCTAGTCATACTTGTTTATGAGCCATGCTGATAAGATGAAGTATATCTTTCACTACAACCAAAGCCACTGCTCTGTGGAGAGCAAACATGAAATCAGAAGCATTTCCGAAAAGTGGACTGCATTTTGGTGACAATTGAATAGTGATCCAAAGATAAAGAGCCTGATTAGTCATTTTAGTTATTAGTCTCCAATATGATGTATTGCATTTTCCCCTTATAAGGCCTTTTGTTTATAAGAAAAATCATTATTTATAATTTTAATTAACAATTATGTTTAAAACATACAAGTTTGATTTATGTTTAAAGATACTTACATACGACTGTAATTTGGTAGTTTTTGATAATATATATAGTAAAAACAATGATCAAAGTTCAAAATAAGATGTCAAAATTTCATACACCTAATATTTTGAGACTAAAAGGGTACTCAATAAAAAGATTGCAACTTCAAACCGGTAAGGAGACAGTAGAAAAATGTCGTTCGATCCTACTTACATGGCCACACCCCACCCAAAAACATGTCTCATCTCATGTCCAAAACGAAAAGGGGGAACAGTCTAACCAGGAAAGTACGCGTCTCCAGGATGATCACAAAACAAGGCATATATAAGAAAGATAAGCAAGAGAAAACAGTTAAACTAACAAGAAATTGAGATCAGCATAGATTTCAACTGGGAGGGGGCAACTAGTTGATGAATGAATGTAACAGGTGACAACCATATCGAACACACAGTGATTCAGAATGAAATATTTATTTCACATTACATGACATTCATGGGTGATGCACCCATCTTGATTCCTGGATCAACGTCCAAACTACAACTACACAGCTGTACAATAGATGTCTTTTCACTCCAGTAAGTAATCATCGGATCAGCTGAACACCTGAAGCTCAACGATCATTGTAGCTTTGTAGTGCAGAATTGATTTGCGTCAGCTGCAAAGTATTTCCAAGTCAAACCAAAATGAGTAGGGCAGTAGGAGAAAAGTGTGGTACAGGTAGACAGGGTTCTAAGAAAACCTTCTCGAGGACGACTTTTATTGAAGTCAAACCCTCCTCTTTCTTCAAGAGTTCAATTCGAGCCTTCATGGCTCTGTTTTTTTCTTCAACCTATAGTATTGTGTGATCAGAAAGCAGATAACCACTTCACACAAAATACTCGATAGTAGAAAAATGAAAATGGCGATGTCTTCAAAGGCGACATGTATTATTATCCAATTATTCACATACTAAGAATTAAGAGGAGTCTTTGAAATTAATTAGAGATCATGCAGAGCCAGTACTTAAAATCATGGTTGTTGAGGCATCACCATGACAACAAGGCAATGGCTAGCCCCGCGCCTTGCCACATGGAACAGCACAGCCTGGTGTGGCAGCAGGAAAGGATAGCAGCAGCGGCTGGGGGGAAACCTAAAGAGGACTGAAATAAGGAGCCATTCTTTTATACTAGTGGACTACTTGTTGGGCCAAACCAGTTAGTTATTGGACTGGGCCTGTTTTAGTGCACAATCATTGTTAGACTAGGCTTTAAATGTGTGTTACACTGGGCTTAAAAGGTTCTAGGGCAATTTTGCCCATATTTTTTAATTTTGTAAGGTGTTGCCTTAAGCCTTACGCCATACGCCTTACTCTTAAAAGGTAAGACGGTCCTCAGGCACCTCACCTTACCGCCTTAATAACTATACTTATAATAGTGTCTATATATTCCGTGGATCCATTTCCAACATAGACAACAATTACCTCTTCTACTAAACTTTTCAGGTACTCAACTTCGTCTTTTTTACCCTTTGATATCCTTTCCTTGATATCTTGGATGTCAGTCCTGCAACCAAATGCCACCGTCCCAAGCAAACTGAGTCACTCTGAACCAAGAAGTCAAGGAAAGCCACATTTTATCTAGTCAGAATATCATGTGTATCTATGTACTCAAGATTGAGAACAAACAATGGAGAATATCAGATCAAATTCAAAAAAAGCATGTTTACGCATGTGATCTCATAGAAAGTGAACCTAATTTCAAACACCAAATCTCACAAACAGGGAACCAAAGAGGCCAAAAGTAAGACACTTACTTGTCTGAAGATAAGACATCAAGCTTTTGTTCTTCAACAAATTGATCTATCCTATCAAGGGCAGTGGCAACCTAAGCAGCAACAGCTTAACATATTAAACTTTCAAAATTCTTGTATTAACATTAACTTACAGATAAAGATTGCGAAATTACTCGTATGTATTAATAAAACATGGTGGGAAAATATTGCCCACGACATTTACCTGTATTTCTTGGCAGAGTGTGTCAAACTCCTCCTGCGGTATGAACAAGTATCACATCAAAACATTGGGCAAGATACCGTACAGCACTATGAAATAACAGCAACAGGTTCAACAAACGTTATTTCAGTGGTTCAACCATGCGTACCAAGAATAAAAAGGTATTTCAGTGGTGAAACATAGATGCACCATGGTCAGGCACAAGGAAAAGATGTGAGGGAGAGCAGATGTTTAGCAAGCTTAACACTAAAAATTAGACTTTCAATGCCATACAATTAACATCGCATAAATGAAACAAAGGATCTAAATTATGTTACTTGCAAAGGCCAGCCATTTGGTGAAAATGAACATACAACAAAATCAGTAATCATATGGATTTAATCTAGTCTAAAATAAAGCACCCATTACAGTTGTTGATGCATTGAAGTAGTAACAAGGTTAAGACCAAGACTACACCTCTATGTTGCTGTGCAAATATTTGATTACCTGCAAAAATAAGCAGGAAATGTATGGAATCAGAGGGGGGTCACAGTAAACTACAGACAGGAAACTCAATTCTGTAACCACATTTAACAATCAAATGCCATTTGTGAACCGGGAAATGTTCATAGTACTCACGGAAACGAACATCTGGTACAAGCGTTCCCGCTTGACATCCGTGAACGAAGAGAAAGCCTTGTTCACATCCTGTAATCCCACGAGAACACGAATCAATCTCAACACTTTTTTCGCTCTAAAGCACCCAACATTTCGCGCCAGTGTCAGCAGCAAACACAGGAACCAGAGAGAGTTGATTTTTTCCGAGCCGAACCTCTCGGGAGCAGGCGGTGAGGACGAAACGGGCAGCGCGCTTGAAGGACCTGTGGAGGTTCCCGTACCTCCCCGTCGCCGCTGCAGCCTCCATCGGGGGTAGATTCCGGCGAGGTGGAGGCACCGCCCGAGCGCTAGGTTTTCCGATTCGAAATTTCGAGGAGCGAAAATGGCTGCGGCTTCCCACTCCGGCGACGCCGCCTCGAGAGGAATTGAGCAATTGGGCCTTGTTGGGCCGAGTCGGCCTAGCTTTAGATGGGCCTCATTGAGATGGGCCTAATTGGGCTGGCTGAGACATGTGGCAAGAGTGACGTTTGTCCAAACAAAAGGACACGTGTCAAGATCACACGGAGTTGTATCAAGAGGACACGCATTCTATTGTGAACGTTTGGATCAAGATCCTATGGTAAAAATCATGTTCCCATCAAAATAAATATCGTGTCGACTCCACGCTAACCCTAGCTACATCATTCCTCTCTCACCCCCTCCTCGCCGCCGTCGCGTTGAGAGCATCGCCTTCGCTCTAGCCTATGTATTGTCGCCGCCGTCTGTTGTGTCAGGAGCCATCGTCGTTGGTATGGATTCTATGATATTCCTCTTCATTGTTGTCCATGCTTACTTTGTGATCTTCTTCCCCTTTGCTCTGTACTATGCGCTATCATGGTCGCTTGTCATAGTTGTGTTGAAAGGCACCACTAGTACTCTAGATCTTTTATTCATTCTCACATGTGTAATCGTCGGACAACGATAAAATCCACCGCCTATGTACTCTCGTCGTCACCTACCATAGTTGTGATGTAGATGTAATTAGTAAATCACACATATATAGTTGTGTTGTAGATCTAACATGATTACTAGTGGATTGTTAGGTTTATGTTCATCTTCAACAACTAAAGTCGATGATAGAGGAGAGAAAGGACGGGACCACTTATTTCTCTCTAGAATCCTTATCACAGAGGAATAGACACATACTTGGAATTTCTTAGGTATTGTTTCCAATTATTCTTGAGTAAATAATTTCTATATTTTCTTACTCAATATGATAAAACATAGAAACCTTGATGGGCCGAGTAGGTATAGCTTTAGATGGGCCTCACTGAGATGGTCCTAATTGGGATGGCTGAGACATGTGGCAAGTGTAACATTTGTTGAAATAAAAGGACACGTGTCAAGATCAGATGGAGGTGTATCATAGGGATACACACTCTACTATGTACGTTGGATCAAGATCCTACGGCAAAAAATATGTTCTCGTCGAAATAAATATCACGTCAACCCCACGCTAACCCTAGCTACACCATTCCCCTCTCGCATCTCCCCCGCCGCCGTCGCATTGAGATCATCTCCTTCGCTCTCATCTATGTGTTGCCACCGCCGCTTGTTGTTGCGTCGGAAGCCATCGTTGGTATGGACTCTATGATCTTCCTTTTCATTGTTGTCCACGTTTACTTTGTGATCTTCTTCCCCCTTTGCTCTGTACTATGTGCTATCATGGTTGCTTGTCGTAGTTGTACCGAAAGGCACCACTAGTACTCTAAATCTTTTGTTCATTCTTGCATGTGTAATCGAGTCGGCCACCACAGTTACGCTGAAAGCTACTACCTATGTAGATGTAATTAGTATATCACACATATATAGTTGTGTCGTAGATCTAACATGGTCGCTACTAATTTGTTAGGTCTATGTTCATCTTCGACAACTAAAGTTGATGCTAGATGAGAGAAAGGACGGGACCACTCGTTTCTCTCTGGAATCCTCATCACCGAAAGAATAGACACATACTTGAAATTTCTCAGGTATTGTTTCCAATTATTCCTGAGCAAATACTTTCTATATTTTCTATATTTCCTTACTCAACATGATAAAACATAGAAACATGAATTTGGTAGGGTTAATAGTGATAACAAAGGATATGATCTTTGCGGAGATCCCATCGGAGCAAAAATTATTCCTTGAGATCAAAATCCCCAGGTAACATGAGAAAGTTCTTGAAAATGTTTCCTTTTATTTCTATTGGTTACCACAAAAATTTGACAAATCTCAACATGATTTAGTATTTTCTAGTTTCTACCGTCTTGTAATTGTAATTATTTTAGAAGGTGTATCCTCCATATTTTGTACTTGATATCATGTTACAGTGTTACACTATTATCTCTTACAAAACTATAATCATCGTGTTACACCATAATATCTGTCATCACCAACTTAAAGCATCGTTAGGCGAGATAGAAAAGTAAAGTATGTATGTCACTTGTGATGTCTTTATGTGACATTGGTGCATATGCATTCCATTGGTATTTACTCTGAATTAGTTGGGAAAATACACTTATTGTATGTTAGCTCCAAGCCAAAACACACATCATACTAAGAGTCACGCTAGCCCCAAACTAAAGCACACGTCAAAGTGAGTCATGCTAGCCCCAAGCCAAACCGCACATCACAACCGGAATTATGATAGCTCCAAGCCAAACCGCACATCGCAACGATGTCATGATATGCCCAAGCCAAGCCACACGTCGCAATGAGAGTCATGCTAGCCTCAAGCCAAACCGCACATTACAATGAGAGTCATAATGTCTCCAAGCCAAACCATTCATCATAGCAAGAAGTCTACTCCTTCCATTGTCACCGCTTCCATTGCCACCGCTTCCATTGCCGCCGCTTCTAAAGCATCGTACCTCTTAAAAGAACATCTTAATTTAAAATATTTAGTAAAAGAATTATGCAAATAAATAATAAACTAGAAGTATTTATACTTATGGTTTATCTTAAATTTGCAAAATTTTCAACTAAATATTTTCAATTTAGATGTTTTCATAAGCCCGTTGTTTTGCAAGTTGAATTTGCTATGGTATAGCAATCTAAATCTAGTAATAACCTATCATATTCTAATCATACAACAATACCTTTAGTTTTCTTTGATTTTTAGTCTTTCAATTAAATATTTTCAAACTGAGATGTTTCCATAAATTTGGTGCTTGGGAAGCGACGGCAATGACAGAATTAAGTTTTGAATAATTCGTTAAAATAATATGTGAAATCCAAGATAAATCAATATCAGTAACATTGTTGTTTGATCAAAATCTACTAAATGGCTCATATATTTAGATATTCAAATATTCAAATACATATACAAATTTAGATATAAATAGACATTTAAATACGGATACAGATTTAGATATAAATACAGACATTTAAATACGGATACAAATTTAGATATAAATACAACCATTTAAATACCGATACAGATTTAGATATGAATGCAAGCATTTAAACGTAGATATAGATTTAGATATAAATAAAAGCATTTAAATGTAGATACAGATTTAGATATGTATGCAGATTTAGATTTAGAAATATATGATCTGAGATTAGAAACCAATAAATGCTAGGGCTATAAAAAGGGGTCGAGACCCGTCACCAAACCACACACACTACACAACAGGGGAGAGGAAGCAAAACCCCGTGGTTTACTTCTCCCCTGTTCTTCCATTTTTCGAGACTTCCTCCGCAATTCCATTAAAAAAATCCCCAAATCTCCATCCGTTTCCTCCACAATTCGATGCTCTGAAATGGCTTCCTCCATTGAATTCCTCTCGCCGGTGATCGCCACAAGCTACTAGAGCTATCTGTGTCGCCACAAGATTCCCCATGTGCCGTGAACGAAGCTCTCCCTGGAGCATCTCCGCCGCTGATCACGTCCGCCGCCGTGGAAATTCCGGGGAGGTATCGTAGCTTTCTGCTAAAGATTCGATTTTGTTATGGCCGTTTTGTTGTCAGGCTGATCCGTACGGCCTTTCGCCGATTTCCGCCGTTGCTGTTTTGTAGGTGTAGCAAACTCGATTCTTTGCTGTTCTTGAATCGGGGTATCTGTTCATGGAGGATTTGGAGGTGTAGGAGTGTTCTTGCTGCTTGTTTGATCGGCCGTTAGGGAGCGGCTGGTCCGGTTATTCGGGAATGGAGGGCGAGGGGGCGGCTGGGGAGGGCAGCAGGAACAGGCGCAGGAGCAGGAGAGTGATGGATCTAAACATGCTGTACCTCGGTCTCCCTCCATTGGCGCAGCCTCCAGGGCAGATTATGCTTTCTCTCGATTGCCCGGTTCCACGGCCGAACTCTGGCAGATCGGCGGGAGGGACGGGGGAGCTACGGGGGTTCTCAGAGGTGTTGGCACCACCGGCGGCGGCCTACTCGCCGTCCAATGCGCTGTCCACCCCGGATGAAGTGCTGATAGATCCTGTTGCTGAGTGGCTTGTTGATCCTGTCGAGCCGGTGGAGGCCCTTGAGACGCCGTCATACGGCGGCGGCAGCGACATCAATGGCTCATCGGCGCGTCAAGCACCGGTCTTCAGACCGTTGGAGCATGAAGTAATTGAGGTATGCGACAGGCTTTCGCACAATGTTCAGGTAACCTCTGTTATCCGAGGTGTGGATATAGTGAATGCAATAAGGCCGTCTGCTGTTGAAGCAATGTCCCCTGAGCTCCGGCTGCGGAGGTTGATCCAGGTGAGTGATCAGCACCGCATTGGGAGGCCGGGGCAAGCGCAGGCGAACGGCGGCCGCCAACGGGAGAATTCTCCAGAAGCTGATATCCTGTTGCGGTCCATCCAAAGGTCTCATGATGTTCTTGCATTGAGGAGGCAGACTCTGGGTGGTGATGGCAGCTCTGGTGATGCTGGGAGGAATGGCAATTGTGGATGCAATTCCAGCTTTGACTGCCACATCTGCCTTGAACCAGCTAAAGAGCCTGTGGTTACTCCCTGTGGCCACCTCTTCTGCTGGTCATGCTTGTACCAGTGGCTTCGTCAGCATTCAGCCCACTCTGAGTGCCCTGTCTGCAAGGGAGAGGTTCTTGAGACAAACGTGACGCCGATTTATGTAAGAGGAGGTGGTGAGATGGTTGCCTCCAACAATGAAATCCCTCCCAGGCCGCGCGCACGCAGGACTGAAAGCTTTAGGCAGCAGCTGCAAATGCAGGACCCTAGAGGCATTGTAGGCATGGTGAGGCGGTTGATAGAAAACCAGGAGCTGGCGAGAGGCGGCCATGTGGGATCTTCATCTATTGGGTTTGATGTGAATGCGGCTCCTACTTCCTGGCAAAGGGTTAGGCCTCTAAGGCAGCAAAGACAAGAACAAAATCACAACACTGAGCCTAGTGTGCCAGAACCACAGCTGCAAGTGGTGATCAATGTTGATGCTGTGGATGGGCCGAGTGGCATTCCGGTCCCTTACATACATTCCAATCCTAGAAATGCTGCACTGGCGGCTGCTTTGTCTGCCCTGCATTCACGGCCTGTGGAGCAAGCATCCACTTCTGGCATAATTGGGGAGACATCACAAGGTAGGAGGTCAAGACCTTCAGAACCCACAGCCACAAGGAGGACAAGGAGGAGGCAGCAGCAGGAGTAGTAGCTTACTTAGGGTTGTCATCTATAATAAATCATATAGATCAGGTCTCCTTGTAACCATGAATATCTTTAGGCCCATCCCAGAACCATGTATCCACCATAGTTTCTCTTCTGCTATTTACTTACCATGTATCCACCATTTCACCTTATTGAAGTCAAAGGAATCAAAATTTCAGTTTCAATAACCATGGATGGATATCTTTGTTGCTCTGCATTTTGGGACAAGATTTTCTGATACAGCATCCTCTTCTGAGAAGGTGACTTTTTAGGTGTTCTGGTTGCACCATGTATGCCTGTATGCTATTATGATTCCTGGTACTGAAATATCCATTTGTTCAGCTACAGTGCTGTACTGTTGAGATTGAAGGCAGCAACCAATGCATTATGCTTTTCAATTCTAGTATTGACTAATCCTGGTTAATTAGAGTTCAGATAGCACTGGTGCCTAGAGTCAGGGATAAGTCTCTTCCCTTGTTTTCCTTAATCGATCTGATTGCAGTCAGTTTGTGATTTCACATATTATTAAATGTCACTCCTGCGACCTGATTGACTATCAAAACGATGCAAACCCATGGATGCTTGTCCACTGTCATTTACATTTCAGGTACATCTCAACATTTATTTTGAAGAAGCACAACATGTATTCCCCATGGTCCCATGATAATACATGCTTATGAATTACTGTTCGTGAAGATCACCATCGGCAACGGTGAAGCAACATATTCTGGAGAGCAAGATGGGGTCAGTTTCTTGGGTGTCAGGTTGTCAGAACTTGTCAATGTACAACCCGTGCAACAACTCCAGGGGACACTGTTCGGAAACAGGATGCAAATGAAATTCCTTGGTGAAATCACCAGTCTCTGCTTATAATATGTCCACTGGCTCGCTACCATCTGCATGGAAAACATGGGCACTGTTGGATTCTAACTTCTTTACATGGATTCTTGTACAAGAAGAATGTCAGATTGCCAATGTGCAGCAAGCTACATGTCTCAGCATCAGGCATTTCTCCTCTTAAAATTATTGCTCTGGAGTTAGAAACAAAAGCTGATTGGGTTACAGTACTTGCATGATACAGTTTTTTGCTGCCATTCAAACGGGACACTAGTATTTCAAATGTGCACAGGTTGGCTCATCATTTTGTACGCCCATTAAATAATGGAACAGCATTTCAAATATTTGAATCATTCATGTTTTCACTTTGAGCAAGCAAGATGTTCAGGATTGCAAAATATTTGAATCATTACACAGCCTGCATGTCAGCAATGGTTTGTGCCCTTGCTGGTGGGATGATCATGCACCATTCATTCCAGGGATGCCACCAATATGACAATTGAAATATTGAATGATCACAAGTTCCCACCGATTGGCTCAATTCAGCACTGTTTTTTAAGAAATCATTTCAAACTCCTCCAGAGTAACAATAGCCAGTTTATGTACGTAAGTTATGTCTTGAACTGCTCTATCAATCCCAAAAGGCTGTAGGTTTCAGCGTCCGGCATCGCTCCTCTCAAAATCATTGCTCTTAACAAATCTGGTTCGTAGACTTTTGCCTTCACATAAGCTTTGAGGAGGGTATTAAACACAAAGGAATTCCTACAGTACTTTGATTCATTCAGTTCACTAAAAACTCTCTTTGCACTTAACAAGTCACCAGTTTCTGCAAAGTTTTCAAGCAACATATGTGATGTCTCCAACCATGGTGTTGAACTTCTCACTTTCTTGGTGACAACTTCTTTTTTTGCCATTTCCATCGTCTTAAGAGCTTCTTTAACAATACCTGCTTTCAAGCAACCCAATGCCAGGTGGTGGTATGTGATAGCATTCGGTTGACAACCATTTGCTCTCATTTCTTTGAACACAGCTGATGCTTTATCCACAAAACCATGCCTACAATAAACTGATAAAATGGAATTGAACTGTTCTGTAAACCTTAGCTTTCTTGTTGATTTAATATTTCCCCATATCTCTTCTGCTTGGTCAATGGAGCCAACCTTTCCAAATGCTTCAATTGCTAGTATGAAGCTTTTGGGTCGAATATGAGGGAGACCTTGCATGAGATTCCATGTCATCTTTAGCTTCTTTTCCATTCCAAGGTATCCATACAAGATGACCAGAATTTCCAGTGTAGACCAATTAGTTCCAGTCATAGAATTCTCGATTGCTTCTACATATGTCTGGGACACAGTAAACAACCTTGCTACAGCATGTGCAATTGCGAGAATGCCATATGTGATCTCATTTGGCTCCACCTTTTCTCTCTTCATATCATTGAAAACCCTTGCCACTCCATCAAGGTTGTGCTCATTGGCCTTTATCTTCAATAGGATGTTGTAGGTTGACGTGTGAGGGGTCACATGATCGGCTTTCATCTGAGCGAGGATCTTGGAAATAGTTTTCTGACGCCCTGGAGAAGAATGGAGGATGATCAGCCGGTTGTAAACATATGGTGAAATCGGCAGTGACAATTTCCTCATCTTCCTCTTGTAAGCATATGCAAGATTAATCATGCCCAAATCCAAACAAGCCATAACAAGGTTGTTGTAAAGAAGCTCATTCTGGTATTCCTGAGGTATGCGAAGGAAGAGGCTTTCAGCTTCAGAAATGCCATGAACTTTAGCTGTGAACTCCAGGAGATACGAGTAATCTAGCTCACTAAGCTTGTAGGGCCTCTCTCTCATGATCCATTCCATGACCTGTGGCAAGAAAAACAGCAAATACACTTTCACTTCCTGAACAATTAAGAGGCAGAGGAAGTAATAAAGAAATTTAGAATCTACATGTACTTAACATTCATACATACAATCAATGTCAGAATACAACCAGAATACATTATCAATCAATAGTTCAATGCGAGTTTCGTTCTTCCCTAAATCTTTGCCCAGACAATCACAAAATATGAAAGAATAGTATAAGTTCCTTATCGCATTCATTCATAATAACACAGATCACCAATCCACACACACGAAACGCATCATAGATAGATAGAACAACAGTGCTGCGAATCTCAAGCAGAGCACGCCAGCACGGCATCCGGAGCTGGGGTCAAAGGTAAAATTTTGATGGTATATATCACTTATTCACATGCTCAGCTTGAATCACATCAATCACGAAGAGATTGCTCACGGGATCCTAGCGGAGAAACGGGGACTACGACAAGGGGCAGGAAGGGAGGGTGTGTGCGCGCGTGAGCGAGAGAGAGACCTGAAGGGCGGTGCGGTGGAGGCGGCGGCGTCGGAGGCGGTTGACGGCATGGAATATGTGTCCTCGGTGGACGGCGCGGCCAGCGGCCATCCACCCTCGGATGGCGGCGCAGACCGACGCCGCCCGCTCCACCCGCTGCGCCAGCGAGCCCTCCGGCTCCGGCTCATTGCGGGACTCCGCCGGTGCGGGAGGTGGGGCAGGAAGCGCTATGGAGGCCCCTCCTGAGCAAGTGAAGAAGTTTGCCGCGGCGGCAGAGGGGATCGGCGGCCGCCGGCGCCGGAGCAGCACGCGCAGGGGCATCAGCATGGCTGCGGCAATTCGTCGAGCGGCGGGGCGGCGCGCCCAAACCCCGTGCGCTTCTTTATTCTGCTGCGATCTGCAGCCGTCGGATCAGGACTCAACGCACAGGATGGCATCATAACATCGAAGTCATCGACGGCGTAGGATGGTCTGGACGCTCGATCTGGTCCGTCCAATGAAACGATCGCACGCCCTGGAGCATCGTGTTCATCATCTTTCAGACTTGCTTTCTTTTTTTTTTTTCATCTTTTCCCTTTTAAAAATATTTCTTCACAACCTTGCCATTCAAATCCAACGATGCCGAATCTAATTGTAGACTGTAGAGTGAACATTTCAAGGTTTTAGAATGAACACCTACAAATATGCTCAATGTTTGATTGAATTGTTATCAACATTATTCCAGTTTCACACAAATATCACCACCTCACGTGCCACCATCTCTTAAAACTACAGATACATGTGAAAAAAGGGGATGCTGTTTGACCACTGCATCACCAACCAAAGCACCAGAACGATTTTCAGGATTTTTATCTTGTCGACCAATTTTAGATTCATTATTTTTAAATAACCCTCCTAAAAATTAGCTTTAAAAATAGAGTTTTTGGCCACGCCACCAAATGTTGCCACACCATGAACAGGATCCAGATCTGAAGATTAAGTTTTGGATGTATTTATTTTTTAAAAAAGGTTCAGAAAACAAAAACTCCATTTTCAGGGTTTGCATGTAGAACTGTAGAGTGGTTGCATCTTCTTGGATCATTGGATTCATTGCTTCAAATGCCAAGCTGCAAAAGTTTGGTCCAGAAAACAATGATTCAGAAGCAAATGCATTATTGTTTGGTCAATTCACCACAAACAAGACTTTTGGAATATTGATGCCTGCCATGGGAATAAACAGGCGATAAGGAGATGTAAGGTATGACAAAAGTAGAGCTTCCTAACTCTTTGCCAATTCAGGATTCAGCATCTATTGTATTTTTTTCATCATAAAGTTCATACCTGTGAGTCAGCACCTGGTGGTTAGAAGCACATTCGTTGATTGAAAAAAATATGCCAGTGCAGTAATCTGTCCGTCTTCCTGATGACCCCTTGTTCTTACCTTTAACCTGATATAATTGGATTGAGGTTGGAGTCAACAGGGACAGTTGGACCTGGATGCTAGTTTTGCTGTAAATACTTCTTTTGACCAACACGCCGAGCTGAATGCAGAGGCCAATATCACGGTTAAAACATGCCAGCTTTGCAGGAGATAACTTCTTGAACTGATTCTGATACCAACCAGGTTATCAAGGTAAATCTCACCCAACTAGGGAAGACCTTTATTCCTTGATATTTTTTTACATCTAGGACTGCTGCCCTTTTATAAGCCAAGACAACCTAATCTCTAAGGACTCTAATAGATCAATCTACTAATATCTAGGGAAATCTAAACTGAATTGAAACAACCTAATCTCTAAGGACTCTAATAGATCAATCTATTAATATCTAGGGAAATCTAAACTGAATTGAAACAACCAGAATAAATCTAATCTGCTATTATTTAATCTATAACATTACACCCCTTTTTTTAACAGCTCGTCCGCGAACTGTACCATTGGAATCATCTGATTGAGTTGTACTTGTTGCTCTCTTTTTTTCTCCTTTTGTGGACGACCGGCCCGTGAACGGCCCATACGACCCACTGCTGTGGTGGATAGGGTTTCTACCCTAGCCGTCGTGTCTTCACGTGGCGGCGCTGTGGGGCGATGTGGCGGCGCACGTGAAGGCGCATGACGCGGCGAGCGGTGAGCAGCGCTCGTGGTTCGTCGGCATGCATCCAGGCGTGGCCGGCGGCGGCGCTCGCAGGTGCGTGCGGGCGCGGCAAGCAGCGGCCGGCGTGGCGCTCCGCAGCAGGCAACCCAGGCGGCGGAACGCGGGGGACCAGCGCCTGCGGGACGCGGCCAACGGCGAGCAACGTTCACGGTACGTCGGCGTGCGTGCGGGCGCGGCCGGTGGCGGCGCTTGCAGGTGCGTGCGGGCACGGCAAGCAGCGGCCGGCATGGCGCTCCGTGGCATGCAACCCAGGCGGCGGAACGCGGGGGACCAGCGCATGGAAGCACCTTGTTGTCTTCGTCCTTGACGCTCCCATTGGTGAAGACAACAACTCGATCTGACGCTCTATCTTCGAGCAATGCCAATCTGTGGTCATGGTCGTCGAGGTGGGCATTCATCATGGTCATATCGCCCATCATCCAAGTAACTGCCGTCATGAGGAAGCCAAGCTTCTCATCAACAGACATGGTCGCAGGATCTTGAGCGGAACCGGACATGGTTGTCGATGTTCCAACCTGGCTCTAATACCAAATTGATACCAACCAGGTTATCAAGATAAATCTCACCCAACTAGGGAAGACCTTTATTCCTTGATAATCTTTTACATCTAGGACTGTTGCCCTTTTATAAGCCAAGGCAACCTAATCTCTAAGGACTCTAATAGATCAATCTACTTGTTAGCATATTCTGTTATATGTGGCCGGCCAGGCTGTTATATCCCTTGGCAAGGGGTTATCTTCTAGACTAGTAATTCAGTTATAAGTAGTTATCCCCTTGCCTCTATATATGTACCTAAGCATGGCTCATCAATAACACATTCCACATTCCATTCTATTCCATTCTCCTTCATGGTATCAGAGCGACGAAGGCAGTGGGGATGCAGGTTCAGCGCAGTGATGATGGTATGATTCTCTCTCAGCGACAGTACATGCTTGACATCCTGGACCGAGCAGGCATGACAGAGTGCAAACCTTGCAATACGCTAGTCGACACTAACCCCAAAGTTTCTGCCGACTCTGGGACTCCAGTCGCCGATCCTTCAGATTACCACAGCCTTGCTGGTGCCCTGCAGTATCTGACCTTTACGCGACCAGACATCTCCTATGCCGTACAGCAGGTCTGTCTCCACATGCATGATCCTCGAGAGGCTCACCTTACTGCTCTCAAGCGCATTCTTCGATACATTCGGGGTACTTTACATTTGGGACTTCTTCTTCAGCCTTCGACGCTGGATGACTTGGTGGTCTATACTGATGCTGACTGGGCCGGTTGTCCAGACACTCGCAAGTCCACTTCGGGCTACGCTGTGTTCCTTGGCGACAACCTGGTTTCTTGGTCGTCTAAACGGCAGAACACTGTCTCCCGCTCCAGTGCTGAAGCAGAGTATCGCGTCGTGGCCAATGGTGTCGCTGAGGCTTCCTGGCTTCGCCAGCTTCTTCATGAGCTTCATACTCCGCTTCACCGCGCCATTCTTGTCTACTGCGACAACATTAGTGCGGTCTACATGTCTTCTAATCCAGTCCAGCATCAGCGAACGAAGCATATCGAGATCGATCTTCACTTCATCCGTGAGAAGGTGGCCATGGGTGCCGTTCGGGTCCTTCATGTCCCCACGACATCTCAGTTCGTCGACGTCTTCACCAAAGGGCTGCCCAGGCTGTTATATCCCTTGGCAAGGGGTTATCTTCTAGACTAGTAATTCAGTTATAAGTAGTTATCCCTTGCCTCTATATATGTACCTAAGCATGGCTCATCAATAACACATTCCACATTCCATTCTATTCCATTCTCCTTCACTACTAATATCTAGGGAAATCTAAATTGAATTGAAACAATCTAATCTCTAAGGACTCTAATAGATCAATCTACTAATATCTAGGGAAATCTAAACTGAATTGAAACAACCAGAATAAATCTAATCTGCTATTATTTAATCTATAACAGATTCATACAAAACATAGAGGCGTTATAATGGTGAAAACCTAATTCATCACATGTAAATTTCATTGTACAACTTATTTTGCTGTCATACTAGCAAGTTGCCCGTGCTTTGCTACGAACAAAAGGAAATTTCATAATATTGTCTAAAATAAATTAAATATATTTTATATGATATGTGTTATTGACTTTTTGCTAGGAGTGCTTATTTTGATTATATATGTGCCAAATATTGGTTGTTACTTGTTAGGTAGTAATATTAAATAATATCAGGGAAGAAACTATATAAGGTTGGGTGGCAGACTCACCACCACTACTCTTTCAAAGTAGTATAGAGTATAGATATCACGGAGCAAACTATAAAAGGTTGGTGGGAGACTCATCACCACTACCCTCTTTTAAAGTAGTATAGATATAGATTTCAGGAACATATGTTCTGCAATAGAGTTCTTATGAAAAGGAGAAAAGCCATCATAATACATGTGATTACATTCAGTGTGGATTTGAAATGAAGAGTTTCCATCCTAATTGCAATAGGCACAAAACATCAGTGTTAATATAGTAGATTTTGATAGAATGGGAAATTGATTCCTCACCAAACCCTAGAAGGGTAGGTGGATAATAATAGTGCCATTCATGGACCAAACACACACACACACTCTAACAGATTTTTAAAAGTCAGGAATTATTAACTTAACCATAGATGTTTTTCTACATGCCAGAAAGCAACTTTTAAAGATTACATATCTATGCACAGGGCAAACTAGCATAATAGCGTTAATATTGGAAGGTGCAAGCACTACATAGCTAGTCCACAACTAAGCATAATGACACAGATGTAAGTAGGAAGCAAGCCAATTTTGGATATCCTGAATCCTGATGAATGCCCAAATTTTCCAAGTAATCAAGGAAAAACCAGTCAATCAGCTAAAGAAAGACACGGCAGAATCAACTGAATCCAGTACCCTGCAAATAAAATGAGAAGCCAATAAAGATGGAGATGGAAAACTATAGAGAAGTTGAAGCCACCCACCTTGTCAAATTTTAGTAGCCAAAATTTGAAGACTTGTATGTTGATTCATGAACAGAACCAATTGATCTAATGAGTGAAATAAAGAGAATGGATTCATGCAGCCTGCACCCAACTACTCCCAGGAATCTTGCTTAGGCCTCTTTCTTCCATTATCTTTCTAAGACTCTTAACTTTGTCCCATTTGTTCGCTTGTGCATATATGTTACCCAACAGAACATAATACCCGCTCTCTCCTGGCTCCAGTTCAAAGCACTTGGAAGCAACAATTTCTCCCAGCTCAACATTGTTGTGCACCCTGCAAGCAAGAAGCAAAGCACCCCAGACACTAGCATGAGGCTGCATCGGCATCTGCATGATCAGCTGAAATGCTTCATCCAACTTTCCACTACGCCCAAGAAGATTTACCATGATGGTGTGGTGTTCCACTGAAGGACTAATCCTATATTTTTCTGACATGGAAGCAAAGCAAGCACGAGCTTCTTCCATTAGCCCCTCATTACTGTAAGCAGACAACAACCCCACAAAGGTCACTGCATTCGGATAAATCTTTGCATCACACATCTCCTTGAACAAACCAACAGCTTCGTTGAACTTGCCATTCGTCCCACAGCCCACAATCATTGCACTGTAAGACACCAAATCTCTCATCCTCAAGCCTCTGAACAGATCAAAAGCCCTGTCGATTCGCCCACTCTTGGTGTGCAAATCCACCAGAGCGGTGCGCAAGTGATCATCCAGTTCAACCCCCACAGACTCCATGAAAATCTCAGCCCACAAGCCAAACCTCAAGTCTCCAAGCTGTGAGCAAGCCGAAATGACTGACGAGAAGGTCTTCTCGTTGGGAATTACCCAAACATGAGGCTTGAGCATCCGATTGAAAGCAGCAAGAGCCTCCCTTGCACAACCATTCTGAGCATAGCACGTGATCATGGCGTTCCACGCGTAAAGATCTTTCTTGTTCTGCATCCGCTCGAAAAGTTCGGCGGCGGCTTGGACGTCGCCAGACCTGGCATAGCCGGAGATCATTGTGATCCACGAGACGTTGCTCCTCATAGGCATCTGCTCGAACAGCTCCCTCGCCCCGGCCAGGTTGCCCTGGGCGATGTAGCCGCATATGACGGCGTTCCAGGAGGCGGCGTTCCTCTCGGGCATCCGGTCGAAGAGTTCGATGGCCGCGTCAAGGTGTCCGGCCTTGGCAAGTCCGGCGACCATGGAGTTCCAGGACACGACATCACGCACAGCCATCCGATCGAACAGCGCGCCCGCCGCGGCAAGGTCCCCGGAGCGGAGAAGCGATGCGAGGAGCGAGTTGCGAGAGACGAGGAGGGAGCGCGCCTGCGCCCGCGCGGGCTGCGGCGGCGTTTCGTCGAGCAGGCTGCGCGCGTGGGAGGGGAAGGGGTCGAGGAGGCGCGAGTAGAGGTGGGCGAGCGCCGCCCGCGGGTAGGGGTGGGCGAGGAGGCCTAGGCGGAGGAGGTGTGCGTGGAGCGAGGCGGCTGCCGCGGAGAGGAGCGTGGGCGCGGCGGTAAGGCGGGAAACGGACTTGAGGACGGCGGCGAGCGCGAAGGGGCTGGGGCGGTGGGCCGCTGCCGAGCGGAGGGAAGAGATGTACAGACCGACGGCGCGGCGGGGGCGGCCTTGGTCGGCGGCGGCGCGGATGGCCAGCGTCGACGTCGAGTTGACGTCGCCGGCGTCGGCCGGGGTGGGCATGAACGACAGCCTCGGCACATTCAATTTTGCGCGGAAGGCGGCGTTTGAAAGACAACGAGTGTCGAAACTGAACGAATTTAACGGTAAATACAAAGTTAAAAACAGTTTTAAATAAATTTTTGATAAGAAATTGAATATATAGATTTTAAAAAAGAAATCACATCCCTTAGAAGTTTAAAATAGGCAACACACGTGAAATTAAATAAGAAATTGTTGTGATTGAATGAGATAACAAAGTAGGGGAGAAGTTGCTGCGTTTAGAAAAAAATAAACATTAGAAATAGCTACAAAATAAACATAAAAATAGCAGCTTAATCTGGTTATGAGCAGTTCGGAACAGGGCTACATGTAATACTCTTAAATTTTGAATAAATTCAGCTATTCAACCAAACGGTTCAAATTCATCGTAATATTATCAAAAAAACGTCCGAAAAAATGGCGGCAGCACAAAAGAGCAAGGTAGCAACTCGCAAGGCACTCTGGCCGCATTTCAATCTCAACGATGAATGCAGGCCGTCAGGCCGAAACCAGAAATGGATATGTTGAGCTCCTAAACTCTGATACGATACGCAATCAAATGCAAAACATCACAATTCACAGCACACAGCACACTTGGTTTTTCTCAAGATAACACAGATGCATGCCCACAAAATGTCCAACACAAGAACCGCACGAAATGTTGGAGCACAATTCATCCAAGTTCCAAAGACCTCTTATCTTTGGAAACCTTGAGCAAGGAACAGATTAGGCCGCCAAATCAAATGATTCCAAGAGCTAAACAGTAAACATGTCGAGAATAAGCCAAAGAATTGATTGAATCTATCATACTAGGCCAAACAAATACCACCACCCAGCATGCCAACCATATTTTACACTAGAAATATCAGTCAGCCTGGGAAAGGGGGGCAGAAACAAAGGGAACATCCTCTAAGGTACCACTAGCTCAGAGCTGGAAAAGCTTTACAAAAGTGGGAGATGCCATCCATCTCCCAAAGACACTGCGGCGCCAGGTGAGGTCAAGATTTTTTTTTTGGGTGTGGGGGGGGGGGAACCAAAAACTAATTTAGACATGTGTCATCATCAATCACCACCTGTGCCGCTGCCAGAGGCAAAAGAGATGCTGTGGACTTGATACATATCACCTCATCTCATAAATCTAACTGTTTCTTCTTTCTCCCTATCTCCTAGGGTCCTACCATTCTTTGGGCTAACGAATTTTGGCGCTGCTGCAGGCAAAGTCACCTTGATGGCTGATCAGACTTCTGGTTTGTTAGCAGATGCCGGTGCGGCCGATATTGCTGGGTGGGCTCCATTGTCCTGAGGAGGCACCGCTCCCCACTTTGGGTCAGAGTCCAACGGCTCCACCACATGAACTGCGCCATCGCTCATGCCGACTGCAATCTGGTTAGGCTCCAAGGGATGCGCAGCAATAACCGTGGGGTAAACACTTCCACCACTGTTGGTAAAAAAGGATAAAAATAAGGGGCAACAATAATAAGATGTTGGTCAGCAGGACTGAGATTATCATACCCAACAGAAACAGAAAGTGTATGGCGACTACATACCTAGACATTGATGGTGGTATGTATGCAGAAGGTGCAATCCTGCATCGCAACCTAAGAGACTCCGCTTCAAAGACTCCAATAGCACCATCGCAGAATCCAGCATAGATAAGGAGACCATCACATGAGTATATTGCACTGGAAACTGGAGCAGGGAGTGCATCTCTTGGGGACCACTGCATTATTATCAAGTAATTAATGGAATGATCATAATACAGTGTTATGGTCAAAAAGAGCATATCAAATATTCATTACACTAGCACGATGTAATGTTACTCAAGACCGTGTGAACATGACAAATTATGTGCATATACTAAATTATTGTAATCTGACGAGGACTAACCGAGCGCAAGCACTCTAGCTTCGTATCGTAGATCGCCAATTGGCTCTCATGAACTACCAGAATATGTGTTTGGTCGTTATGAAACTGCACCCTTGTATCACCAACTAAAGCACCAGATCGATTTGCTGGAGTTTGGATATATCTTGATTTCTTCTTTTCCCAGCCATCAATGCTCCAAACACAAAGCTGCAAAATTTTATCCCAGTGATCACGGATTCCGAAAAAATAGGCAGTCCAGTTGTCACTGAAACCACAATCATATTTTCCGAAAAACAAACTAAAGGATGGCCAGGCATGGGACTTTAGCATGTATTAACATTCATACCTGAGCATCAGCACCTGAAGATACAAGCATATTCATTGATTGTGAAAATGCTAGTCCAGTGATCTTTTTTGAATGTCCCTTGAGCTTGCTTTTAACCTACGTGATATGGTTAAGATAGATCAGTATTGGCTGTCAATATTAAATGTAAACAGAAGGATGATTGTGTACATTAAGTGAAAGAAATGTCATGGGAAGAATCAATTATCATTTAAACAAGTTCCCAGATATTTAAACATTGATCTTCAGTTAATTGAAGATCACTGAACATTACAATTGCACATGTAGTTTATAATGTCAGAAAATACATATGTCTAAAACAGCATTTACAAAGTCTCACAAGATCTGATATTTCAGATAAGAGGAAAGGGAAGATACATGATCTGAAATGAGAACAGTAGAACACATTATTTAACAAGTGTGCTCACTTGCAATGAGAACCATAATATAATATCACTCACCTCATCAACACGAACATTGTAGATTTGAATGGTCGAGTCATCCATTCCAATAGCAATGATATTATTGTCTTGTGGGTGGAACGCGAGGAAAGTTGCAGCAGGTGGAGGAGCCATGAAAGTAGTCATGACCTATCAGAAAATCCACAGGTTTTAATATGTGAAGTCGAAGGACATAATGCAACTACAGAATACCAAAATTTATGAAAGTGGTGTCAGACCTATGCTCTGTGGAATTGCAACTAATTGTGCTAGACACAGAAGAAAACATTTACCTTGAATGTCATCATGTTGAACAATGAGACCTTGCCACCAGATGCAGACATCACATAGGAGTCATTTTTGGACAGAGCAATGCAGGCAGTTGCTTCTTCTGGGTTGCCATCAGTAGTGTCATTTGTCATTAGAATCCCATTTGCTGGTTGCCACATTTGAGGTGCAACAGATGCAGTGGACTACCCAAAAAAATTAACAATAAAAATTAGGAAACAAGCAAACAATAGCAGATGAATCCCAATAAGAACAATTCCACACTCTAACCTTGCCACCAGGATTCCTATCACTTCGTTGCCATTTCCACAGCTTATGAGAAGCATTGGAGCCAAGAGCCAAAAGTGCAATCCCACTATTTGTATAGAGCAGACGGACAACCTGCAGAGCAAAGAATTAAAACACACTACTGAACAGCCTGTTCAATACCAGAAAAGAAAATAATAATCATACCAAAATGTTGACATTAGAAAGGAAAAAATATGGCATCTATGCAGCGGTACTGTTCACGTGAACAGTACCCATGCGGTAGGCCCTTGATTAAGTTAGGGCTTTTTGTTAGTTTACTTAATGATTTTGTTAGTTTCCTTAATAGTTAAGACTCAAGTTAGTTAAGATTCAGGATAGTTAAGATTCGAATAGGATTCGAGTTAGTTATGTTCTAGTCCAAATAGGATTCGAGTTAGTTATGTTCTAGTCCCTATAAATATAGATGTAAGCCCTTAAGGCAAAGACAAGCAAGGAATAAAGATTAGTCTACAATCTCTACCCTAGTTCTCTTAAGTCTCCCCCGTTCTACAAGATGCGCAGCGAGGGGATTTTCCCCACGCCGGCTACGAGCTACGCAGCCAAGGTCCCCCTGCTCTAGGGTTTGGAGCCCTTGACAGAAACATCAACAGATAATGAGCCTTTACCAACCTTAAACAGAAAAACAAGCTCATATGTTCCAGGTTGATATTGAATGGTCAACATTTATGACTGAATGAAAACAGACTGATATTAAAATATACAAGCAGATATTGCGGAACATACTTTGCTTAAAGTTGTTGTATCTGGCATACGCAGAGCTCGGAGATGTCCTGAGTCAACAATGTCTGCCAACTTCCAGGTTTTAACCTTTTCAGACTCATCAGTTAATCTTGGCTTAACATCAGGGGTTCTGCTAACATCCATGGATGCCTGCAATTTGTTTGATCCTTTAGCAACCGAATAGATCAAACAGCAAGTAGATAACAAACAGGTTCTCCAAACTCACCAGGCCACTCATTGACACAGTGGGTAATACCCGGTCAGGTCTCTCTGAATTCACTGCCATAGGACTAGACACATTCGAAACAGAACCAAGGGTGTTGACAATTGGAGGCTACATTAAAAACAAAATTGAGGTTGTTGTAGTCAAAACAATCAGCAAAAACTGAAAAGTAACATAAGGTGGCTTGGTTGAAACTAACTGAAGTCAAACAAAACAGTTCACCCAGAATGAACATGATGCATCTACCAAATGAACCAGACGTTATTAATGTAGGAGTTTATGCGAACACTCATAGGCCAAAACCAGTTTTTCAGTACCAGGAAACAAAAACACTTACAGTTATCAGAAAACAAGATTCTACATAGAGAATAGAATCAATATTACTTTTATACCCTAAATGGCACGAGGATTTAAGCAAACATAAACAATAAATGTGTATGCATCAGTACCTTGGTATTAATTTGTTGAGGAGGTCCTCGAGAACCCTCATATGCTCTGGTTTCTAGCATCCTTAGCAAACGCTGCCCATCAGTGTTCGCTAATATTTTTATTCCATTATCATTTGCTGTAACAGCAATCAATGACCCTTCTCTGTTGAATCTCAAGCGTGGGCTTGCCTGAAAAATTATCAGCATAAGGTTGAGTACAAAACCTTGAATGAGGATAATTCTGATAATAGAGAAATTGTACTAACAGGAAGTCCGCCATCACAGTCTGTTGTCATAAGTATGTTGGTGCCATCCATATCCCAGAATTTAACAAGGAATTCATCTCCAGCAGCCAAGAAACGGTTTCTAGTTGTGTCAAACTGAACAACACCTAGTGAGCGTTTCCTGAAGCCACTGTATGTCCTCTTAATAGCTCCTTCGGTCTCATTCCACTCAACCAAGTGCGAATCACCATCTTTACTAGTACCACAGGAGAAAAGTCTGCCAGGAAAGTTTACAGCCAAACAACTCTCAGGTGAAAAGTTTACAATGAAACATCAGATGAAATTGGGACAAGAGAAGCTAGGATGAAATGTATTCATTTTATTTGTACTGAACAATTTGCAGATGATATTATTTTGCAGTGTCTCGTCACCTTGTTCCATCAGCACTGTAAGCCATGGTAGTACACCAGTGTCCAGGAGCATCATAGTCGACCCTTGAGCCCAAACAGTCATATAACCATGCCTTAATTTTCCCATCAATAGCAGTAGAGAAGATAAACTGCAAAGGAAACTGGTGTTAAAGAAATGGATAGGATATGGCATAAATGCATAATAACGATAAGATAGTATGTAGTATAAACTTCACATATATCAAGATCAAGCAAGTGAGCATGCAATACTAATACTAAACAAGAATGCAATATGCAAATTTATAGTGAAAATGGCAATGATATGCAGGACCCTGAATGATAAGATCCACAACACAATGTAAATCAAAATAGATAGAAATATATCATGAGAAAATCAATTGAAGTTATCCAGAAGCACCTGAATGGACTCCTTGTAGTGAGGGCAAACAGAATATACAGGAGCTTCATGACCTTCAAATGTGTACTGCTTTTGTCCTGTTTGAGCATCCCATACCTGCCAAATTAAATGTGCATGGCTCAATTTTTTTGAAAGAAAGGATAAAGTGATGGATTGCATGAATAACTCACCTTAATGAGTTTATCATCACCACAAGTAATAATTGAGAGGGTCTTGTTGGGGTGAGAGAAGGCAATGTCATTAACCCCACCAATGTGAGCATCAATCTGTACCATTTGCAAAGAGTTAGAAACCTTTTAGGAGATGATTGGATAAACAGGATTGAACCTAATCCCACCCCACTATCCACACACGCAGATTCATTTCCAAGCAGTAAACATGTACCTCTGCTTGCTGTCGCAATTCTCCATTTGGCACAAACGCATATGTCTGAACAATATGCTTTGAGAAAGCAACACCTGAGAATCAAATCAAGCTTATATAACCAATCTTGCGGACAGTAATAATTCAATATCTCCACTGAAGAAACATTAAAAAACAATGCTACCAATTATAGAGCAATGCCCAAATGTTGTGTTCGTCTAAGATGACATACCCAGATGCAAATAATATCACAATGAACAGTTTTTTCTTACCTAGAATATTTCCATCAGGACTCCACAGGCATCTATTGACAGATATGGCAGCATCTTTCATTAGTGCAGCCTGGACATGGAACAGAAACAGATTGAGCATCAGAATACATAAAAAATGCCATGATGCTTACAGAAGTACAAAATTGGCAATTGCACAAAAGAGAGACGAGAATATCATTCAAGTCATGACCTGCAAAGGCAAGGTGCAGGAACCTATATCCCAAACTTTGAATGTCCTGTTAGCTATCCTTTCTCGTGAACCAACTTCCCATATCCCAATGTCACCAACATTTGTTCCAACTGTGTTACACAAGATCACAGTAAACATCATGGACAAAACATGGACTATCAAAGTAAGAAATTCAAAAGCAAAGAGATTTGTTCCCAGCATGTACCTAAAAGAATGGTTTGTTGAACAGGATGGAAATCCAGGCTCATAACATTAGAACCCTGGTTAAGGTTGCGAACCACTTGTTTGGGAAGGTCATCTTGAGTATAAATGTTGGCAGGGTGGCTTGCACCAGAAAAGGACACCTAGCACAGTTCTCAATGCATCATAATTTATTTATTTTTTATCATGCAAATCTGCAGAAAATTAGTAAAGAAGAGGAAATACAAGCAATTCAAAGTTCGGCAGGTACCTCATCTGGTTGTCCGACACGCATTCTTTTCATGAGATGTTCAGAATCTGCAGATTGATAATCAATGCCAGGAGTACTTGTTGGAGTCCTTGGATGCTTTAGAAATGCCGCTGGAAAAGGATATGCTTTACCAATGCTACCAGTGAAAATGGCCATTTAATTGAATTACATAAGGTTTATCTCACCTGTGTTTGGAGGCTGAACAAGACCAGGTGGTGGTCCTTGTGCAACTGCAGCATGTGGCAAAGAGGGGTTTGCGTTTGTCATCCAACCAGCAATTGCATTTGGAGGTGTCACCACAGGTTGAAATGGCTGTAAGATTGAAACATGAGTAACATAGGAAATAAAACACTCTGCACCACACACTGGTACTGGTGTAGTCCTTACAGCATGAGCGCCCATTGGAGGAAATGCAGCTGACTTAGGGATTGGTCCAACAAGAGGCCCATTGGCAGGGGGAGGAACTCTTGCTCCATTGGTAGGAGCAGCACAAGAGTGATCGGTGAAGAGTGTCTTGATGTCTGGGTTTGGTCTGGGATTCTTGCAGAGCTGATGTTGCCAGTTAAGACTACAAAATATAAGAAAGAAACCAGTACAGTTAGCATCGAGCTTTCCAAGAAACCAAAGGAAGAGAAGACATCACTGAAAGCCTAGCAGGTCTACATTATGAACAGAAAAACACCAAACATGTATTATATGTATTGGCAATGCAACCATATCAGATAGGCCATCCAAAGGAGAAGCAGAAGTTAGCAAAGAGCATTACAAAAAAAAATATTTAGTACACTATTAGCTTTGGCATATTTGTCATATGCCATTAGAACTTGCTAATTGGGAGAGATAAATGTATCCCCAAGAAAACATCACTCTTAAATTCTGAACACACTTGTTGGACCATGCCATTTATTACTGGACAATCGAGGACTAGAAATGACACTTAAAACGATTAGATGCTAAAAAAGTCTGTAAATTTCCAAATAGAAACATCACACACCTCTCAGTCTTATGCATTCATATTTCCTAGAAAAGACGGGATCACAAAGAGATAGAAAACAGAAACAGAAACAATCCACCTATAGAATTTGTGACAATTATTTTCTAAACTTATCAGTGCCATTAAAGCTGCCCTACTATGTACACAAATTTGAAGTGTCTCACACGGCATTTCCTAATTGCTCGCTACTGTTAATGCATATTGCATCCCTGATAAAACCAAAAAAAAGACAGAATTTAAAGTGTGAACCAAGCACCTTTGATTGATTAATGTGCGCAGTCTTGAAACTTTAAATGGCGGGAAATTCAGCTTGTCGCGGAACAATGGGTTTGCCTCAATAAGCTTCTTGAGCTCCATAAGCATGATATTCCGGGCTGACTTTGTGTCCCCATACTTGGACAGCTGCTCATTTTGCCTGTTCGAGTGCTCATCATGCATGATCACATCCGCATTACTTCAATGTACTGGACATTTTAAGCAACCAAAATGCTATAAACTGACCATCACTAGTCACTAGCATACCTAAAATTCTCCAAGGTCAGAAGCTGTGTTATCTCCTTGAACAACTCCTCATTGAAAGAGGCAAACACCTTGAGATCCTTGACGAGTATCTCCACCGCCTTGGCTCGGTCATGCCTGAAAAAGATCCAATTCAGCACAATTTCACTTTGACGCCGACCGACTACCACTAGAAGGTCGAAACTTTCAATGAGTTACCTGTCAAGGGCTTCGAGGTACTTCTGCTTCCGGATCTCA
Source organism: Zizania palustris (assembly GCA_019279435.1). Taxonomy (NCBI): domain Eukaryota; kingdom Viridiplantae; phylum Streptophyta; class Magnoliopsida; order Poales; family Poaceae; genus Zizania; species Zizania palustris. The sequence continues at coordinate 10,722,852 of JAAALK010000290.1, read as the reverse complement.
AAAAATATTTTCATTGAGTAGCGGTTATCCTCTACCTTGGTAAACCCGCTAAGGTACTTCTCCACCTCGTCCCACTCCCCTCCCTGCACCAAGTCTTCAAAGTGCTTCATGTTGAAGTAGAAGGCAGACTCCTGCTCCAACCTGCGAAACCGAAGTGGAAGGGCGGGGAAAACAATGAAAACCCCACCTTGAGCAACAAAATGGTTCGAAAACACTTACTTCAATCGACTCGAACACACTTACTTGTGCACCGTTTCTTTGAACTTCTCCTCGTCGAGGAACTGCAGGATGAGGAACACAAGCTCCCTGCTCAGCGACGACATGGCTCCGCCGATCCCAGCCTGCGCCTCCAGCTCTCAAAACCGAGCGAAAAACCCCGCTTCCGCGGCAGATCCCCTCCCAAATCCCCCCCCCCCCCCAAAAAAAAAAAACCGCCTTAAACCGCCTGCAACGGGCGGACCAAACCCCGACAACCAGCTCAAAACCGTAGAAAACACTAGCGACAAAAAAAAAACTCAGCGCCCAAACCGACGGCCGTAGGAAGCCCACGCCCCTCTCGGCCCCGCCGCAACGGCCATCCCCCGGCGGGATCTCCCCCGATTCCGGCGCCGCGACCGCCGATCTGGCACCTTCCGGCAGGCCGAAACCGACCAGCCACGACGAAGTCACAGCTCCCCCACACACACACCTCCTCCCCGGCTAGGGTTTCTCCGCCGCCTCCGCCGCCATCCGCTCCCTTCCTCCCTCCCTCCGCTCTCCTCTTCGCACCAGCCGCCGCGCTTCCCTTCCACTATAATCTCTCTCCCTTTTATTTTCCTCTCATTTGGATTTTTTTAGAGCTCATTTTATAGCCGCCTCGCCTCGTCCCACCTTATATAGCCACCCAGACAGCTCTCCCCAAGGACGCTACTACCCCCGGGGACCACTCACTAAATACGTCGCTGCCACTGGCGAGGCAGTCAGCCCAGGGGCAAAAAGGTAAATCCAGCGGCGAGGGCAGAACCGCCAGCGACTCGGAGACCAGGGGCGTTTCCGTAACTCCGCCCACTAGTTGCTGGGCCCACCCGAGACGTGGGCACTATCGTAATTTCGGCCACTGTAAGTTTTTTTTTGCCGCCACGTCATCCTTCCTCGTACCCATTAACTTCCGTTTTCTCGCCCATTTTTTCCTCTCTCTCGCGCATCGCCGGTTTCGAATTTTGAACGGTGCAGGGCCGTGGTAGGTGCACCCGGTACAGCCACCCAGCTTTTCGGGCGTGTGTACTCGAGTCTTTTGTGATGAAAGATTTCTGGCTCATACTTGCTGAGGTTTTCGTATTCGGCGTAATTGTAGGGAGAAGCCGATTTGAATTTGAACGAGGTGGTCGCTCTTGTTGTTTTCTGTTTTTAATGAGCTTACCAAACGCGCGATAATAAATACGATATACCAAAAAAAATCTCCATGTGCAATGAAGATATGTATGTTGCTTACTTGCTTGCGTGTGAGTTAAGCAACAGTTTTAATTGTTTGTTGTGTAGTATTAGGATAGTTATGCCATATTACTAGGTTCTTTGTATGAAAGTCAGTGTCGGAGTAATTGATTTACCTTACTGCGTTGAATTATATTCGTAAATATGAATTATTGTATGAGGTGCACAAACAAGAATTTCCAAATTGTTGCAATAAACATTCCACCGGTTAAAAAACTATGTGCAGTATTATTTTTTTTCTGCTGAAATCAAGCTGAAGGTTAAAAGGCAACTTGTCTGGGAGGCTGCGGGGTACGCGGAGCGGAGCACGGCTGGGTCGCAATTATTTTTTAGATTTGCAGTGCTGTCGCTTTCCCGCCGCGTTGTAGTGCGGGAGTAGCTGTCCAGCCTTTGACACGAGGCGCGTATAAGCGCGCGCGCTTATCATCCCCACCTATATAAGCAGATCTGCGTCGCTGACAGCTGGCCATCCATGCACGCGCCCGGTTTCCACCCGAATTTATTTCCCAGCCTTTTTCCCGACACGAAAAAAAAGGCAAAAAAAAATAGCACTCGCCCTCTCCCCCTCCGCACGAGGCCGCACCGAGATTCGCCACTGCCACGTCCCACGTGCCACTGGTGTCCGGACACGTGTCGTGTATCCTGGTGACCTCCTCATCACGTGGCCGTTCTGTTCCTTCTCGTTAAGGGAATCAAACACTACCTAAATTACGTAGAATGCCACCGCAGAAGCTTGCGATGTCGTGAGCTCTGCGGGGTTAGTGATGGGATAAATTAAATTCGAGGGGTTTCCTTTTTGGCAGCGGCGAAGATCGATCGATCATGGTCGTCTGTATCAAAGCGGCAGCGGCGACCACACGTGCATCGGTGCCGTTGGATCCTCTACGGCCGCGTTGGGGTAGATGCAGATGCTTGAACAAAATCAGATTTTGGCACCCATTTTACCCTCTTCTAGGAAATTTTGGTTTGTTTATAAACTCTATTAAGCTTAACATGGTAAATAAGGTATTATAGAGAAAAGTTTTGAAGGCCTGCTATCCTGTTTTAAATGGCTTCTAAAATAAACTCATTTTATATAAATTACGTTAAAAATATTATACGGAGTATTACATGTGGATTTATTTTGTTCGGTGTTTAATTTATAATATTAATGTTTCAGATATTTTTTGATATTAGGTAAAGTGGAAATTCAAATAAGCTTAAGAAGTCTCAAATTATGAGCTTATTAAAAACCCGTTTGGTCTTTAGTACAAAGGTTTAGTCTCGTCACATCGCATGTTTGAATGTTATTTTAAAGTATTAAATGTAGACTATTTATAAAACTCATTCATAATCGGTGGATTATTCACTAGAAAATCTAATTAAACTAATTACGCTATCATTTGACAATGTGATGCTACATTAAACATTTGCTAATAATGTATTAATTAAGCTTAATAATTTCATTTCGCGATTAATCTTTCAGTTCCACAATTACTTTTATAATTAATTCACATTTAATCCTTCAAATTAATATCCAAACATCCGCGGACCGACTAATTTTAGTCTATAAAAGCAAACGCCCTCTAATCTAATCTTGTAGCGTGATATGTACTTGCGATCTGGCGTACGCTTGCACGTCAATACTACCGCAAATCCGTATAATAATAAACAAGTCTACATTATTATGTCTTTTGTCCTTGAGCACGTACGTACGGAAGCATTTTTATTATGTGACAAGCAAGGCCACGAAGCACGTGCTCTTGCATGCACTGCACATCGCCATTCTTTAATTTATAGTTTATTTTGTAGGAAACTACTCGGGAATCTTAAACAATTTACTTGATTGATTTAATATAACTATTTTGGTATTATAATTATTGATGTTTTTAAAAAAAATCCGGTTGAAATTAAAGAGATTTGAATTTTAAAAATCAAAGAAAATAGCGACTGTTTTGTTGCATGCATGCCGCTTGTGCTTGAAATATCGGAAGAAAATAAGTGAAAAGCAATCAAAGAAAACAATATACGAATATGTTGGGGGAGAGAAGAGGAGACGGAGGTGTCAGTGTCAGTGTCACGCTGGCAGGATGACAGGGATAGTGCACGGGAGATATGAGATAGGTTATGGATTTGGATGGTTGTGCCAAGGTTGGTACCTTACAGCGCTAACCAGTTTTTTTAAAGTGATATTTGGTTCTCTCGACTAAAGTTTAGTTCGTGTCACCTCGTATGTTTAGACATTAATTTGAATGACTAAATTTGAATTGATTATAAAAATGATTGCAGAATCGGAGGTTTATTCGTGAGACGAATTTATTAAGTCTAATTAATCCATGATTAGCAAATATTTACTGTAGCATCACATTGTCGAATCATGGCGTAATTAGGCTAATTAGATTCGTCTCGTAAATAATCCACCGATTATGAATGAGTTTTATAAATAGTCTATGTTTAATACTCCAAAATAGTATTTAAACATTCAATGTGATGACTAAATTTTGGGAAACAAACACACCCTAACAAAACCGAAAATCGGTTAGGTTCGGTTAATTGGTTTCAATTATTTTTATCTGGACATAGTTACCACCATTATCAGACTATTTTAACGGTCCTACATTGCTCCTATTTCACATACCATGGACCGATAAGATAAGTGGGTATTTGGTTCCATAGATTAAAGTTTAGTTCGTGTCACATCGAATATTTAGACATCATTTCGAAGGATTAAACGTGAACTAATTATAAAAATAATTGCATAATCGGGGATTATTCGCGAAACGAATTTATTAAGCTTAATTAATCCATGATTAGCAAATGTTTACTGTAGCATCACATTGTCAAATCATGGCGTAATTAGGCTCATTAGATTCGTCTCGTAAATAATCCACCGATTATGAATGAGTTCTATAAATAGTCTACATTTAATACTCTAAAATAACATCCAAACATTCAATACGACGAACTAAATTTTTGGAATAAAAACCAAACGGCATCTAAGAAGTAAAAAAAAATGGTAACCGGATCAATGACACTATAATTGGGTTTTTGGCCTAGCTAGCTAGCAGGGGCCCTACGTGGTGGGTACTGGGTACCCCTATCATGTACGTACCACTACGTACCAATTAAGCAGCGGGCGTGCCCCGTGCGAGGCGGTGGACCAGATAAATATTGGAGGACGTCCTCCTCCTCCTACTAGTCTACTACGCTATGCGCACACACGTACAACGCCAAAACACAGGCCGCTAACCGTGCAACCAAACGTAAATGGTCCTCCCAAGGCGGAGCAACCTCGTTGGGAGGGGTTTCCATGATTTCTCTTCCATTTTTTTCAGTTATTATTCGTAACTTTTTACTATTTGTGTAACTCTGAGTCTAATACGGTATACCCTGTGAAGTGATGCACCCTTTCGATTTTTCTCTAGTTCCACACCACTCATCCTCCTTGCTATGGATGGATGGATGTTTTCTGCATCATTTAATTTCTTGCATGTTTCCGTTTGGATTTGTTGTATTCTTTTTTGTTTTGAATACAATAAATTTTAGATGAAAGATGAGAAATAATATCATACTACCTTTCTCGGAAAGGTAGGTGTTCGTCTAGATGTATTTGAATTGAGTAATCAAGTCTGTGATAGTATATTTTTTTTTTAGAAAAGACTACCCAGAAACAACTGGGAGTCCAGCTTTACTGGAAAGCACGAGATGCACTGTTCTTCGTCGGGGACACCGACTTTACAGGGAAAGACCAAGACCACTGTTAACAGCAACCCCACCCCTTAACAAAAGACACAGATAGATGCAACTGTTTTGGATAAACCAGCATATAAGACTTCAAGCTACCAAAATCACATCACACTAGCAAATCACTTGTTTGTTGCAAACCAACCAACAGGAGGCTCCAGATGATTCTTCGTCATCTTCTTCAAGGATGAAGAGCTTCCATGTTGACCAGGTTGTGTAAGCGAGCACGGAGCAATCCGAGACACCTTGTCGAAACTATATTATATATGTCGCACAAGATTGCTCTAACTTAACCGAAGCAGATTTCGAACTCTAATACTTTGTTGAGTTAATACTGTATTTTGGGACCCTGTGTCACACTGTGCTAGCTTTCTGTGTGTCATCCCAAGTGTGTATTCTGGTTTTATAATATCGGTGCAATTACTGCGGAAGAAGTCATTTTAAATTTGTATCAAAAATTGCTTAAAAAATTGTTTTATATTTTATTGTGCATTTTGGACGTTTATACCTTGAAATAGTGCTACTTTCTTTTCATTTTATGTGCTATCTTTACTAACGCATTGTATTTAATAAGGACAAAAAAGAAAAATATTTGCAAATTAATCGTTTCTTGGTATCAAAAATTATGTCCAAGACCACTTTCTTTTGAAAACCCAAGGAAGTATCTTCTACTCTGAGTTAAAAATATATCATGAGACGTGCTGATGAAAAAGATGCTAGGTGCTGAAATCGTGATTTTTTTTCATCGATTGATCAGATTTGGTAGAACTGATTAGAATAGGAAAATTTGTCAAAGGGAAAATTATATAAACGACTCAATGTATGACTATTTTGTATCTTCTCTTCCCTTTCTACAAAGGAAGTCGTTTATATTTGTAGTAAATTGTTATGTATTCTCATCGTCTATATCGATCCTGATATTGTACTAATTTCACTTAGTCTTCCACATTATTTTTACTCACGCACTATATTTAATATGAACAAACAAAAAATATACGATAACTAATCACCTTGGTATCTAAAATCATGTTCAAAACTCGACTTAGTTTTTGAAAACTAGGGGTATTAACCTTTATCAATATACCATAATTACTATCAATAATTCAATATGCCTTTTTTAGAGGAGTATAGCTAGTTGTTGGGTGTGCCGTTGAACTTGCATTGCCTAATAAGTCACTATATATAATTTTTTTTTGCTTCAGCTGTTAGAAATACTATATATATTTCCTCCTATTTTCTTATACAAGTTGTTTTAGTACTATTATCAGTTCTGTACATTTTCCTATATTTTGTCCTTGTTAAATAGAATGCTACAACTCTTGCAAATAAACAACTTAGTTTTTCTTAAAGAGAATAAATAATAAATGATAAATTTATTCGAGTTAATTTTCATTTTAATTTCATTTTAATACATGTACGTAATTATAAAATAACTTATGTAAAAAAACATGAAGAGTACATGTGACAAATTATTAGTCTTCAGGAGGGGGGAAAAACATGAGAGCAATGAAGGGTTGACCGGTGTGGAGCAGTTTCCTACTTGATTCAAACGGCCTGAAATGCGCCACGTGTCCCACTAACACCACCGCTACACCGGTTTGCTCCCAAAAAAGGATGGGTACATCTGACCCGACCATCACCCTTTTCAGCATGTCCAAAAAAGTAGGTTTTTTTGCCTGTTACAAGCTGCTTAATACATGCATATGTAAAGGTTAACTATAAATACTTTATTTTTAGAAATTTAGGATACATTATTAGTGCAGAGAAATGATTTGTGTGCCTTTCATGCCACTTGGTTAGCCAGAGAGTAGGTTAATTATAAATGTATTATAGAAGAAACAAACTAAAATAAAGACTTTATAGGATAAAACTTAAATATAATAATAAATTCTTTAGGAGACAAATTGCAAATGGTAAAAATAAAGTTTTTGTGAAGGGAGGGAGTAGAATCCATTGATTAAAAGCAAATATAGTTTTATGATTATGATTGACATTTCAAGAATGTGACCATTACGACAAATACACTATAATAAGCTGAATTCACTGTATTTATTTAAAAGGGTGTATTTTTTCTTTGGTTAGTTAGAGCATCTGCAAGAAATGTCTTAAATTTTATTTCCCTAGAATTTGATATAGGGATCATCCTATTAATATTAATCTCTAAAAACTAATTTGATTTCCAATAGTTTTCCTATCTTTATTTTTAAATAAGGAATGAGAAATTAATCATATATTTAGGATAGATGACAAGGGATTTATGAAATGGTTTAGGACGGAGAATTGTTTAGGGGTATTGTTGGAGTCTAATTTTTCATTAAAATCTTAAATCTTAAATTTAGGAACGTATATAAGAGCTCTCGGAGATACTCTTATAACTTACTCCATCCAGTCCATAAAAAACTTTAGTTCTAAGATAAAATTGATAAATTAGCGATTAAAAGACTAAAGTGACTCTTGTTAATAAGAAAAAATAGTTTTTTGCATGATAAGTGAGAGTAGTACTAAATAGTAGTGTTTTTTATAAACCAAGAATAGATAAATAGATATAAACAAAGCTTTTTTTTGATAAAAATATAAATTTGAAAACTTTTTTGTTAATCCATTATACATGCAAACAGACTACAGGCTCAAGTTCTGTTGTGCTACAACAAATAAACTTTGGAGCTAGTGCTATCTAAACAAAACAACACATCCACTATAAATGTTCACCAATTATTGCCAGCGTCACCTGTTTTGTGAATGTTCATCAATTATTGGTAGCCAGGCTAGAATAATCATTCCATCCAGGTCTAGGTCTGGGTCTGGCACGAGGGGGGCCATGCATGGTCCAAAATCATAAGGTTCTCTTTAAACGTTATATAAAGTATTATAATAGATAATTAAATTTTAGGTATTAAATCACACGTGTAACACATATCAGTGCGCACAGGTTAAATATAAACTATCAGACTCTTTTTATAGACCTGCTACTTCGGTACAATATCTCATCGGCAAATAATTATTGATGTCTAATTGATCAATAATTTTGTCCTTAAATTGCTAAACATTGCGACTAAAGAGACTAAATTTTAAAGTTTAGTCCTTTAGTCCATATGAGATTGTTAAAAGGAACTAAAAGAAACTATTGACATGACTTGTTCTTCATTAATGCCCCTCACGATAGAAAAATGTCATATGCATACATTTATTAGGGGTAGTTTGATCATTTTTTAACTAATCTAATAACTTTTAGTCACTAGAACCAAATAGGTAGGTGCTAAAATTTAGTCAAATAAATAAGAGGGACTAGAGAAACTAAACAATACTTAGACTTGTATCAAGAGTTACTCAAAACAAGTCCCTTTACATTTATCCTGTATTTTGTATTTTGGACGTTTATACTTATGAAGTACGAATATATTTTTTTCTCGTTTTCTGCATTATCTTACTACCATATTATATTTAATAAAAACAAAAAACAAACTAATTAACAAATCATCGGTATCGGAAATCATAACTAAAACGATTTTTTGTTTTAGGGAGGGAGGGAGTACCACCGTAGAGGGTCCAGACATGACCAAACACGGAGCACATGCCGGCCAACTCTCTCTCTCTCTCTCTCTCTCTGCATTTGTTCTTTCCAAGAAAAACACTTGTGACAGGGAAAGGATGGAGGTGACGCGAGTGGAGTTGATGCGTATGGTTGTCTTTTGATTTGATTTGATTTGTTTTGTTTGGTTTGGCTCTGGTTTTTTCTTGCACGGAGCACTCCCTTGTTCAAAAAAAACTGAAGTGGCAAGTAGGTAGGTATCACGAAATTTTAGGTTTTAGTTTTAACCAATAATTTTGTTAAAACATGTATTCTTTTAAGTAGTTCAATTTGTATATAGAACTATTTTTATATGTTATTAGTTGTTGGCGCAAAGAATTATGCTAACAAGTTTTAGTAAACTCGAAGGATTAACAAACGAAGTGTTTGTTGCGGACTGTTTCAAGCCTCCGAATAGGAAAGTGGCTCGAGATAGTTCGAAGTGTGTATTGAATACCTGAATATTCGATTCCTCTTACATAGTGAGAAAAGGTATTTATAGGCAAGATACATTAGAAAAAGACTTTTTTACCCTCTAGTTTCAACCGACCTATTGGATACTATTTAGTATTCTACGTAGGGTTTAAAGGGTAAAAGTCTAAGTCAACAGAGAGAAAGTAATCTTCCGTCCTTCCTGGCAGCGCCCCTTCGGGTGAAGGCCCTTCGGGAATCTTTTTCAGGCCAAAGCCTTTATTGAACTCTTCGTCTTGTAACACTCTGGAAGTAGCGGAGCCTCGATGGTTGTTAAGACAGTTTTCTTTTATCTTCACATAGTGTTGATACAAAGATCTTGAATGATGTCGAGGATGAAGTATTTCCCCCCAACATTAGTTTTTTAATTACCGATGATATATTATAACAAAACAATGACAACAACTTTATATTGCAAACAGCAGTAATACTTACTATGTCTGTCCTATGATATAATTATAAATATAACAACCTATTACTTTCAAAAGATATATAAACTTCAACTCTAAAATACTCATACTACCTCAACATAGATTACCCAATACTTTATCTAATCATTATTGAGCCCACGCTTAACCATTCTTAGATCAGTAGTAGGAATTTTATTAATCTCTTTTGTAATTTGATAGAAAGATTTTTGGATTTTTTAGAGAGAGAAATGGAGAATGAGAGAGAGAGAGAGAGAGAGAGAGGTCAGTGTCACAGAAAGTGAGACGGTGTAGGGGGAAATGAGCTAAATGGGATGGATGCTGTGGTTGGAGGAACTATAATGGCAGGCTGCTCACCCTGCAATCAAACCTAACCGTACTGTATGGAAATGGAAAGTGTACACCGGTCATCTACCAGCATATATTCACCTCTGCTTTTTAAGTCAAGCTCACATCTTTTTATTTTAATTTGGAATTATAACTATACTACATATTATAATAAACTAGCATAATAAATTGTACTATTTGTTTTAACCTATAAAAACGAGCTGGATTGTTATAACTCTGAGTTGAAACAAACATGCACTTGGTAATCCACTCTAGATATTTTTGGGGCGAGAGCCGTATTAAGATGAGTGATATCTTGAAAGTCATTGTGTGGAGCCGTGTGACCTAAAAAAACAGTGTGCTACAGTGTAAACCGATAGTTGTTGGTTGAGGTCACCTACAATGTTCTTGCCTTTTCTACAAGATTACCCCTACATTTTTTTAATAAAACTTAAAACAAAATTAAATAACTTGCAATACAAAACAAAAACCAACCAACTGAGCTGGTGGCCGCGTAGCGAAATTGGGCGCAGGGCGTAGTACGTACGGCAGCGTGGGCCCCGCCGCCCTGCAGCAGCAGCGAACCGAATCACTCGTGACGCCGCACATCTCTCTCTCTCTCGGACATAGCGTGGAATGACGGAAGTGCCCCTGGGGTCCGGTCCGGGCGGGCGGGCCCAGCGGCAGAACCGTCAGGCCCGCGTGGACCGAGGAACATGGCCCGGCGTCCTTTGCGTGGGGGGCCCACCACCTCCTCCTCCTCCCCCCGTACCGCGCGGTATCTCGCCGAGTATCTCGTCCCCTGCACGCACTGCGCCACTGCGCCCCTGATACTGCTCGTCTCTTCTCGCGGAGGAGATAAAGTCGCGATAACCTGATAATCTCGCCGGTTGTTCTAACAGCAGCGAAAACAAGTTGATGTTTTAATTTTCACGGTTAGAGGCACGTGCTTTGTAACAAAAACTTATTTTGTAACATGGTATTTGCGTAAAATTAATGTTTCTGTATGATTTTTTAGAAATCTAAGTGTTTTTACACAAAATTTGTACGTAAAAATAAAGAAATTAAAAAACTGAATTGCAAAGTATATTTTTTTATTTTTTCTTCTTTCTCATTCTTTTCGGTTGCTGCATGCATGCACCCATTTTTTCGGTTGATTTTTTTTTCGGTTGCTACATGCGCAGCCGGGCGGTCATGCGGAGGACGGTGGGGTGGTCAGGTGGTTTTCACAGGGTATAAGTTTTGGTCGGTTTTTTTATGGGATGTGGGAAGACATGTACTGGGTTGCGGACCAAGGCCCTGTTTGTTTGAGCTTTTGCCTTCCAAAAGCTGGCTTTTGGCTTTTGATCTTGGATTGCTGGCTTTCTGTAAGCTAGCTTTCAGAAAGCTAAGATCTGTTTGGCAACCCAGCTTCTATAAAGCATAATTGAACCATGTTGAAAAATACTGCCGACGACAAGGTCGCCTTGGCTGGCTCGTCTTCCCGTGACAAGCTCTTCTCCTCCTCGGCTTCACGGCACCGGGAGGACGAGACTGGTGGTGCGGAGGAGGATGACGCGAGGGAGGATGGCGTGTGGAGGATGGCGTCGGGAGGGGCGATGCAGAGGCAGACGACCCCGGGAGGCCGAGACTGACGACGCGGAGGAGTAGAGCTGGGAGATGGGCCGTGCCGGGCCGGCACGGCCCGGGCCCTTCGGGCCAGGACCTAAAATGGGCCGGGCCGTTTCGGCCCAATAAATTTAAGGGCCAGGCTGGGCCGGCCCGAAGTAGTGTTAGCCAAGCCCAGGCACGGCCCAAAGCACGTCGGGCCTGGATGGGCCGGGTCGGCCCAAAAACGGCCCTAAATTTATAACATTGTTAGATGGTCTCTTACCAGGGTTATAAAAATATTTATTTAATTTATCTTTGAATAATGAAAATTCTAATTCACATAAAATAATAGAACAACCCAAAAAATAGGGGAAAATGAATTTCATTAATAATTTACACATGATACAAGTTCATTAATACTACTTTCTTTGCTCTTGAGCATATATATTTACATTTTGATTTGTCCTATATATGAATGACTCAAATTTTGATTTGTCTTACACATGATATAGAGCAAGGTATATTCAAATAGTAATTTGCAGACTTTTTTAATTTTTAATAACATGTCTCCTCCTTGTACATATGAATTATTTACCCATGGCTTTTTTGGGCCGGGCCGGCCCAAGCACGGCCCACTTTAAGGGCCGTACCCGGGCCGCCCACCGGGCCTAACCTCTAGGCCCAAGTCCGGCCCTTGTACGGGCCGTGCCGGCCCGGCCCATCCATGGGCCGTACCGGGCCGTGCTTTGCATGGGCCGGGCCTACGTGCTTTGGGCCGGCCCATGCAAAGCACGACCCAAGTCCCAGCTCTACGGAGGAGGACGATGCGGGGGAGGATGGTGCGTGGAGGAGGATGGTGCCGGGAGGAGCGACGTGGAGGTGGACGGCGTCGGGAGGCCGAGACTGGCGGCGCAGAGGAGTACAGCGTCGGGAGGCGGAGAGGCGCGGCTATGCGGGAGAGGATGGAGCGGCGCGAAGGGGACGACGCCGAGAGGCGCGGCGCGGAGAGAGGGCGCTTGGCGGCGGCAGTCAGATGGGAATAAGAGGGAATAGGGTTTCATGGGAGGAAAATAGAAAAAATGCTTAAGGGCACTTTAGCGGTGACAGGCGGGTAATTAACCCCAAAAGCTCACCAAAAGCTCACTTTTTGCTGCTTTCCAGCTTTCCATTGAAACATAGCTTTTCAGAGCTTTTGAAAGACAAAAGAAGCTCACCAGAAGCTAGCTGTTTGTTCGAGCTTTCAGCTTTGAAGCTAGCTGAAAGCTCAAACAAACAGGGCCTAAGGATACAGAAATCTGGACGCTTTATAACAGTAGAGATTTTCAGATCATGTAGTTACAGTTACTGATTCTTCTAATTTAGATTTATAATCTGAAAATTTTAGAATTTAAAAGTACATATAACTAAATTATTTTATATAAAGTTCGCTCCCGTCTCATAGACTTTATTTTGTATAAAGTTAATAAATTATTAGTGAGAAAGAAATTATTATCATGGAGAAATAGTTAGAGATATTGCACCGTAAAATATTAAATTATTAACAGTAAATTTAATATTTTATGGTGCGATAAATTTAGACAATATTATTATCAATATATGTTATATTATTAGATTATAATATTATAGAACGGAGATAATAAAGAAGAAGTATCGTGACACGGTAGGAGTGAAGGAAACCGGTCAAAAGCTTGCGGGTGCAGCCGGCGGGACGTTGACGCACTAGCCGTTAAGTTGTAGGTTGCCGGCCAACCAACCGTGTACCCATCTTCATCTTCCATTACGACGGCGACCCTTCTTTATTTAACACATGGTTCATTGAATCTTAGTTTTTCATAATACAATTATTCTAGTTTTAATGTCTCTGTCTTAGGTTCACTGTCTTATACATTATCATGTCACAAATGGGATAACTATGTTTTATATATTTTTATACATAAACACGGGTCCAAAATTAAAAAATACATTTTCATGTAAGAGATGTTCTATCCTCATCCGCCAACTAAATACTAATAACTAAAATAAAACCATTCCATCTCTATCGTGCTAAGATCTATACTGTACCGCTAGTTTTTCCGAAGGGGACATTGGTTATTTTGAAGCATACAAAATCAAAGAAATATATATAGACTAATAAAGAAAGTACACGGTGAAATACTCGTCGCGGCCCTAAACCCTTACTCCAAGCCATACCAAATTCAATGTTTAAATATTATTTTGGAGTATTAAATGTAGACTATTTATAAAACCCATTCATAATCGGATGATTATTCACGAGACGAATCTAATGAGCCTAATTACACCATGATTTGACAATATGATGCTACAGTAAATATTTCCTAATTATGAATTAATTAGTTTTAAAAAAATCGTCTCGTGATTTAGTCTCCAATTTTGCAATTATTTTTATAATTAGTTTACATTTATTTCTTCAAATTAATGTTGAAACATCCGATGTGACACGGTTAGTCCGCGATCCAAACACAACCTAATGTAAATTTAGATTTCTCCCTGCTACTACTACAGCTACAGCTTACGAGGCAAAGGCATGCATCCACGATTTCTCGCGCGATGACGTACGGCGATATGAAAATAAAATAGCGGGCAGCTCAGCTGAGAAGATGGTACAGTAGTGGGAAACCGACGAGCTGTCAGTGCCATCGTGAACGGACCACGCACAATCCCTCGCTTTCACCCTTGGGGGTGTCTCTCTCCTCTTATTTTTCAAGGGCAGATCTGTGACGAATCATGCAAGCATGCGCATGAATATATATATTTTTAATCACACACTATATTCCTTTATCTTAAAATCTATAACTCCTTGGTTACGTAATATATATTGCAATCTAGCATCAGGTTTGGTGTTTCACGGTACAGTGACATTATTCAGATTTGTTGTATTATAAAAGATAAATTTTACGACGCACCAAGAAGATCGTGGACCGTTCATCTATTTTGATCTAATGGCTAAAATTAAAAATGGTGACATATTACCTCTTTTGCAGGTAATGGGTCACCTTTTATTTTTTTATAATTATTTTTTCATCCGACAGAAATCTAGTGCTATTTTTTTAAAGATTTTTCAATTATCAGCGCTGGTTTTTCTTAAATATTTTCACGAACACATATTTTTACGATTCCGTTTTTGCTTTTTTTTCTCTCGCATGAAGCGGTAATTACTGTTAGCACCTCTTTCCACGCACTAAATTCCTAATATTGCTCAAAATTCTGTTTTTTTTTTGTTTTTTCTCATGCATGCACTGTTTATGTTTTATTTAAAAATTTCTTGCAAACGATGATATTAAAATTTCAGATGATTTATGACCAAACAAACAGGTTGCATTCCACCGAAATCGGAACAATATTTGGCAGCAGATCTGAATTAATAAATCTGGTTTTACTTAACATTTTTGTAGAACAGAATTCGATTTGCAAGGTCCAGCCAGTCACCTATTTTTTTAATTTTAATTTTAATAAAAACCAATGGTCCAGATTAACATGAAGTATTATAACCTCTTGATAGGTAATAGGAGCATCTTAACATATAGCCCTTATCTCTACTAATATAAAGCGGGGAGTGGTCGTCCGTCCGCTCCGTGCCTCCCGTCTCTTAAAAAATCGTGCCCCATAAAAACCGTCCGGTTCGTCCGCCGCGCAGCACCCTGTAAAAACCGTCCGGCCGATTCGCGCGCAGCGCGCCCGCCCGCCTGTCCCTCGTTTTCCCGTTGCTACAGCCCGGCCCATCAACGCCGCCCCTAGTGAAACCCTCGCCGCCGCGCGCCGCGCCTCGGGCGGCCGACGCCGCGCGCCCGCGCCTCGGGCCGCCGCCGCGCCGCCTTGCTCTCGGGCCGGGTGGAGGGGAGGGGAGAAGAAAAGTTAGGGTTAGGGTTAGGGTTTTTGCACCGGGGCTGCAGCGTTTTTTATACTGCCGCTTCTGATGGGTGGCCGTTGGATGAGATCCGACGGCCAGGGTGATCCAGACCAAATCAGGCCCAGGCGGGGAGGCAAATTGCTGGCCCAGGCCCAGGTTAGGCTCCTGCGCGCGTGGCACTTTCCTGGCCTGGGCCCAGGTAGAGGTCGGCCTGGCTGTGCACGCTGCTGGGCCGGGCCAGTTTACCTCTTGGGCTGTTTTCTGGTTTTTTTAATTTCCAGAATTTAAGAAATTAATTTTCTGTTTTATTTATTCCTGGAAAATTAAGAAAAATGCCCAAAAATAAGATAAAATTAAGTTTAATGTGGGGAAAATTTTAGTAAATTTCATCATGTATTGTTTTGAACAATAATATATTATTTTGTTTCTTATCATCACAATATTACTAAATAAATGTGTTCGGCAAATATATTATGTTCTAAATATATTGCCGTTAAAATTATGCATCCGTTGCAACGCACGGGCCTCTCACTAGTAAAATATTAAATATGGTCATATGTTACAATATTATGAAAGGGGAGAGAATAATATAGTTTATATTTGAATATAAATATATTAAATAGATTGTAAGATGATTATATTATAATATATTTTATAAGTATTATATTACTATATTTGAGATAAAACCTGCACGTACTCGTCGCAACCTAAAGTCAACTGTAGCATAATTGAGATAAATCGAGAGATAATTATTTGATTCTGATTATACTTATTATTTAAGTTGTCTATAATTTTTCTATTTGACACGGCACTTTCATGACCATGAGAAATTAGATCAGTAGATCGAATCAATTGCAAGCTTGGAAAACGATTTTGTGATAGTTACTCTTGTCGACACATAGGAGCGGACGTACCATCGAAAAAGACCATATTGTCCTTGACCATGAACATGCCACTCATCATTAGTACATCCATTTTATCTGAGACCATACATTAATTATATAAAAATTGCGTATTTAGATATTTTTTTTTAAAAAATCAGCAATAAGCACATGTGCTAATTCGAGAAATATAATTGTTTGACTTTTATGAATTAAACTTATCTAACTTTTTTGCATCGTATCAAAACCCCCATTCCTGAGATTAGCCACCCGCCCGGGGAGTTTATAAACAAAAAAATATCGCTAATTCCATCTTCTATACTGAGATATACCATGAGACCCGTAATATGATTCGCGATCTCGGAACGAATCTCTTGACCTAAAAAAAGTGTCCTTTCTCGATACATAACATTGTATAAGTCAACCCAAGTCGCTTCTTCATCTCCGGGAATCCGGTAAGGTACTCTTGGAACACCAATGGGCATATTAGATTAATATTATTAAATTTAAGTAAGAAAACTACACTTTAATATGGAAACGTAAGAATGGAAGAGAAAGAAAGAATCCGCAGTTTTTTGTTTTCATTTTTTTTTCTTATTCTATATGAATACTATAGATTCTATTAATACGTAGATTGAAATAATACATATAAGTAGGATAAAAGAAATTGAATAAAGAAAAAAGAATGGGTGATTCGAATGCTAAACAAAAAGAGAGGGATCTATTCTTCGTTTTTTCCAAATAAATTTATAGAAAAATATACCAATAATCGCAATACTAAATTAGCTACTACTTTCGTAAAATCCATTATTAAATACGTAGTAATAGTGTATTTATTCGATATCATAGATGCTAATACACTTTATTAAAATTTGATTAAAGTTGGAGAAATTTGATTTAAAAAATCAAACGACTAGGTAATTAATTACTAGGTGATTGCCGTATATTATAATGTCTGGATTATAATTTGATATACTCGGAAGTCGGAAATCTAAGGCTACCTTAAACCGGTCGGGATTGTGGATCGATCTAGTATGATATATAAGAAAAAAAACTAATTAAAGATCAACTAAAAATCAATCAATGCTCCCAAATAGCTAGCCTGAAATTCATATATAGGATCTATATATGTATCTGTCAAACCAATAATCTTTTGGTTTGATGAATCGAAGTGTCGAGAACCATATTATATTATATTCTAAAGCTGCTGTCGTAGTTAATTTGTTGCTTCCACGGCAGGGAAACTTTCATAAATTCTTTATTGACGATTGACTAAGCTGTAGTTTTCCTACACTAAATGTTTTCTTAAAAATAAGTATATATATATATACACATATATATATATACATATATATATACATATATACATATATATATATATATATACATACATATATAAATGCTATCCTACACCACGAGTGTAGAATAACTATTCTACTGAAAAAATCCACTACTGAAAGTAGTCGGTGTAGAATAGTTATTCTACACCGATCAACCCAACCGTACCCACCTCATCCAATGTGTCTCTACGCCCCACCCAATCCCAACCCTCCATTCCACGTCGGTGCGCAGAATAGCATTTGTGTGTATATATATATATATAATATTCTTAATGGACGTGCTCACTTTGTTATATATACACACACATGCATGACATGCTTCATGACGTGGAGATGATATTGCCCTTTCTACGAGGAAAAATAAAGTGAACATAACGTATATTTTTTTATCTGACCGACAATTAAAAATCCACGCCACCATTTATATTTTATTAGAAAACATATTCCCAAAAATATTATCTATCTAGAGGAATAGTGAAAAGAGAAAAAAACCCATTTTTATTTACCTGAAACTATTCTTATTCGATTAATTAAGATGCATGGACACGTGGAAAACATAAACAAAATTAAGGCAGCCTTCTATAGTTCTACATATTATGGGAATTAACAGCAAGCTGGAGCTGGATTAATTAATTTCTACTACGTACGTTATGTCGTTATCTTATCAGTTCGATCGATTACTTAGCAACCGCAAACAGCTTGTCGATCGATGATGTTTAGTCTGAAAACCATTGTTATCGATCGGATTATATTAGTAACAGTGATTTAATTTTACATATTACTTATATTAAAAGTAGCTCCGGTTTGCTGCCTCCCGAGTGAGCCACGTCACGACTTTGCAAAAAAACCCTCCGATTTTCAGGTAATTTGTTGTGGTCCTGGTGTTTTGTTTAGCATGGCAGCTCCCACGGGCAGCCACGTCGGCCTAGGCGGAACTGCCTTTTTTGCAAAAACTACCTCTTATTCGTCTCTAATTGCATGAAGGCCTAACGCCATGCTCTCCAGTGAGTTGTTTTTTGCATATAAACCCATGTTTTCTGATATTTTATATGCGAAAGAGAGGAAATTCCTAAAATTGAAGCTCGCTCTGAAATTGAAAAACGCAAGGGAGGTTTTGCAAAACGACCAGCGAAGGGTCCAGAACCCCCGTGCGCCTGCTCTCATTCAGTCGTCCCCATTCCCCATCGTCCGTGCCTAACCCTAGCCATCGCGTACACTCGCTACTCTCGCCCCTGCCGCTCACCGCCGGTGCTGACGGCCTCCTGCTGCACCGGTCCATGGCCTTCCACACCAACGCGGCTTCTGCACCCGAGCCCCTCAGCCCTCTCGATGTAGGGGATGGGATCCCTAAACCCTAACCCTAGCCATGCCTCCGCCGCCCACGCCATCCTCTACCCATCACCACATCCCCTGGCGCCGTTGCGAATCACCGCCGCGCGCTCGCCATCGCCGTAGGTTTCCCCGGCAAAGAAAGGGGAAAAGGTTGGTGATAACGGTAATGTTACTCTGTTCCGGGTCCAACCCTTCTGGCACCGCTACAACCGCGTCTCCTTCCCCGACATCGTCGCCCGCGACCGCTCCGCACTCGACCGCATGGCCAACGACGCCTGGGCGGTCGGACTCATCGCCTGGGAGGACACCGTGGCCTTCGTTGGTACCCCTGGGAGTGGTGGAGGTGGACTGGTGGTGCCGTGGTGCCCTGGTGGTGGACTTGACGGCTCCACTGGCTGCCGGCGTATCTAACTCGCTTCCCTTCTCTTCCCTTTTCAACTTCGCTTCCTCCTCGCATTTCCTTTCCCCTCCGACCGGCTCCACGACCAACGTCGCGCGAGGTATGGTTGCTCGTGCTCGTTTCTTCATCTACCTGTTTAGATCTATTTGGTGAACCGGGAGGCTGTGAAGGTGGGGGGTCGGTGGCCAGGGGGCGGGGTTTCCAGCGGGGGAGTCATCGATCGATCGTATCTAGGAGCAGGAGAAGATTGATGTTGCTATGTTGCTGTGCGATCCTGGTTCCTATTGCTTGCTGGTACTTGCTCCCGACGACTCGGACGGGATAGTGGAGCGGTGTGAATGGGGGAGGTTGGAGAGTCAGTGATTTCAGATAGTGTTCTATGATGTCGTGGGATGGGAGTTGAAACCTTTGCTTGGGATGGAGGCTAAGGGCCAATCAGAAATGGGAATTAGAGTCTGGTGGTATGTTCAGTGTGTTCAACGGCATGCTATCATAATTTACTAATTATAGATGCTTTCAGTTCTTTCAAAACTCAACATGACATGATCTCTTCATTGGGTTGGATGGAACAACTAATATGCATGCTTGTTCTTATGTAGGGAAGGTTATGACTTGTGAGGGCTGATGAAATACTAAAACATTGGGTATGGATGGATGCGACTGTATCGAGCCACTATGGCCAACTGATGAGCTCCTCATTAAGTATCAGCACATCTTGGACTTTTCTCGATCCCATTGGAACTGATTTATTTCATGAAGAAGTCATCGTTCTTCCCATACCGATGGGTTTTGTTCCAGTTTGGTGCGTTTACAGTCCTTTGTGGAGCAACTCATCTCATAAACATGTGAACTTTCATGACACACACAAAGACTGTTGCTATGGTCATGACAATATCAAAGGTTTCAATGGCTGCTGTTTCCTGTGCAACAGCTGTCATGCTTGTACATGTTATCCCTGACTTGCTGAGCATAAAAATAAGGGAATTGTTTCTGAACAATAAAGCTGAAGAGCTTGATAGGGAGATGAGCTTGATTAGGACACAGGAAGAGACTGGGAGGAATGCTATGATACTCACCCATGAAATCAGAAGCACACTTGATAGACATACCATTTTAAATACTACACTTGTCAATCAAGTGTTCAGTAGCAACAGAGCAATAATATCCCATACATCTCCATTGGCACGAATTCGCCCTCTTTCAGGGAGATTTCCACTAGAGTGGCTGTGGTGCGGGTACCCTCTTCTACATCTTTCAAACTTTCAAATAAATGATTGGCTAGAACTTTCAGCGAAGAGCTATGCAATTATGGATTTACACTTTCGGTTTGCTGTGATAGCCTTATCTCTATTTGATGAATCAGTTACCCACTTAGATAGTTGATTTGGTACTATGGGATGATGACATTACAGTAAAAAAATGCTATGCTGCTATAATCGAACAAATTACTTTGAATTTTGAACAGCTAATTGCCTATACATGTTTTCCAGTTATATGGTCATTATTTCCTCCTATTGCTCATATGTAAAAAGCAAATGAGCCTTTTGTTTGTTACTTTTATGTATGTACACAGTACACGTCTTTGTTGTAGTGCTAATCAAATTATAGGTCCTTGGATATTTGATATGAGAGATTTTTTTGTGGCTCTAAATTTCTAACATAGAGCCACTCAATTTGGATTTACCAAATGCATGTAAATAACACGATGACATAATTATTTTCACTTTCGGTTTGCCGTGAGAACCTTTCTCAATTCTGTTTGATGAATTGGTCGCTCGCATTTTTGTCAGCTGTGGTTGACGGGCGCCCGAAGGGCGCCTCATTGACTAGTAT
Source organism: Zizania palustris (assembly GCA_019279435.1). Taxonomy (NCBI): domain Eukaryota; kingdom Viridiplantae; phylum Streptophyta; class Magnoliopsida; order Poales; family Poaceae; genus Zizania; species Zizania palustris. The sequence goes on along the minus strand of JAAALK010000290.1, from coordinate 10,701,621 downwards.
GATTATAACCAGCTGCGACACGTACTCAATCTGTCCGTAGCCACATCGATCAGATCAATATATATAATATGGTGTTGTTACGTTGCTCGATCTCTATCATCGATCGGAGGGCACTTTAGGAAGAACTACTTGTTCATCTTTATTTTCTTTCGGCGAGATATGATGAACCATACCATCCATGTTCGATCTCTTGCATTGTTCGTTTGACGGCAAATCACAGGTCTCATTGGAAATAAAAGCTAGCTAACTAGAACACAGTGAATGAAATGGAAAGCCAAGCTAATTAAGCAAAATATCATCCATCCTGCGTATATATATATATATACACATACGAGAGCGCTATTCTACACCACGTGTGTAGAATAGCTATTCTGCACCGATCACTTTCAGTAGTAGATTTTCTCAGTAGAATAACAATTAAATAATATTTTTTTCCTCAGTAGTAGATTTATCAGTATAATAATTATTCTGCACGCGTGGTGTAGGATATCATTTATATATATATATTATGAGGTTATTTGTTGGCATTCTGGATGGACTAATCTTAATTTCTAAGAGAATATATATATATATATATATATATATATATATATCTTGATATAACATATTATGCCATCAAATCCGAGCGTATCAATCATATACTCTATCTCTGTTAGTTCTAAAATATATATCTTGATATAACTTATTAGTTTTGTTGGCAACACATGTCTACTGTGTGCAAAAAAAAAAACTTTACTTCTAGCTCTTTAACTTCGTGTCAAAAATATTATATTTCTACCGGCCTCTTTATCTCAGCTCACAAATCAATACGTTTTTTCTTTAATACATCTTGCATTGCCTACCATCTTATAATATCATTTTCTTAATTATTAACAAGAGACAGTACTACTTTGATCTTCTTACTCGATCTTACCACTGTTTTTTTTCACTTTAACTAGTATACTCTCTATCTTCCTAATACTACTTTTCTTATTAAAAAATGACGCTTCGTTTTTTTACTCTAAATACAAATTTATTAACTTTAACTATAAAATAAAATATTTATGGTATGGCAGTGAGTTACTCTAAATACATAACACCACATGATCGAGCTTACTATTATATATATATGCTAGTTTGTGAGTACCTTTACATATCATAGTAGCCAATGGCCATGCTTATATTACCAAACATATCATAGTAGTGATAGATATATTACCAAACATGACCAACTTAACATGGAATTAATGATCCGAAAGTGTAATTTGAAGGATAAGAGCCCGTTTGGATGAACTAAAACTAATTGTTAGTTATAACTAATAATTAGTTAGCTAATAATTAGTTGGCTAAAAATTAGTTCACATCTGTTTTGATACTTGGACTAATGCCTGAAAAAAGAGTAAAAAGCCCCTATTAGCTCCCATTAGTTTACTTTTATGGACTAATAACTAACCATTAGTTGCCTCATGAACTAACAATTAGTTTAGTAATTAGTTGAGTTGTTTGGATTAATTAAGACTAAAAATTAGCCACAAAGAATTAGTTCATATGATCCAAACAGGGTCTAGGTCATACTGCATAAATGCCTTCATATAAAACATTAATGATAGTCTTAATATTTCAACTAGAATAATTTTACAGCTAGCATTAAACAATATATCATGTAAAATAAAAGACTATGTTTTGAAAATATATTAATTATTAAATAAATGATAAAATATAAGAAAGCTAGGTCAACATCTAAAGCAGGATAAGAGATGAGTGATATCAAATCACTGTATTGAATTTAGTAGTCTGTGCACCAAGACTAACTAGAGCTCTGAGGAAAATTCTGGATGGAATTCTTCAGCTCTTGCTTTAGCCAGATCAGTCATCAATTCAACATTAACCCAACAGCTAGCATGGAAGAGTAGGCAGCTGGAAACATCACACCATATCTGAATATATTTCATGCTATCTCTGTCTGACAGGGCAATCAACTGCTAGCTGAAGGAAAGCCATTGATAAAGACCACACCACATATATATAATTGAAGTATCAAGGAAAGGCATGTGATCCTGATCAAACTAGACCAGTTTTGTCCATGTGTCAAAAGGAACACCTGCCAAGAAAATGCTTGCATGCATGATGCATGCTAGCTTGTTGGCAGCAAGCATGCAATAATTAATGGATGATACTATCTCTCTGATTCCTCTTTCTTTTACAAGTCATTCTAGCATTCTATATTTTTTGTCAATATAAGTTATTTTAGAATTTTAGATGTTTCTTATATTTTCCTTTATCTTTGTACTTGTCAAATAAATGCTACACATACAAAGTAGAATAAGTAGGGGGGGGGGCAAAATCATTTTAGATGATATCTTTATTCTTATGTACACATACAAGTCCAAATATAGTTTATCAATTGAATGCAATACGATATATAGCTTAGTTTAATTACCATGTATTATATATATATACATACTAACATACAATTTTGACCAATATGACCAGCATTAACTGAAATGATCGCAAAGTTGACTAGAATGTCTGAAATTAATTGGTGTAACAATGGAATTGACCGAAATATCCACTATTGACCCTGAAACTATAAAATACTTAATGTATACCCTGTATCATTTGAAGTGGGCATTTGATTCCATAGACTAAAATTTAGTCCTTTGTCATACTGAATGTTTGGACATCAATTTAAAGGATTAAACATGAAATAATTATAAAAATAATTGCAAAATCAAAGGATCATTCGCGAGACAAATTTATTAAACCTAATTAATCCCTGATTAACAAATATTTACTCTAGCATCACATTATTAAATCATGACATAATTAAGATAATTAGATTCGTCTCATAAATAATCTAATGATTATGAATGGGTTTTATATTCGGCCCCTAAATGCTAAAATGATATATAACAAGTATTGTAGCTAGCTAGTACCAGAATATAATAAAGATTGATAACCTTTTGCACGGAGTACTACTGCAAACTCCTGGCCCGTGAATGAAAAACAAGATCTATCTTTCTTGGTACCCATAGCAAGGTCCCCATACCTACCCTCACTATCACTCTCTCTCTCCCTCTTCCCTAGAGAGAGAGAGAGAGAGTCCGGTACTCCGGTATCATATCGGTGGTTTAGGGTTGGAGATCGTCAGATCGAGGACGTCGACGTCGACTGCCGGACGAAGCTGAAGCTGTCGATCCCACTCTGCTAATTAAGAATCCTTCGCCAAACGTCGCAATTAGCTACTGCTAATCACATCGCGATCAATCAAAAACATACAATAAATGGCGCATGCACGGATCCGATCGAACGAACGAGCTGCCAACCAACTGGTGTGGCTGCGTCTGCATGCGTCGGCGTCGTCCGGCCGTCGCCGTCCTCCGTGTCGCGAGTTCTCGCCGCGCGCGGCGAGAACTGATCTCTCCCCGGAGATATCACGAGCTATCACGAGGCGAGATGAAACGCCATCGCTGTCGATCTTGATGTCTACAGTAGCATCACTAGCAACTAGCATGGGCGAGCTGAGACTGAGATAGATAGCTTAATATTAAAAATATATAATTTACAATCAGGAATATTTTTTGATGCTGAAAGGACGGGTGAATGGTGATGGATGCAACTACTCCGTCCTCCGTGCTAAAAGATATTCATTCCGTTTCATAATATATTATTTGCGATATACGTAGCATTAATCTGACAATGAAAAATGCGGAAGAAAATATAAAAAAGTACCTAAAAGTTCTAAAATAACTTATATTCAAGCTAAAATGATTTATATAAGAATTTAGATAAAATAATATTGTAAAATGACATGTAAGAGATGCTGAATAGATAAAACATCTTGATTTATGAACGGATGATAGGTAATAGGTATAATTTTTTTTGGATAAAGTTGAAGTGCAGCGTGACGATTTATCGTGAACATATAATAAGAGCTGCAAAAAAGATGACAAAAACCGTTGTTTTTTCATGAACAAATGATCCAGTCTACAATTGACAAGCCTGCAAAAAGAGAAGGCTACTGTCAGTGGTACACTACCACATATATTCGGCTGAGTTGAAGCTACAAGTTGAGCACTTTGTGAGGAGAGGAGTTCCTATCACAAATGTTCTCCTCTTCCTCCTCCATGCTTGTTTTTCAGATCAGCCTTCCTTTTTTTTCTTGATCCCAAGTGTGCCATTTTCCTCCCTTCTCTTTAACTTGAAGCATCTTACATTGTCATGTCCAGCTTTTCTAGCTAGTTATTCCAAGAGAACACGCTAGCTATCCAAGGATATCTGAATCTCATGATTCTGATCTCATGCCCCTTTCTCAGTCACTCTGCTGCCTTCCTTCTTTTTGGTCAGAAAAGGGTAGGATGGAAAAAATGTGGTCCTATCATGAGGCCTGAAGCCCATAGCTTTCCATTCCAGGGGAATTTTGAGCCCACTCACACTATAGGATCAGAGCACAGCAGAAACTGTTGGGACTATTAGGCCACAATTTGGTGCAGTTTCTTCCCAGGTAGAAGGTGCAGCCAGTATATTGGGCATTTCCATGGAAAAAATGAAGAATTTATTCTCCTGGAGGAAGGAGTGACTATGTGGCTTCAGTATTACATGCTGTATGATGTAGAAAGACATTCAGAATTCCCAGATTGGGCTACTTGATTATACCTGGGAAAAAATACTTGGCTTATCAAATAAAACAGAGTTCTAAAACAAATCAGTATACAACTTTGTATGGAATATCAGCAACTCGCTACAACATAAAAGAAATGATGGTTAGACTTTATGATATGTTACTGAATTTGTTCTTCAATATGCACAGTTCTAGCATGAAAGTTTCCAAATCTTTTCTGCAATCAGTTAGTTACAGCATCACATAAAACAATCTGACAGATCCATAAGCAGACCCAGTGCCTTCAATATGCAGTTACTGAATTTGTTCTTCAATATGCACAGTTCTAGCTTGAAAGTTTCCAAATCTTTTGTGCAATCAGTTAGTTACAGCATCACATAAAACAATCTGACAGATCCATAAGCAGACCCTGTGCCTTCAATATGCAGTTACTGAATTTGTTCTTCAATATGCACAGTTCTAGCTTGAAAGTTTCCAAATCTTTTCTGCAATCAGTTAGTTACAGCATCACATAAAACAATCCGACAGATCCAACAATATTTGCTAGAAATACAGACCCTGTGCACCAGAGTAGTAAATCTAAAACTGATATCTTTTGTATTAAGTACGACACACATGTACCATTTTCCAGATGTGGTGCATAAGTTGGCTTGTCCTTGCCTTGAAGCAAAACAGCTATTTGGGATTGCCAACCATCCAAGCACCTATTGCATAAACAAAGTAGCTTACTGCATAACCATTCCACATGAACATATCGTTTATAATTGAAGCAAGCAGAAGAATGCTAACCTTACCATTTGCATCAAATACACGCCATCTCAACCCATCTAAATTGATTCTTCTCAAACCTGCTAGTACTTTCTGCAGAATTCAAATGGAAATGACTGTCAGTACCAGTACTCACATTTGGTAGGTGCATGTTCAAAAATTGCATCTATGTAAGTTCAAAGCGAAAGAGACCAAAACTATAGGCTGGATGCAGAAAATGGTTCATGCTGGATAGCTATTTAGGGATTTTATTTGCAGAGTTATTTTCGTTTGAAGAGAAACGAAAGAGATGTGGGCTTCTTCTACTCAGTGAGATATGACAAATACATAAAAAAACCATTGTCAGAAAACTTTCCATACATAAAAGTCGCTTGCCACAATAACAAAACAATCAGAAAGAACGGCCTGATCTTACACCATCCCATGAGTGTGTTACTGCAGATTCAGCAGGTCCAATAGTTATTTGAGGTGATGTAAGGATTGTTCTGCAGGATGAGTACACTAGCAACAAACACAAAATGCTTATCAAAGGCAGCTCAATATGCTTAAATCCAACCATTGTCTTTACACGTCGATGCTCCATTTCATTTCATCCATCAACACACCATGAATTTCACAACCCAGGATAAAGTTGGTACATAACTAAGAAAGGTGGTTCTTTTACGGAGGAGGCATTGGATGGGTGTGGGGCTGCACCTATCAAAATCTCAACTTACAATCAACCAAAAGAACAGCACGTCAAATCAACCGATCTGATCAAGCCGCCGCATGAGAGGAGGCAACAACTCACCTTGAGGTTGCCGGTGAAGGCCGGCGGTGCCGCAGCCATGCCAAGCCGCCGCTGCGGAGTTGTTCAGAGGCGTCGGCGGCAGTGTGCACCTCTTTGTTTCCCGGTGGATGTAGCAACCGATCCGAGCGAGCGAGCGCGCGAGGATGGGGAAGGAGTCAGGAACTCAGGATCTTACCATCTCGCTCGCCTGCGCGGTGGATGGCTGCCGGCGGCTAGACGGAGTCAGGATTCAGTGCTTCCAACGATGGCTCTATCCAAGATAGAAGGCCTCAAGCCCATTTTCTTTCAATGCTACTAGGATCAGAGGGCAACAAGAACTTTTCTTTGAATCTTTGGTGCGAATTATAATCAGGCTAAGATATATAAACCTGGTTAATCTTGGTGGTTGGTGCACACACATTTCAAGATTTTACATTTAATTTGCACTTTTACTGAAGACTGGCTTGGCACTTAAATGTCTAGAAAATCTGCAGCTAACTTGTGCAATTTTCAGGCATTTCCATTCCCCTTTCACCAAGAAGAATACTGCATTTTCCACCAGGCAATCACAGTACTTACATACCAACCAGAAAAATAGAAAAAATACACAGTTCTGGAGCAAATTAGATGATTACATCAAACTAAATAAGAGATACAAACATATATCATTATACGGTGGCTCTGAGACCAGTCTACACTAGAATAGCCTTCTTTGGAGAAGTACAAGATCATGTAAACCGTAAACAGAAGAGGAACAGGTCCACATTAAGGACATGCAACTGCTTGGGCACAAAATTCAGGTACAATCTGGTGGAACAAGCTGCCCTAGTGACAGCCATATCTGATGTTTGTCACTGCAGTCTAGGTTACTCGCACTTGATGGAGCGGTAAATGTGCCGCACAAACAGCAGCGATGCACGGAAACCTACAGTGCCCAGCATGAGGAAGAAACCGTAGCAGACACATGTCATGTAGCCGAAGAAGAAGGACGTCTGCATGAAGCCTGACATGTCTGACCGGGCATGGTAGTAGTAGATGCAGTAGAAGAAGATGAATATACCAGTGGAACCTCCACAGAGGATGGACCTGCACACACATACGTAGTCACAATTTTATTCCACGAGAAAGATCAAATGCAAGGGAGCAAAGCAGAGTTGCAGACACAAGTTCATGAGGTAAGAGTAGGAGATTTTAATTCTCATGCTTCAGATATGGTTTACCTAACAAAGTAATACCTGGCTAATTTTTCCTATAAACAGCTCCAAGATATCATATTTTCACTATATCCATGATCCTTCCCAGTCTTAGCGGATCCTCATTCATTAACTTAATTCAGTGCCCATCTATTTCCCATATTCCAGTTGATACAGCACAATACCACACAGAAAAGATAGTGCCATTTGGAGAGGTCATTGAAGAGTTCATCAAAGTTCTGGCGCTTTACAAACTTCTAGAGTTCTATTTTTGGTGGCTTCTCAGATGTTTTATAAGTCAGTTTTTATGCATAGTTTAAATCATTTTCTATATACAACTCTCCAACAGATTCTGTAAAGTTAGCAGCAATCCATCAAGTGATTTTTTTTTGCACGATTCTCTGTGCTTTCCATTTTTAGCTTTGATTTGCTGTCTTGCGACAAACACATCAGCTTAGTAAATATGATAAAAAATGAATATATATATATATATATATATATGATGATGATTAAAGTATCAAGAATAACTGATCTCCTGACTACTAACCTCCACCACCACTCATGATCCTCAACAGCAAGCTGGAAGTATGTGAGTGCCACTGTGACAAACGCTGTGACAATGATGAGGATAATGAACACAATGAAAAGGATGCTGTAGATGGTGTATATCTTATGCCCCCAGATGCTGGCAAATATGTAATATAGCTCGATGTATATAGCACTGAAAGGGAGGAACCCTGCCATTGCCATCTGAGGAATGGTGCTCCGGTACCAGGGTAGCGGAGGGATTTCCCTAGGGTATTTGGTTGTGCGGCATGGAGCTTGGAATTCTGTATTGCTATTTTTCCCAGCAATACCACCCAACACAAGGAGAGGAGAGGTTACAAGGACCCAAATGAGAATAATGACAACAATAGTACCAAAAGGCAATGCTGCGGTAGCACTGTACACTATCGCAACAGTGTTTAGGAAGCAGAATGTCAAGAATAGAGGCCCGCAGAATAAGCAGCCAGTCAATATCAGATTCCTCACCTGAAACATTGACAGAATGTGTTAACACACAGCAGAAAATTTTTGAAGAAACTTTGAGTACCTGGATGGCTTGACCATTAAAGCATGTCTTACCCAGTTTGTTCCCTCCAGTTGCAGATAGAAGGAGGTGGCTGTGTATCCAGCAATACCAGATGTAAGAGCGTAGATTACAACAAGAGCAGTGAAAAGGGCTCCTCTGTTGTATGGATAGAATACACCGACGATGGCGAGGAGGAAGATGAAAATTGCACTATCAAATGAGAAGCATATTTGTCACTTGTTATGATTAGGTGAACAAAGTATGAATCTGAGCGAGCATAAATCAAACTGAGGATGTTCTTACAGGGCAAGAAGCTGAGTTCCAGACCCCACAATTGCTGCAAAAAGAGACTTTTGTGGTGGGAAACGGAAGATGTCACCATGTATATACTTCCATCCAGTCTCTTCTTGGTCTTCAAGGGAATCATCTTCATGAGAATATCTTCAATGAAATGGAAATTAAAAATTTGTCAGTTAAGCTACAATCCAACTGATGAGAATGGAATACATTAAGGTCTTACTTGATGAAATCATTCTTGAGGACACGCATCAGAATTGTAGCCAGGAAACCAGTCAGTAGGAGCACTGTTACACATGAATTAATTATGGAAAACCAATGGATTTCCAGATGTTGTGGCATAGATGAAGACTTTGAGTACTTTTCCATTCTTTTCTCAAAAGGAATATCTGTCTTTTTCCATGTTACTGAATAGGAGAACTCTACTTCCACTTCTTTGTCCTCTGTGATATCGACAGACACATTTGGATCCGTTTGGACATTGATTTCTATGACACGATCATCATTGTACATGATGTCAAAGTGGATGTGCTTGAAGAGCAGGTACTTTGCATCCCCCTGCTCCTTATCCTTGTCCAATTTACCAAGGAATCCCCATAATGGCAAGTCATCGTAGTACATCTGGAAGTAGTAATCCTTTGCAACTGCATCGCGAAGCTTCGCAACTTGCTCCTTGGACAATGTTTTCTTGCAAAGTACCTTGGAGTTCCTATCTTCCTTGAAACTCAACTCATATGGTGCATCGACCAATCGATCACCATTTAGAACCTCCCCAAGGGCCTCCCTTTTGTCCTTAGGGTGTTCTATTACAAGCCAGCAGTTAACAAAAAAGGAAACACTTTTAAAAAACAAATAAAAGAGATTGCCATACGAAGCAAATACTCCCTCCACTGAGCATTCTTGGGTGTATATTTTCCAGAGACTTGCGGTGTTTGTTGGGCGCATGTGATTTCCCAGGCACCTTTTCTGTGTTCTTTTCATTTAATAACCCTCTACTGAATGATTGGCATTAATTAACACATGCATGCACTCAAGCAATTGGAGACTACACATTATACAGGCGGCTCAAGTAGTGGACTTTTTAATACTCCCTCCATCTCAAAATATAACCATTTCTACCATTCAAATTTTGTCCCAGATATTACAACTTCCACAATTTTCCTCACTAAATCTTCCTATTTTACCCATGGAGTACTAGTCACATGTAGTATTAGTTGACTCTACTGTTTACATTTATGAGGGGTAGTTCAGGATTTTTTCATTACATCTTAATAAATACATCAAAGTCTAGAAACAACTATAATTTGGGATGGAGGGAGTACCTAATAGGGGTTACTTTGGTAAATTAATTGAATCATTTGTTATATGAGCTAGAGGAAACGCATCCAAGAATTTTCAACGGAGGAAGTAGCAACCAAGAAAAATGGCATTTATGAGATTACAGACCTGGTGCACAAAAGGGTAGGTCATAGTACCGATACGTCTCACTGCAGTACACAATACGAGACTCAATTAATCATGAACAAAATAGATAGCTGAGAAATTATATCAAACGGCTAACATAAAATGCACCACCGGTTATTCTCATGTAGAATTCATTTGTCGAAAAAATGGATTGCCGATAACTTGTGAGGCAGTGTTGCCAACAAAGAGCACCTTTCTACATGACTGAACTATCACACTGCTAACCGGAAGGAAGCAGATACGAAATCATATAGGACACTGTAACAAGTAATAGTGTGTTACTAACTAATAACTAATGAGTACTAGTTCGTCTTGCAAACCTGAGTCCTCATATGACAGAAGATTAGTGCAATTACTGACTACTGACTAGTAGCTACTAATGCATGATACCAGAAACAGTTGCCAATTAACAGTGTTTCTATTTTCAACTCATGTAAGCAGTAACTGGAAAACTCATCTGTGAAATCACATCAATTTAAACAGTAATTTCAGTCTAACTCATACATCTCTATACAGGCAATGTGGCAAAAAATGAAGCCGCGCCTCCTCACAAAAAAAAAATCGATCAAGTAAAAGTAAGACAAATTTGATCTGCCACCAGCAGGTTGCACGCTGCGCGAGAACCGTGCATACCTTGGATTGTGGAAAGGCCCGACCTTGTTTGCGTAGAGCGGGACATAGTCTCCCTCCTTGTACTTGTGATCGGAGCCATCGGCTCCGGCTCCCAAGACGCAAGCCAACACCACAACCCCAAGAACAGCAGCACACATCTCCACCCTTACCATCTCCGCGGGCACCTATCCAACAAAACCGACCAGAAGTTCAGAGATCACAAACAGTCAAACACTGCATCTATAATGAGGAAAAAGAAGAGGAAATATCTTCGTGAGTTAACAGTGTCAGATTTGACCATACCAAGATCTAACCTTTCCGGCCGGATCGGGTTCTGGCGCCGCCAAAATGGCGAGATGGGTATCTAATGACTTCGGCAGATCAAAACGGCGCCTCTCCCCTGCTGCCTCTGTGCGGAGGGTTCGGAATTGGGAGGTGAGGGGGGAAATAGCTGGCGATCTTGGATTTGGGGAGTTCGTGGAGATTTGGTGGAGGGGGAGTGGAGGAAACGTTTCTTCCCCTTTGGTCAGGTCAAGCAGTTCGTGAAGGGGAAAAATATAATTTTTTTTTGCTCGGGAGGACCGGAATAGAGATGTGATAATTTTTTATTTAAAATTATGGCTATTTAATTATTTTTTATTCATATATATATATAACTACTATTTAAGTGTATGAGTTAGAGTAACAAATGATTAAAAACAATTTTTTAATGGGTAAATCACCACATAACCACAAGAAATAGTGTGAGATTTGACGAGGCTAGTGATGACTGGACCTGAATATTGTTAACCTTCGAGTAGTAATTAGTAAAATCCCCTTGCTTTCAAGACCAATGATGAAACCAAGGGCCTGCTTGGAGAGTAGCTAACTAGCTAGTCTAAAGGTGTGTTTAGTTGCGTAGTAGATTCTGAAAAAATTGTTGTGAATTATGAAAAAACAGCTGTGAGCTGTAGAAAAGCCCTAAGAAGTTGTTTGGTTTGAATAATTACGAATTTATATTTTGGTAATTCGTGATGTTTAGTTATATTATTAATGTGTAATTTTACTTGTAAATCATTCTAATCATGAAATTTTGCAATGTTTATATTAAAATTATATATGTTTAAATTACACTAAAATTATATATCTTGCTAAAATTTTTCTTTTTCAAATTTTACATGAACTGATATGTTTTAATAGCATGATAGGTAATATTTATTCAAGTTGAACTGATAATTTGTGAAATCTGGATTATACCAGCTTTCAAATTTGTACTACAAGAATCTGCAGATTCTAAAAAAGCTGGGTGACCAAAAGAGCTGTTTGGTTCAGATTCTAGCTTCCGAGCGAGGAAGCTGGTTCAAAAATCTGAACCAAACAGACCTTAAGTAGCTATATAGTCTGAGTATTTAGCTGATGAGGATCTAGAGAAGTTGTTGTCCTCCAATTCTGAATTCTAGTTCATTTTCAGATTCAGTAGTCACTGATTCTCACAATTTGAACTAGAATCTAGACCGTTTATTTCAGCTTCAGATTCTACCTTGTCATAAGCTCTTCCAAACATGTCCTAAGATGGTTGAGGCTAAACAAAAGTAACGTTTAAAAGCATATTCAAACAAATTAGAGTTCTTCTAAAACACGGAAAATTTATCAGAATTAGTTCAATTATAAAATTCATGTGAAGATTTTATGAAATGTTATATTTTGAAAGTATGTAGACGAGAGCAACAAGCCCGAGTCTAAGAAAAAAAAAGAACTTTGGCTGATACGTAGGCCTACCAACAAAAATGTGCGTGGCACTCTGAATGGCCAACAGTTTTTATGAACTTTTCGAGATTATTAGGCTACTAATTAGAGATCTTAATATGAAGTTACAAATGAAAGCATGGTTAAATGACTCGTGTAAAAATCTATGTAAGCAACCGCGCGTGCAATTAATTTTTATAATCACACGCAACGCGTGCAATTAAATTACGGAAATTTATTGAAACGAATTCTATCTCCATCTCAAAACAGAGAGATTTACTATTTTAACACTCTAAAGAAGTGGCTTCGTTATAATAGCATTTGCACCCACTTTCATTGGCTCAAAACGGTTCTACATGTCAGCCTTAAGAAGTGCTATTATAGCAAAGTGCACATCTTTGGAGTGCTAAAATAATAAATCTTACCTCAAAATGTCGATAGTTTTAGTATTTATCGGCACAAATTTGCTCTTGTTTTATTACTTGTAGTTATCGTGCTAATGCTTAGAGAATTATACGAAATAATTAATTAGTGAGTATAAATACTAGTATCAGGGGTACAATGTAAATACTTATATGCTATTTATTTATTTGTTTATTTATTAAAAAGAGTATAGTACAAAATACAAATTCAGCAGTAGCTGGCTATGACCTTCACAAACTTCATAAAATGCCGTTCTCCAATGCGGAAACTAGTCAAAAAAACCCAATTCTCAATATCGAATTTAAAAATCTGAACAGGTTGTTTGAATTGGTTATCGTTTTAGTTTGAAAAAAATTACCGAGACGGGGAATGGAATGGATCGAATTTAAAAATCACGAGCAGATAACCGGTAACCAAGGAAAAATCTGAACAGTTTGTTTTGTTCGGTTATTGTTTAGTTTGAAACGGTTACTAAACAGCTCGGTTATCAATAACATTAGAATCTAAAAATAAATTCTAACCAAATGATAAGAATATGTTTGGTTCAGATTTTCAAACCAACATAATTCTTTTGACACTATTTTCACAGTGCAAACAAGTGCCACGGTTTGTCACAACCAATTTTCAGTGGAAATTACCTACCTTCGTCATTAATGAAATACCTTTTATATTAATATAGAGCTATTGAAACTAAATAGTATTCTAAGAATAAAAGTTAATATATGATTGCTGAAAAACATAAATACATTTCAGTTATAAATAATTTTATTTTAGTTTTTTTATTACAATAATGATCTAAATACATATCATTAAACTTGTCGGTGTTTATATTGAGAGTATATATTAATATTGTAACCAAATATTATGAACATTTACTATTAAAATGGAATAGTGCAACCAAACATCGGGTACTAGAAATATTTACTATTAAAATGAAATAGTGCAACAAAACATAAGTGTATTATAAACATTTGCTATTAAAAGAGAAATCCACGTCTAATCCAACAAACAATTTCTAAGTTTTTTCGTAGCTTACAAACATCAAGTGTTTTGTTGAGCTCCTTCCAAGTTTGGACGGAGGGGCGCGGGCCAAAGGTGGCGCTTGGCTTGGGTGTCACCGGTGTGCAGAAGAGACTGGTTGATTGGTGGGAGGAGAAGCGGCGGAGTCCTCTGGCCTCATTTCGGCGCGTTCTTGCGGCGATTTGGGGGTTTGATTCCGTCGAGGGAGGCGGCGGCTTGGTGGGGATCAGGAAGTGTTAGCTGATTCGTTGATCTTGGCATGAGCGTCGGGAGCGATGGGGATGGATTACTACAACGTGCTCAAGCTGAACCGGAACGCGACGGAGGAGGACCTCAAGAAGTCGTACCGGCGGCTGGCGATGAAGTGGCACCCCGACAAGAACCCAGGCGACAGCAAGAAGGAAGCCGAGGCCAAGTTCAAGGCGATCTCTGAGGCGTATGGGGTATAAATCTCTCAACCTTTTACGCGGTATTTCACATGGGGGCGTTTTTATTTTTTGAAGCAACAACATGGCATGGCGTGGTGGTTTTGATTTGACTGCATCTTTAAGCTTTTAAGCAATATCTACAAGGAGGATGCAAGCATGCTTGCTTTGTGTTGTGGATCGTGCCAATCTTGATAGAACATTTTTCGCTGTATACGGATTGATACATCTATCGTTTCATTGAGAGCCATGTGTCCTAAGAATCTTCTATCATCTATCTGTTTTCTGTTCCTGACTGTGTTCATCTAATGCAATGTTCTTATGTTTCTGCAAATAAAAACAGTAAATAAATAAGCTTGGATATCTTCATGGCATTTAGTGCTTTGCAGGCTTATTGGAACAAATGATATGCATTTGTGCCTTTTTTATTCCAAATGATCGACACACAAATTGAATTTGCAAATGGTGAATCAATATATCAAGCTTATTACAAACATTCATGTACTATGCTTACGGTGGTTTTCAGGTTTTGAGTGATCCCTGGAAGCGGGCGATACATGATCATCATGGAGAGAAAGGTCTGAAGGCCTCTGCAGATGCAGGTGGTTCATCATCCAAGAACGAGTCTGCAAACCACCGGTTCAATCCTCGGAACGCCGAAGATGTCTTCGCTGAGTTTTTTGGCAGCGGCAAACCCTTCGAGAGAATGAGCCGAGCAAAGTCAATGAGGTTCCAGACAGAAGGTGCTGGCACTTTTGGTGGATTTGGTGGGAATGAGAATAAATTCAGATCATACAATGATTCATTCGGCACCAGTTCAAGCCAGCCCTGGAAGCCACCAGCTGTGGAGTGCATACTGTCATGCCCACTCAAAGAGTTATATGCAGGCAAGACACACAAGATGAAGATATCCAGGAATGTTGTGAAACCTAATGGGTAAGTATAGTTGTAGGTGGATTATTTTCCCCTACCTTGATTTCGTTCTGACCTGCTGCTATTTATTAAACAGACAAGTAGGGACTGAATTGGAGTTTCTAACTGTTGAAATAAAGCCTGGCTGGAAGAAAGGAACTAAAATTACATTCCCAAACAAGGGAAAGGAGCAGCCAAACCAGCTCCGTGCTGACCTTGTCTTCATAATCGATGAGAAGCCCCATGATCTGTACACAAGAGAAGGGAATGATCTCCTTGTGTACCAGAAGATTGACTTGGGTAGTGTTTGGTTGTCTGTATCATTTCATTCATGTACCATTTTATCCTGGATCTAACACTCTTCATGTGTTTGGTTGCTTGAATTGAACCATTTCATCATGTATGAACTGGTATAGATTTATGGAATATTCCCCAACGATCCTGTATTATATGGTTCGAGCAAAATCTTCGAACGAAACCATCCTAGACAGAATGGTACATGGATGAAATGATGCAGCCAACCAAACACTGCTTCGGTGGATGCATTAGCAGGAACCACATTTAATCTGAAAACTCTTGATGGCCGTGACCTGGGGATTTAATCTGAAAACTCTTGATGGTCGTGACCTGGGGATCATGCTCACTGATGTGGTGACACCTGATTATGAGCTTGTGATCGCAAAGGAAGGGATGCCTATTGTCAAGGAGAATGGAAGGAGAGGCAATCTAAGGATCAAGTTTGACATCATTTTCCCCAAGAGCTTATCGTCAGAACAGCGGCAGAACATTAGGAAGGTTCTTGGAGGACAACCTCAGCATGAGGGAGCACATTTCAGGAGCGAATCATCTGTGCCATAGTTGTTGAAAATACAGACTAATTCAGAGTTGTTGTTCTTCACCAGTTAGGCTTGTACACTTAGCTGTTTTTCCTTTGCATTTGTTCACCTTTTCTGATGATCTGCGCCCTTCTAGGAAAAATATCAACTACTATACTTGAAACAGTTATCGCTATACTTGAAAAATTACAGATTGGAATGTTTGTTTGGTGAAGCCCCTCTGTTTGTGTGAATTCCTGTTCTTTGAAGTATCCATTCAGCATCGTCAACTGCTTTCAAATTTGACAAATGCAGAATAGGCTTTGCCTTCTCATTGGCACTAGAAAAATGCAAGTGAGTGCGCAAATTTTACAAGATCACAAATTGTAAAATTGTGAAAGAAACAGACAAAATGAAATGCATTTTTTCTTCATGAGTCTCCACGAATTAAAATGATGGATTGTATACCCAGTTTTAATGTTTCACCTTAACTTCCATAGCTAGCATGAAATTCCTATTTTTCTAAATTAAACCGAAACAAAATCCACTCGATGCCATTCATGTAATGTAATATTATCTATGATTACTTTTATACATCGTTTTAGACTTATACATGTATAAGAAAAAAATGAGTCATGTATTAATAAGAGCGATACTATTTCTTTGATAAAACTTTAAAGCAAACATTAAAGAAAAGATAAAAATATCTAATATTTCTAAAACGACTTATATTTAAAAAATCTAAATATAAAAAAGGATTAGGGAGAGTATAATATATGGGTGAATTGTGTACGGAAATATTTGTCACCCAAGAATATACTACCGTCCATAAATAGCAAGGGCTTCGCTGATTCCGTGGGCCCACTGCCTTTTCCCCCTAACGAACAACCGTCGTCTTCTCCATTTCCGTTTCGTGGTCGTTGCTTTCCCGCCACCGCGAAAACCGCTTCGTCTTCTCCAGCAAAAAAAAGTAGTTTTGCTCCGCGCCGTCTGATCGGGATCGACCGGTGCTGATGAAGCCGGCGGAGGAGGACGCGGCCGTGAAGCAGGAGCAGGCGCCGCCGCCTGCGACGGCGACGACGGAGTGGTACGACCCGATGTCGTCGCCGCGGTCGGTGAGGGTGTACGCCGACGGCATCTACGACCTCTTCCACTTCGGCCATGCCCGCGCGCTCGAGCAGGCCAAGAAATCGTGCGTGAGCTTTGGATTCTGAATTTGCACGCAAAACCTGCTGTTTCCTCCGTTTCCAATCCAGTCACGAGATTGCAAACTGGATCGAGGCCGCTAATAATTCCCTCACTCTCACGTTGAATTGCATAATTAAGAGGGAAAACGCAAGAAAAATTAGATCTGCGTTTTCTTTCTACTTTCTATGCAAGTGCTGTACTTTACTCAGATTTCTGAATTTTGATGTCGATTTTTGATCGTCTAATTAACTTGCATGACATGATGCGATCGATTTGTTTTCTCAGATTCCCCAACACGTATTTGCTGGTGGGTTGCTGCAGCGACGAGACCACGCACCGGTACAAAGGCAAGACCGTCATGACTGAAGACGAGCGCTATGAATCGCTTCGCCATTGCAAGCAAGTTTTTCACCTCCAACGAACATTGTAGTCGTGCCATGCAAGCATTTGAAAATTTTCCTCTTACTCTTCGTTGATGATGATTGCAAATCTTAAGGTGGGTGGACGAGGTCATACCAGATGCTCCGTGGGTCATCAATCAGGAGTTCCTAGACAAGCATCGCATCGACTTCGTTGCTCATGACGCGCTTCCGTAAGCACACATTTATGCAGAACTGCAGCAACATTGGCATTGGCATTTGACACATGTTTTCCATGAATGTATGCATGTGTAAAACAGCTTGATCAATGTGTGTAAATAGCATCTTGTGCTTGTTTCAGGTATGCAGACACCAGTGGAGCTGCCAATGATGTCTATGAATTTGTCAGGATCTCTGAATCTTCTCATGTTTCACCAAGCATTTCTGACTGATTATTTGGTAGCTGAGTTCCTGATGTCCCTGTGTGTTGTGCAGGTGAAGGCCGTTGGGAAGTTCAAGGAGACGAAGCGCACCGATGGCGTCTCGACATCGGACATTATCATGAGGATCTTGAAGGACTACAACCAGTACATCATGCGCAATCTGACACGGGGATACACACGCAAAGACCTCGGTGTGAGCTATGTCAAGGTGACCATTCCATGAAGAACTTCTCCAAATGAAGAGGAAAAAAACAAGTACTGAATTGTATTATTGTGTTGTTCTACTGTTTGATCAGGAGAAGCAACTTAGAGTGAACATGGGGATCAGCAAGCTAAAGGAGAAGGTGAAGGAGCATCAAGAGAAGGTGATCAAGCCATTTGAAAAAAAATCACATGATTTTAGAAAATCTTGGCACTAAGTTTGCTTCCATGATACATATGCAGCTTCACAGTGCTGCAAAGATAGCTGGAAGCAATCCTGTGGAGTGGATGGAGAATGCTGACCGTTGGATTGTCGGGTTCCTTGAAAAGTTCGAGGAAGGTTGCCACATGATGGTAAGAAAATCTTGAGCAATTTATCATTTATCACAGTTTGTCAATTTTTTAGAAATGTGACAATGAACAGTGCAAGGTCTGGTGTTGTTCATTTGACAGGAAACCGCGATTAAAGATCGAATCCAGGAGGGGCTGAAGAGGCAAGGCAAGTCGGATTCCAACCTTTCTGGAGAGGATTCCGATTCATGATGCCCTGTAGTATCATCCAGATCAAACTGGACAAAACTGGGGAGACCATTTCTGTAATTAATTGTATGAGATTAGCATGTTGCTATAGGGCATTGAAGTGAGCATGGTTTATTTGTACCAGGAGGTTATGTACTTCTGAGAACAATAATAGTTCTTTTAACTACTGTTCCTTGATTGCCCAGTTGCACCTTGCATCCTGTACTGAACAATCATCTGCATATGTTTGTTCATCAAGTACTATGGCACAAACTGAACATTGTTGTTCATACAGTTTTCCTAGTTTTATTTTCTACTATCAGAACAGAAGGATCACTGCTATGGGTATCGGAAAATTGTTTAGGTGCCATTTGTAGTGGTTTGGTCTGTTTGCAGAGATAGGGCACAGCAAAGTCCATTCTGTCAGGAACTCGCCGGAGAAACGACGTAGATCACGTCGTCGGCGAGCTCCTAGGCCAAGCACAGGCAGCCGAACAGGGGGGAGAGGGTAAGGAAACTGTGCACTGATTTGGCACTTTCTTTATTTCCTGATCCTCTCATTAAGTAGCCCATTACACATGGAAAAAAATAATCTATAGAAGGGTTTTAATTGCCCTTATAATCAGGACTGCTACCAAAATCAGAATTTATTCCCATACATAGACTAGAGTGTTAGAGATAACAGATTATCTGCATGTAACAGATTATATTGCCTATATAAATAAATCTCCCCCCACCTGTCTAGGTGTGCGGGGTTCCTTTCATGGTATCAGTTTTTCTGTTCTTGGCCTCTGCTTCCGCGTCTTCCTCCCAGGAGCGCCCCCGCACCGGCTCCCTCGGCTCCCTCTGTTCCTGGCCCTCTGCTTCCGCGTCTTCCTCCCAGGAGCGCCCCCGCACCGGCTTCCTCTGCTTCTGGCGCCCCCGCACCGGCTCCCTCGGCTCCCTCTGCTTCTGGCCCTCGGCTTCCGCTTCTTCTGGGCCTCCTCCGGCTCGTCGCGGGGATCTGCGCGGCGACGAGCGGCTGCGCCAGGTCCTGCGTCTTGGTGGAGGTGAAGGCGTCGAAGTCCCCCTCACGCTTCTTCTGGGCCTCCTCGTCGCGGGGATCTGCGCGGTGACGAGCGGCTGCGCCAGGTCCTGCGCCTTGGTGGAGGTGACGAGCGGCTGCGCCAGGCCCTGCGCCTTGGTGGAGGTGAAGGCGTCGAAGTCCTCCTGCCGCTTCTTCGCCGTCCTCCTCGTCGTGCCGCCGCGATTCCCCGTCGCGCTCTGCATCGGCTGCACCACGGACCTCCTCGTCGCGCCGCCGACTCCAAGCCGCGGAGCCGGCTTCCCGCCGTGGAACTCCGCCGACCTCCCTCTCCTGTCGCGCTCCGCATCGGCTTCTTGACTGCGGCAATGACAGAATCCTCGGCGGCCTCCACTGCTTCTGACATCCTGGGCGCCCTGGGGGAAGCCTTGGCTCCCCCCATCCTCCTGCCGCTCCCCCCTATCCTCCTGCTACCCTGGGGGAAGGCTTGGCCCCTTCTGTTTTTGCTGCCTATGCCTCTGTTAATGTGAGGCAGCACGTCCCTATTGCTCTCAGCCTCGAGCGCCCTAACTTTTCTAAGTGGAAGGCCTTCTTCACCGCCCTCTGCGCAAAGTATGGACTGCTCGGCCACATTGATGGCACGGAGGCCGCCCGCCCGGCTAATCCTGCATGGTCTCAGCCCGACGCATGCATTCGCGGTTGGATGTATGGCTCAATCGAAGACGCTGTTCTTGATCTTGCTATGGAGCCTGACCAAGATGCGCGTGCTCTATACGTCTCCATTGCAAATCTGTTTGAGGCAAATAAAGAACCACGCGCTGTTGTTCTTCAGCACGAGTTCCACAATTTGTCCCAGGGTGACCTTTCCGTTGATGCCTACGCCCAGAAGATGAAGCGCACTGCCGACGCCCTTCGGGAGGTTGGCCACACCATCCCTCCCGCGCAGCTTGTGCTGAACCTCCTGCGTGGCCTCAACTCCCGCTTCACCCACACCGTTGATATCATCGCCAACTCGTCACCACTTCCTGATTTTACATCAGCCACTAATATGCTACGCGTCAAAGAACTTCGCCTCGGCTCCGAGGGGAAAGAGGCCTCTGCCTCAGCTCTTGCCGCATCCTCCAACCCCTCCTGCACGTCTACATCTTGCCGGAATTCATCAAGTACCACCCCTCGCGGGAACGATGGCAAAGGAAAGGGAGGCAAGGGCAAGGGTGGCCGTGGCGGAGGCGGACGTGGCGGTGGTGGGCGTAACCAGCAGCCTGGCGGCAATTTCGCCGGACCCGGTGGGCGTCAAGGGTTTCGTCCATCTGGTCCCTGGGTTTGCTACAACCCTTGGGGACCTCCGTGGCCTTCCCAGCAGCAGAACTGGGGTGCACAGCAGAACTGGGGTGCACCTGCGCCCCCTCCACAGGCTCACACTGCTTTCATGCCACCTCAATTTTCTACCGCCGGTGTTCCCCCCACGTCCGTGTCTCCAGGAGGCTGGGATTCGACCGGTCTGATTGCTGCCCTCAACCAGATGGCGATTCAGGGTGGGTCCCCCTGGGTCATGGACAGCGGAGCGACATCCCACATGTCCTCCAATGACGGTATACTTCTTTCCCGTCATCCGTCACCACCGTATTCCATAACGGTTGGTAACGGCCAGTCTATTCCCGTTCTTAGTCGTGGCACCTCCATCATTCACATTGCTGATCGTCCTTTTCATCTTGATAATGTTCTTGTCGCCCCACAACTCACTCGTAATCTGTTATCTGTTCGACAGTTTACCCGCGACAATAACTGTTCAATTGAGTTTGACGCTTCTGGTTTTTCTGTTAAGGATCTCCAGACCAAGACGGTCCTCCTGCGGTGCAATAGCCATGGCGACCTCTACACCATCCCGCACCACATGCCACCTCGCTGTCATGTTGCCGTCGTCACTCCGGAGCTGTGGCACGCTCGTCTTGGTCATCCCGCACCCGCCATCGTCAACACTCTTCATAGGCTATCTGCTATTCAGTGTAAAAGAGCAGCCCGCCACATTTGTCACCCCTGCCAGCTAGGCAAACATGTTAGGATCCCCTTTGCTAGTTCAGCCTCTAGTACATCTGTACCTTTTGAACTTGTTCATTGCGATGTCTGGACCTCTCCTGTTTCAAGCATCTCCGGTTATAAATACTATCTTGTGTTGGTTGATGATCATACTCATTTCTGTTGGACGTTTCCCCTTCGACATAAATCTGGGGTGCATGAGCTTCTTGTTCAGTTTGTCGCCTATACTCACACACAGTTCAATCTCCCTGTGCGATGCTTTCAAGCGGACAACGGTCGCGAGTTCATCAACACTACCACCGCCGCTTTTCTTGCTGACCGAGGCATCTTGCTTCGGTCCTCATGCCCGCACACATCCGCCCAGAATGGCAAGGCCGAGCGGATGCTTCGCACACTGAACAACACCATCCGCACGCTTCTGATTCATGCCGCCATGCCCCCGCCCTACTGGGTCGAAGCTCTCTCCACTGCCGTGTTTTTGCTCAACCGGCGACCCTCAACGTCCATACGTAATGGTATTCCCTATCACCTCCTATACCGCAAAATGCTAGACTATTCAATCCTTCGGGTTTTTGGTTGTCTTTGCTATCTGAACCTTAGTGCCACGACGACCCACAAATTGTCTCCTCGCTCCACAACATGTGTCTTTCTGGGTTACCCTCCTTCCTAGAAGGGCTATCGGTGTCTTGATCTCTCGACTCGCAAGATCATCATCTCTCGTCATGTCGTGTTTGATGAGACTCACTTTCCATTTGCAGCCTCCAAGCCTCGCTCGGATTCTCTTGATTTTCTGTTGCAGGACATTTTACCGGCACCTCCATCGTCTTTATCAGATATCGAGCACATAGTCGCACCTGCCCCGGCTACATCCGACGATGCCGACGATCCTGTCGAGTTGTATCCGACCATTCTATGGAATGGTGCCACCTTCCGGATGCCCCAAGAGCCACGACAGGTCGCCCTAGCTCCATCGACTCCGGCACCTTCGCCACCTACAGTTGAACAGCGCCGCTATGGCATCCATTACAGTCATCGGCCGCAGCCTGTGGCACCGCTAGCCCCTGAGCCGATGGCACAGGAGGCCCCGGCTCCTGAGCCTCCTGCACGGGAGACTCGCTCTACGACAGGCTCGCTGCCACCACCAATGCAGCGTTATGGCTTCACTGCGGCGGTCTCCAGTTTAGCCTCACCGCTACTAGGCAACACTCGAGCCGCACTCGCTGATGCAAATTGGCGCGCGTCAATGACAGACGAATATAAGGCACTCATTGACAATGACACGTGGCGCCTTGTTCCTCGACCACCACATGCGAACGTTATCACTGGCAAGTGGGTTTTCAAGCACAAGTATCATGCTGATGGCTCTCTGGCTCGTCATAAAGCCAGATGGGTCGTTCGCGGTTTTTCACAACAGTATGGCATCGACTACGACGAGACCTTCAGTCCAGTTGTCAAACCGGCCACCATTCGAGTCGTCCTCAGTATTGCCGTCTCTCGCTCCTGGCCGATTCATCAACTGGACGTAAAGAACGCCTTCCTTCATGGCCATCTGACCGAGACGGTCTATTGTTAGCAGCCGGCAGGTTTCGTTGACCCGGCTGCCCCTGATCACGTTTGTCTCCTGCAGAAGTCTCTCTACGGGCTCAAGCAGGCGCCCAGGGCATGGCACCAGCGGTTTTCTGCTTTTGTACAGCAGTCCGGCTTCACTGCCTCGACCTCTGACACGTCTCTCTTTGTCTACAGGAAAGGCACCGACATCGCCTACCTGCTGCTCTATGTCGACGACATCATACTGACGGCTTCATCGACCTCACTCCTTCGTCGCATCAACGATCTTCTTCACTCGGAGTTCGCCATGACAGATCTTGGGGACCTTCATCACTTCCTCGGGATTTCTGTCACACGCTCCGATGATGGCCTCCTCCTCTCACAGCGTCAGTATGCTGTGGACCTCCTCCAGCGCGCTGGCATGGCTGAGTGCCACTCTACATCAACACCTGTGGATACTCAAGCCAAGCTATCTGCTACGGACGGTGCTCCGGTGGCTGATGCCACTCAGTACCGCAGTCTTGCCGGTGGTCTACAATATCTCACATTGACTCGTCCGGATCTTGCCTATGCGGTTCAGCAAGTGTGCCTCTTCATGCACGATCCACGAGAGCCTCATCTCGCGATGCTCAAGCGTATTTTACGATATGTCAAGGGCACTCTCTCCTTCGGTCTACATATTGGTACATGCAGCATTGCTAGTCTGACCGCCTACTCTGATGCTGATTGGGCTGGTTGCCCAGACTCTCGGCGCTCCACTTCAGGCTACTGCGTCTTCCTCGGCGACTCCTTGGTCTCTTGGTCCTCCAAACGACAGACTACGGTCTCTCGTTCGAGCGCAGAGGCTGAGTATCGTGCTGTTGCGCACGCAGTGGCTGAGACCTGCTGGCTTCGTCAGTTGCTTCAAGAGCTTCACGCACCCATCTCTTCGGCGACGATCGTTTACTGCGACAACGTCAGCGCTGTCTACATGACCGCCAATCCAGTCCATCATCGCCGCACAAAGCATATTGAGATTGATATTCACTTTGTGCGTGAGAAGGTTGCTTTGGGTCAGGTCTGGGTGCTTCATGTTCCATCAGCTTATCAGTTCGCGAACATCATGACAAAAGGGTTGCCTATACAGTTATTCACTGATTTTAGGTCCAGTCTTTGTGTTCGTGACACTCCCGCTTAGACTGAGGGAGGGTGTTAGAGATAACAGATTATCTGCATGTAACAGATTATATTGCCTATATAAATAAATCTCCCCCCACCTGTCTAGGTGTGCGGGGTTCCTTTCATAGAGACTAAATAGGAAACTGCATTATTCTGCACACACAAGGATTATTCCAACAATCTCCTCCTAAGCCTTGTAGTGCAGATCCGTATCAACGAGGCCAATCTTTGATCTCAGCTCATAGAACCTGATCTTGCCGAGTGGTTTAGTCAATATGTCCCCCAACTGATCTTCACTCCTAATGAATCACTTCAATGTGTTTACTTTTGTCCATGGAGCACGGGATTCTTGATCAAGGCAATAGCTGACTTGTTGTCAACCCTCAACATTGGTGCCTTAGGTTCTGATCCTTGGACCTCTGCTATTACCCTGGCAAGCCACAAAGCCTGACAAGTAGCATTTGCTGCTGCTATATACTAAGCCTCAGGCCACCACCTTCTGCTTAGTCGACTGCCAAGTGATTGAGCTATTGTCGAGAAAGAAAATCACTCCTGTTGTACTCTTCCTAGTGTCAACATCACCGGCATAGTCACTATCACTGAACCCAATCAATTTTACCCCTTCCGCCTTCTTCCCGTTGAACCAAATTCCCCAATTTTTGGTTCCTTCCACATAGCGCAGAATGTGTTTCACAGAAACTAGATGATCTTCACGTGGGTCTTCCAAGAATCGACTCACATATCCAACAGCAAAAGCTAGGTCAGGACGCATATTCACCAAATACCTTAGGCTCCCAACTATACTTCTGTACGTTGTTGCATCAACCGGTGGTTCTGTGCTGTTTTTGCTTAGTTTCATCCGAGCCTCCATGGGTACTTGACAGGCGTTACACTCTGTCATTCCACTCTTCTCCAATATCTTGATAGCATAGGCTCCTTGACTGAGCGATATTCCATCTCTTTTCTGCTTCACTTCAATACCCAGATAGTAGTGGAGTAGACCAAGATCACTCATCTTTAATGCTGCTGCCATCTCTTTCTTGAATTGTTTGATGTCCTTTCTATTGGCTCCGGTAATCACCAAGTCATCAACATACACGCCAACCACTAGCTGCATCTCTTCTTTCTTCCTTATGTATATGGCATATTCCGAGGGACTCCTCCTGAAACCGAGTGACAGAAGTGTGCTGTCCAATTTTCATTCCATGCTCGCGGCGCTTGGTGCAGCCCATACAATGCTTTCCGCAGTTTCAGCACCTTGTGCTCTTGGCCAGCAACAGCAAAACCAGCAGGCTGCTCCACATACACCTCTTCTTGAAGGTCTCCATTCAAGAATGCTGATTTGACATTGAGGAGTCATGCTGAATAGCGTGGGCCTCATGGCTCCAGAAGTGATGAGTCATTGTCAACGATAGTCAAAGAGGACTGAAGAAGAAAGGAGATCTGTTGTTTCATGGGCCGCGTGTGACTCAGGTACACGGGCAGCGAGCGACTGTCGGGCAGAGGAGGCTTCGAAGTCGGGCTGGCCCAATCCGGGTGCATGGGCCAGAAGCAGTAGAAGACCCACTGGGCTGTTGACCAGGACTGACTCAGGTACACGGGCGGTGAGCGATTGCCGGGCTGAGAGAGCTGCGGAGTCGGGCCGGCCCAATCCGGGTACCTGGTGCAAAGCCGGTGGAGGCTTTGTCAGTTTCGGCGCAAAACTGACAACCGTTGATCTTGTATCCGACTGTCCAGAAGAGAAGCCGTAGTCGCTATGAAAACTTAGCTTCCGGATAAGTCATCTGTAACTTTAGGCCCACAGTCAGTCAGTCGTGTCTGTAAAAATTCCTAAGGGCAGTAGAGTCTTTTCATTTATTATTGCGTCTGTAAAAACCCTAAGGGGCTGGTAGAATATTCCTAGTGTTGGGCTGCCTATAAATAGGACCCCAATCCCTAGGGTTTGGACCACCCTTTTGGCTGAAATCAAATCCACTCTATTGGGTCATTTTGTCTCTCACGCTCTCTCTCCTCTCCTGTTCCCTGCTTGCGCCGCCAGGAAGTTCTTGCTTATGTGTTTATTGCCTTGCATTTAATGTTGCAGTAAATGCCCTATTTCTTTGTGTGTTGCATCTGCAAAGGTTTTAAATGGCTTCATTTCATTAGCATAGCAAGTTTTCCCGTGATTTTTGAGGCTTTGGAGACTTCGGCTGGGTGTGTTCTTCACTCTAGTAGTACTAGTTCTTGCTGTTGCAAGTAGTACTACTTCCCTGCAGCCACAGTGTTCTGTGCAGCTTTTCACCTTCTACTGCACAGCTTTTTGATCGAAGCTGACAGGGTCTATTACCTTTTCTGGCTGTGTTTCTGGCGAAGTCTTTTTCTGTTCGAAGCCCCTCAGCTTCGTGAGGCAGGCTTCGATCTAACTTGTTCGAAGGCTTCGTTCGATCTTCGGTGTGCGTTCTGTGTTGCTTAGCTTCGAAGTATTTTTCAGAACGGACAGCATCGCTTACTTCGAACGACAGTGCAAAGGGGCTTCGGCTCTAGCTGTTCGAAGTCCATACCTCGATAGATTTCGAAGTTGGGTTCGAAGCTTGTAGTTCTGCTAGGCCTCGCACTGACTTTTGTGTGGCGTGTCACCCCTTCGTTTCTCTTTTCGAAGCTTGCTCTTTTCGGAGGTAGAGTCTAGGCTTCGGACTTGGTTTTCTGTCGTGTGACAGGCTTCGCTTCTTTGTTCGAAGGTTGTTCGTGTGTGCATGTTGTGTTCGAAGCTTTCTGTTCGAAGGTTTTTGCTTCGAAGCATTTGGTTCGAAGCTGTGTTCGAAGTTTTGTCTTCGAAGTGCACACTTCGAAGTAGGCTCCGACATTTGTCATACTTCGCTTCGAAGCATACTTCGCTTCTTGCCACTTCGAACTAGACTAGAACCAAACACCTTCGGCATCTTCGACATGCTTCGCAACTGACCTCCGAAGCAGGACTCCGTCACCAACTGTCACGCCCCGATTTATCAAATCGAGACATTATTGAATTTCATAAGAAAAACAATAATCCAAGAGGTTCATCATGCGACATACGTACATCATACAGTATTCATGGTACGCAGACCATAATTATTACATCATTGTCTTTAGTAAAAGCAGCAAATAAAATATTTTAGAAAACGGCATGACGAACTCCTTCTTCAGGATCTTTCTTCTCGACTGGGTCGCTACTCCAGACCGTCTTCATAGTAGGTATCCTCTGTGGGGTCCAACGGGTATGAGTACAAAAAGTACTCAACAAGCCACCGCAAATGCAAATAATAATGCAAGGTAATAAACAAGGAAGGGTAATGGCTCAAAGTGCGGAAAAGTACATTTACAGTTATTGCATTTAATGTAATCACATTTTAATTATGCGGAAAAGTAGACATGAACATCAACAACATCCACTAACTCGAGGAGTACGTTTTACCTCCTCGCACAACAGTCCTTACATGACAATTCAACATGCACATACATTTTCAAAGTAGACTAACTGTGGGATGTCACGCAACCCGCCCTTGACCGTGGGCTCGGCTTTTCGAAAAGATTTATGACTCTGATCAGAGGTGTACTACTGTACCCACAAGGCACGCACTCATCCCAACGAGATGACCCATTTCACGGGAACTCGTGCCAAAACCTCAATATGAGATGTTCCAAGCGATAACCACCCGCTCTAGGTTTCGCCGGCGCGCCGGGCCGCATCCCGGCTAACGTCGCACCCCCTTTTGCGCCACATTGGTACAAGTCACCCGCAGGTGCAACTTGACCCATCTCCGATTGGTGGCCTCGGTTTGGAACAACCCATACCTTAGTTAGGACTTACCCACTAGACTTGTGGTTAGTACGGAAGTGTATTGCAACGGATCCCTCAGACCGGTCCTTATAGTGCCCCGGGTGCTACCGACCAATGCCCTAGCTTGCACCCGGAACCCACCATGCATTCACTCACAACCATAACTCCAACACCGACAGAATTCCATAGATAAGAAACCATGGGGATCATATAGTAGAACCAAGTACTACGACTCATTTTTATCCTATAGCGATCGTGTCGATACATTGGACACTAACTAATAACATATATCATATGGTGACAAGGAGTTTAGGCTAGAGAGCATAGCTTGGGTTGCACATCAAGGTCGGGGGATCCTAAATAAATATATTGTAAGGGTTCATTTGACTAATGCATATATAACCTATGTGTTTTAACGATAGTTTAATCAAACATGGGTTCAATATGCTCAAAAGATTGGTTTGGTGACTTGCCTTGCTCAGCGAATGGGGAGGGAGGAACTTCCGGGAAGTATTCCGGCTCCTCGACGGCGTCGTAGTCTTTTCAATAATAATAAAGTAAAATAAATACAACATTCGATATAAACAACGTAAAATCACACAACAAGCATATGGGTTTAAGTTGGTTTGACCTTAAAGAAAATCAGTTGTTAAGGTTCTGAATTTTATTTCATAAATAATTTAAAATGAATCAAAATGAATTATTGTTTTTCCTAAAAAGGGGTTTTAAGTGTGAATAATACTACATTAAGTTTTCTAATCAATTTAATATGAATGATTCAGAGAAAACTCAGTGGTCCTAGTGTTTAAACAGAAGGGAACAATTATACAAATTTTCTGGAGTTTAAATATTTAAATTTGCAATTTAATCCTAAGGGCATTTGAATACTTATTTAAATAAACATGAAAATGTCAAAGTAAACCTACTGTTTTTATTGCATAAACATGTAGAGAATAATTTTATGAATTTTCTGAAATTGGAATGGTAATTTTTAGAGTTCAAATGCATTAGATATGAATTTCACAAGTTTAAAAGCATTTCTGGAATTTATTTTCAAATTTTAAACCTCCCGGGTCCACGGTGAGCCAGGCCCACGGTGAACCTGCGCACTGTGCGCGTGCGCCGGGTTGATCTGAACCGTTGGATCCAGATCCAACGCGCGAGAGCGAGGCGGGAGGGTTAAGTTGGCGTGGACGGCCAGGATTAAAACGCTGAACCGGTACGCGATGGACGACCCAGATGCGATGCGGGATTTTAAAACTAACGGACGGCCGAGATTATAACGTACCCCTTCGCCGAGATCTAACGGATCAGATTAAACCGCACGCGGGGATTAATCGTCGCCGTCGGATCCAGATCGCACGGTCGTGCGCGAATCCGACACGGCACGGGTACTCGACCCGTGCCGGTCGTCTTCTCCGACGACGGCGAGCGGGCCAGCGGCCACGGCGAGCGACGGCGGGCGGGTCTAAGGCCTAAAATGGAAAGAGGGGTTCACGAGGATCACGGGGGTACCCTTGCGGCGGCGAGCGGTCGACGGAGTGAGGCCGGCGACGAGCGGAGGCGGTGGAGGCGTTCGGGTCCTTGGCGGCGACGGCGATCCGGCGAGGTTCGTCGTCGACGGAGCGGTGGCCGAGGTTGGTGAGGTCCTGGTGATCACGTTGGTGGCGGAGGCGAGGGCCGGGGTGGTCCGAGGCGACGGCGAGGGGCGGCCGGAGACGAAACAGAGGGAGTGCTCTAAACGGCGAAGTGCGGGCGCTCTGCTTGGTTTGAGTGCGAATGGAGGCGTGGACCGAACGCGGTGGAGGGCAAGGGATTAAATAGAGGTACCGGCGGGGGCAGGGAGGGCGAAATTGACGGTGGCCGCGGTTAATTGCGCTTTGACGCCGGCGAGCTCGGGTTGAACGCGGTTCATCGAACCTGGACGTGAATCGGGCGGGATTAATAGGGGGAAACGGCCGGCGTGGTGAGGGGATTTCAATGCACGCGTCGGATTAAAGGGAGGGGGCCGGCGAGGGCGGATCCTAGGCGGAGTTAGGGCTTCGGCCGGCGAGGGGGGGGATTTGGGGGCGGATCCCGCGGGGAAGACGGGTCTGACAGGTGGGCCAAGGTGGTCAGCGGGTACGAGCGCGCGAGAGAGGAGACTGACGGGTGGGGTCGGGCTCGGGCGCGAGGGGAGAAAGTTGGCGCCGACAGGTGGGGCCAAGGCGTCGGGTGCGCGCGTGAGAGGAGAGGGGCTCACTGACGGGTGGGCTCCACTGGTCAGAAGGCGCGCGCGGGTGGGAGTGGGCTGGGCCGGCCGGGAGAGAGGGAGGGGAGGGGAAACGGCCCAGTACTGTTTCTAAGTATTTCTGAATAAAAATAATTACAGAAAATAGTTTAAACCTTTTGGGGCATTTCCAAAGTGAGTAAAAATTTGTAAAAATTCTCAAAATTGTCTCTTGGCCTTAGGATCATATACAAAAAGTTTCACCTCCTAATTTGATCATCTACTCTATGTTGTAGTTCAAAAGGGTATAAAAGGGAATTAAAAGTATTTTCAGAAATAATAATTCCAAGAAATTGAATTTAATAATATATTTATTGTTTTGAAAATTTGGGGTGTTACAAACCTATCCCCCTTACAAGAATCTCGTCCTCGAGATTGGAACGTTACTCGAATAGCTCGGGGTACTGGGCTTTTAGCTCGTCTTCTTTTTCCCAAGTGGCTTCTTCGGCGGGATGGTTGTTCCATTGGACTTTGCAGAAGCGGACGACGCGACTTCTGGTTACTCTCTCCTTGGTTTCCAAGATCTTGACGGGCCTCTCTATGTAGGTCAAGTCTTCTTGGACATTAAGCTGCTGAAGGTCGGCTTGCTCGGTGGGCACACGGAGACACTTCTTCAGCTGCGAGACATGGAACACATCATGAACGCCTGCCAAGGATGGGGGCAGTTCAAGTTGATATGCCACTTCTCCTTGTCGACGGAGGATCTGGAAAGGTCCGACGTAGCGGGGTGCTAGTTTGCCTTTCATGTTGAACCTTTGAGTGCCACGGAGGGGAGTGACTCGGAGGTAGACGTAATCGCCCTCCTCAAAGGCTAGATCTCTTCGACGGTTATCGGCGTAGCTCTTTTGCCTGGATTGGGCGGCCTTCAAGCGGTCTCTTATGATCTTAACTTTCTCTTCGGCTTCTCTCAATAAATCTGTCCCAAACAGTTGTGACTCTCCGGTTTGATCCCAGAGCAACGGCGTTCTGCACTTACGCCCATAGAGTGCTTCGAACGGGGACATTTGCAGGCTGGCTTGATAGCTGTTGTTGTAGGAGAACTCTGCATAAGGTAAGTTCTTGTCCCACATTCCGCCAAAGTCTAGAGCACAAGCTCTAAGCATATCCTCCAATATCTGGTTGACCCTTTCGGTTTGACCGTCGGTCTGTGGATGATAGGCGGTGCTAAAGTTCAGCCGGGTGCCGAGTTCCTCTTGAAGGTTCTTCCAAAACTTGGAGGTAAACTGACTCCCGCGGTCAGATACAATCTTCTTGGGAACTCCGTGGAGGCACACGATCCGGGTCATATACAACTCAGCCAACTTGGCGACGGTGTAAGTTGTCTTGACCGGAACGAAGTGAGCTACCTTGGTGAGTCGATCGACGATCACCCAGATAGAATCATGACCAGCTTGGGTCCTGGGTAGTCCCGTGATGAAGTCCATTCCTATTTCTTCCCACTTCCATTCAGGGACTTTGAGAGGTTGAAGAAGCCCAGCAGGTCTCTGATGCTCTGCCTTGACTCGCCGGCATGTGTCGCACTTGGCCACATACTCAGCTATTTCCCTCTTCATGCTGACCCACCAATATTTTTCCTTCAGGTCTTGGTACATCTTTGTACTCCCGGGATGAATGGAGTATAATGTATCGTGGGCTTCTTGAAGGATGAGGGTCTTCAGCTCTGGTTGATTGGGTACGCATACTCGGTTTCCGAACCAGATGGTACCATGCTCATCTTCGGAAAATCCGGGGGCTTTACCCTTCCTCATGTTTTGCTGGATCGCTTGGATATCCGGATCCTCCTTCTGCTTCCCTCGGATCTGGTCTATTAAGACAGGCCGAGATTCCAAGGCAGCGAGGTACTCTCGGGTGGTGATTCCCAAGTTTAACCTTTCCATCTCCTTATACAGTAAAGGAGCTTGGTCCTGAACCATGATGGCGTTGCAGTACCCTTTTCGACTGAGGGCATCTGCCACCACATTCGCTTTGCCCGGATGATAATGGATGCCCAAGTCGTAATCCTTGATCAGTTCCAACCATCTCCTTTGCCTGAGATTCAGATCTGGTTGGGTGAATATGTACTTGAGGCTCTTGTGGTCGGTGAAGACCTCACACCGATTCCCCACAAGGTAATGTCTCCATATCTTCAAGGCATGAACCACGGCTGCTAGTTCCAGGTCGTGAGTTGGGTAGTTCAGCTCATGTGGTCTCAACTGCCGGGAGGCGTAGGATACCACCTTCCCTTCTTGCATTAAGACGCATCCCAATCCTTGACGAGAGGCATCACAGTAGACGTGGAAGTCTTTCCGGATGTCTGGCAGGGTCAGAATGGGGGCTGACACGAGCTTCTTCTTGAGAGTCTGGAAGCTCTCTTCGCAGTCGGGGGTCCAATCAAACTTCACCTCTTTTTGCAGAAGTCTGGTCATCGGCTTGGCGATCTTGGAAAAATTCTCGATGAACCGGCGATAGTATCCGGCCAATCCGAGGAAAACTCCGGATCTCGGTCACGGTCGTTGGCTGTAGCCAGTTGGTTACCGCTTCAACGGTGGTTGGGTCCACTGCTATTCCTCCGGCAGATATAACATGGCCGAGGAACTTCACCTCAGACGACCAAAATTCGCATTTGCTGTATTTGGCGTATAGTTGCTGCTCCCTTAGCTTTCCGAGGGTCAGACGGAGGTGAGTCTCGTGTTCTTCCTTGGTCTTGGAGTAAACGAGGATATCGTCGATGAATACCACGATGAACTTGTCCAAGAACTCCATGAATACATTGTTCATCATGTTCATGAAGAAGGCCGGGGCATTCGTGAGTCCGAACGACATCACCGTATACTCGTAGAGGCCATAACGGGAGGTGAAGGCAGTCTTGGGTATATCCTCTTCTCTAATCCTCAATTGGTGATATCCCGACCTGAGGTCAATCTTGGAGAACACCGAGGATCCCTTCAGTTGATCGAACAGATCGTCGATCCGTGGCAGAGGATACTTGTTCTTGATGGTTACATCGTTCAAGGCCCTATAGTCCACGCACATCCTTTTGGTCTTGTCCTTCTTTAAGGCAAAGATAACCGGGGCACCCCAGGGTGAGGTACTCGGTCGGATGTACCCTTTCTGCTCTAGGTCTTCAATATTGGCTTTGACCTCAGCTAGTTCATTGGCGGCCATCCGGTATGGGCGCTTGGAAATTGGAGTGGTGCCGGGGACAAGCTCGATCCTGAATTCGATGTCTCGCTTAGGGAGGCATTCCCGGTAGATCTTCAGGAAAGACGTCCGCGAACTCCTTGACTATGGGTACTTCTTCAAGGGCCAAAGAGTGAAGGGACGCACTGAGCGGCTTGCGACTGGTCATACGAAAGGTAACGACTTCGCCTTCTGGGTTGGTCACCGTGACGGATTTGTTGGCACAGTTGATCACACCTTTATGCTTCATCAACCAATCCATCCCTAGGATGAAATCAAGTCCGGTGCATTGGATGAGAACTGGCTCGGCTCGAAACAATACTCCTAGGATCTCAATCTGAACCTTAGGGCTATATAAGCGGGCTAAGGTCTTGTTGCCGGGAGTAGTAATAACCATGGGTGTGGGTAGCGGAAGTACGTCCAGTCCATGTGATTTTACGAAATCCTCGGAGACGAAGGAGTGTGTCGCTCCAGAGTCAAACAATATTAAGGCCGGTACAGGAATTCACAGTAAACGTACCGAGCACGACTTCTGGCGCCTCCTGAGCTTCCTCCGCGTTGACGTGGTTTACGCGGGCTCGCACCGCCTGGTTGGGCGCCGCGCCTTGGGGCCGTTTGGGGTGGGGACACTGGTGGGAGTAGTGCCCCTCCTTGCGGCAGTTGAAGCAGACGACCGGCCTTCCTTGGCGATCCCTCAAGATCGGGGCTTTGGCGGCCGGTGCGGGCTGAGCGGCCGGAGCTGGTGGAGCGGGGCGAGGATGCCCGGCGTTGGATCCACCGGCTGCATGCGGTGGCCTGTAGGCGGGCCGAGGATGGTAGGCGGGTGCTGGTGGCGGAGGGACGAAGCGGGGCCTCTGAGTGTTCGCCTGCTGGTGCTTGAAGGCGATCATCTTCCTCTTTTTGAGGTCCAGCTTGTTCTGCTCAGTCTCTTGGATGAGCGCTTTATTGACCAGCCGCTGGAAGTCGGCGAAGTCGGCGGCGACGAGCTGGATGGACAGCTCATCCTTAAGTCCCCTTAGGAACTTGGCTTGGCGGAGGGCGTCGGTGCGCACTTCCTCCGGTGCGTAGCGGGCGAGGCGGTTGAACTCATGGAGGTACTCCATGACAGTCCGGTTGCCTTGTTGCAGGTCGCGGAACTCCTGCTGTTTCACCGCGATGACACCGGCGGGGACGTGGGCGGCGCGGAAGGCGATGGTGAACTCTGCCCAAGTCACCATGTGGCCCTCCGGCTGGGACGCACGGTAGTTGTCCCACCACTCGGCGGCGGGACCCTGGAGCTGATGAGTGGCGAAGGCCACTCGCTCCCGGTCTGTGCAGGGGAGGAGGTCGAGCTTCTTCTCGATGGTGCGGAGCCAATCTCCGGCCTCCATCGGGTTGGTCGTGCTCGAGAAGATGGGCGGGCGCACGCGCAAGAACTCGGAGAGTTGCGGAGCGGCCGCGGGTGCTGGTGCGCGAGGGGCGGACTCCCCGTTCTGCAGACGGTCCAACTGAGCCTGCTGGTGCTGCATTTGGGTGAGGAGGGCGGTGATCAGGTGATTCTGGTTCGCCATCATTTCCGCCAAGGTGGGGTGGTTGGCGGAAGGCGACCCAGACTGACGTGGGCCTGTCGCACCCCAGTTGGGTACAACTCCCTCGGGCGCATCCCGGCTTCCTCCTGCTCCGTTGTTGGAGTCGGGGTTCTGGTGGTTGGCCATCTTCTGAATATACATAGTCATAAGGCAAAAGAATTGACAAAACAATAATTTCAACTCATGTATAAATTCAGTGGTAGAATGTTCATTACAATCAAGTTTTTATTCTACCCAAGACACACTCGTCAGGGGTAGCACCACATACGAATTTTTATTTAAAAATAGTGACTCCTACGCCTACTCGCCACCGGAGGCAGTCTCCGTGCTCTCGGAACCACGGGTGTGCGGCTCCGAAGGGACGGTGGGCTCGAGAAAGTTCTCGATGATAGGATCGGAGACGAGGCCGGGGCGTGGTGCAGGGATGCTGGCGGTAGATGGTCCGGCGGTGGAGGGGTGAGGTGGGATCCGCTTGGGGCGAGGGACGGGCTCGCGGATGGGCTTCCTCTTCCTTGGAAGGAGAGGGACCATCTCAGCGATGTCCTTCTGCAGCTGCATGATCTTGCGCTGCAGCTCGCCGTTCTGCTGGATCAAGTTCTTCGTTTCTCCACGAAGAAACTCGACCGCCTCATGGTGCTCGTCGGCGTCGAGCACCGCCTCCGTATGGAGATCATCCATAGCCTGTAGAAGACGTGACTGCCGGGCCATGGCTGGATCACGCACGGAGTGAACTCCGTGGTAGATACTGCGGTGGGCGCCGGGAGTACGCTTCGGCACAAGCCGGAAGGATGTGTTCTGAAGACGATCGTCGTAGATCATCCTCAGCTCCATGAGGGCCTGGAGGGCGACTCGTTGGCACGCGACGTCGAAGGTCGGGCCTCCAAGTGCCGTAGTGTAGGGTGGCAGATGCTCTCCGGAGCCGTGGACGGTGAGGGAGACGTCGCAAGGCCCGGCGAATTCTTCCAAGTAGATCCCTTGGAATTCGGGTTCGAAGAGGAACCCGAGGAATGTGAGCATCATCCGGAGTTCCCTGACGAAGCCCTCAAAGTGTCGGCAGAAGCTTTGAACTCGGTAGACTGGCATCTACAAAACAGCAAGTTGAATAAAAGTGAGGAGAGGAACAAAATTTGTAAATTAGATTTTCGAGAAATAATTTCCTATGGTCCGTGGCTAGGCGGGTCTGTTTGGCTTCCTACAGTCGAGTCGGCTCTGATACCATCTTGTCACGCCCCGATTTATCAAATCGAGACATTATTGAATTTCATAAGAAAAACAATAATCCAAGAGGTTCATCATGCGACATACGTACATCATACAGTATTCATGGTACGCAGACCATAATTATTACATCATTGTCTTTAGTAAAAGCAGCAAATAAAATATTTTAGAAAACGGCATGACGAACTCCTTCTTCAGGATCTTTCTTCTCGACTGGGTCGCTACTCCAGACCGTCTTCATAGTAGGTATCCTCTGTGGGGTCCAACGGGTATGAGTACAAAAAGTACTCAACAAGCCACCGCAAATGCAAATAATAATGCAAGGTAATAAACAAGGAAGGGTAATGGCTCAAAGTGCGGAAAAGTACATTTACAGTTATTGCATTTAATGTAATCACATTTTAATTATGCGGAAAAGTAGACATGAACATCAACAACATCCACTAACTCGAGGAGTACGTTTTACCTCCTCGCACAACAGTCCTTACATGACAATTCAACATGCACACACATTTTCAAAGTAGACTAACTGTGGGATGTCACGCAACCCGCCCTTGACCGTGGGCTCGGCTTTTCGAAAAGATTTATGACTCTGATCAGAGGTGTACTACTGTACCCACAAGGCACGCACTCTTGGTTTGTAACACCCCAAATTTTCAAAACAATAAATATATTATTAAATTCAATTTCTTGGAATTATTATTTCTGAAAATACTTTTAATTCCCTTTTATACCCTTTTGAACTACAACATAGAGTAGATGATCAAATTAGGAGGTGAAACTTTTTGTATATGATCCTAAGGCCAAGAGACAATTTTGAGGATTTTTACAAATTTTTACTCACTTTGGAAATGCCCCAAAAGGTTTAAACTATTTTCTGTAATTATTTTTATTCAGAAATACTTAGAAACAGTACTGGGCCGTTTCCCCTCCCCTCCCTCTCTCCCGGCCGGCCCAGCCCACTCCCACCCGCGCGCGCCTTCTGACCAGTGGAGCCCACCCGTCAGTGAGCCCCTCTCCTCTCACGCGCGCACCCGACGCCTTGGCCCCACCTGTCGGCGCCAACTTTCTCCCCTCGCGCCCGAGCCCGACCCCACCCGTCAGTCTCCTCTCTCGCGCGCTCGTACCCGCTGACCACCTTGGCCCACCTGTCAGACCCGTCTTCCCCGCGGGATCCGCCCCCAAATCCCCCCCCTCGCCGGCCGAAGCCCTAACTCCGCCTAGGATCCGCCCTCGCCGGCCCCCTCCCTTTAATCCGACGCGTGCATTGAAATCCCCTCACCACGCCGGCCGTTTCCCCCTATTAATCCCGCCCGATTCACGTCCAGGTTCGATGAACCGCGTTCAACCCGAGCTCGCCGGCGTCAAAGCGCAATTAACCGCGGCCACCGTCAATTTCGCCCTCCCTGCCCCCGCCGGTACCTCTATTTAATCCCTTGCCCTCCACCGCGTTCGGTCCACGCCTCCATTCGCACTCAAACCAAGC
Organism: Zizania palustris; assembly: GCA_019279435.1. Taxonomy (NCBI): domain Eukaryota; kingdom Viridiplantae; phylum Streptophyta; class Magnoliopsida; order Poales; family Poaceae; genus Zizania; species Zizania palustris. The sequence continues at coordinate 10,663,553 of JAAALK010000290.1, read as the reverse complement.
AGAGCGCCCGCACTTCGCCGTTTAGAGCACTCCCTCTGTTTCGTCTCCGGCCGCCCCTCGCCGTCGCCTCGGACCGCCCCGGCCCTCGCCTCCGCCACCAACGTGATCACCAGGACCTCACCAACCTCGGCCACCGCTCCGTCGACGACGAACCTCGCCGGATCGCCGTCGCCGCCAAGGACCCGAACGCCTCCACCGCCTCCGCTCGTCGCCGGCCTCACTCCGTCGACCGCTCGCCGCCGCAAGGGTACCCCCGTGATCCTCGTGAACCCCTCTTTCCATTTTAGGCCTTAGACCCGCCCGCCGTCGCTCGCCGTGGCCGCTGGCCCGCTCGCCGTCGTCGGAGAAGACGACCGGCACGGGTCGAGTACCCGTGCCGTGTCGGATTCGCGCACGACCGTGCGATCTGGATCCGACGGCGACGATTAATCCCCGCGTGCGGTTTAATCTGATCCGTTAGATCTCGGCGAAGGGGTACGTTATAATCTCGGCCGTCCGTTAGTTTTAAAATCCCGCATCGCATCTGGGTCGTCCATCGCGTACCGGTTCAGCGTTTTAATCCTGGCCGTCCACGCCAACTTAACCCTCCCGCCTCGCTCTCGCGCGTTGGATCTGGATCCAACGGTTCAGATCAACCCGGCGCACGCGCACAGTGCGCAGGTTCACCGTGGGCCTGGCTCACCGTGGACCCGGGAGGTTTAAAATTTGAAAATAAATTCCAGAAATGCTTTTAAACTTGTGAAATTCATATCTAATGCATTTGAACTCTAAAAATTACCATTCCAATTTCAGAAAATTCATAAAATTATTCTCTACATGTTTATGCAATAAAAACAGTAGGTTTACTTTGACATTTTCATGTTTATTTAAATAAGTATTCAAATGCCCTTAGGATTAAATTGCAAATTTAAATATTTAAACTCCAGAAAATTTGTATAATTGTTCCCTTCTGTTTAAACACTAGGACCACTGAGTTTTCTCTGAATCATTCATATTAAATTGATTAGAAAACTTAATGTAGTATTATTCACACTTAAAACCCCTTTTTAGGAAAAACAATAATTCATTTTGATTCATTTTAAATTATTTATGAAATAAAATTCAGAACCTTAACAACTGATTTTCTTTAAGGTCAAACCAACTTAAACCCATATGCTTGTTGTGTGATTTTACGTTGTTTATATCGAATGTTGTATTTATTTTACTTTATTATTATTGAAAAGACTACGACGCCGTCGAGGAGCCGGAATACTTCCCGGAAGTTCCTCCCTCCCCATTCGCTGAGCAAGGCAAGTCACCAAACCAATCTTTTGAGCATATTGAACCCATGTTTGATTAAACTATCGTTAAAACACATAGGTTATATATGCATTAGTCAAATGAACCCTTACAATATATTTATTTAGGATCCCCCGACCTTGATGTGCAACCCAAGCTATGCTCTCTAGCCTAAACTCCTTGTCACCATATGATATATGTTATTAGTTAGTGTCCAATGTATCGACACGATCGCTATAGGATAAAAATGAGTCGTAGTACTTGGTTCTACTATATGATCCCCATGGTTTCTTATCTATGGAATTCTGTCGGTGTTGGAGTTATGGTTGTGAGTGAATGCATGGTGGGTTCCGGGTGCAAGCTAGGGCATTGGTCGGTAGCACCCGGGGCACTATAAGGACCGGTCTGAGGGATCCGTTGCAATACACTTCCGTACTAACCACAAGTCTAGTGGGTAAGTCCTAACTAAGGTATGGGTTGTTCCAAACCGAGGCCACCAATCGGAGATGGGTCAAGTTGCACCTGCGGGTGACTTGTACCAATGTGGCGCAAAAGGGGGTGCGACGTTAGCCGGGATGCGGCCCGGCGCGCCGGCGAAACCTAGAGCGGGTGGTTATCGCTTGGAACATCTCATATTGAGGTTTTGGCACGAGTTCCCGTGAAATGGGTCATCTCGTTGGGATGAGTGCGTGCCTTGTGGGTACAGTAGTACACCTCTGATCAGAGTCATAAATCTTTTCGAAAAGCCGAGCCCACGGTCAAGGGCGGGTTGCGTGACATCCCACAGTTAGTCTACTTTGAAAATGTGTGTGCATGTTGAATTGTCATGTAAGGACTGTTGTGCGAGGAGGTAAAACGTACTCCTCGAGTTAGTGGATGTTGTTGATGTTCATGTCTACTTTTCCGCATAATTAAAATGTGATTACATTAAATGCAATAACTGTAAATGTACTTTTCCGCACTTTGAGCCATTACCCTTCCTTGTTTATTACCTTGCATTATTATTTGCATTTGCGGTGGCTTGTTGAGTACTTTTTGTACTCATACCCGTTGGACCCCACAGAGGATACCTACTATGAAGACGGTCTGGAGTAGCGACCCAGTCGAGAAGAAAGATCCTGAAGAAGGAGTTCGTCATGCCGTTTTCTAAAATATTTTATTTGCTGCTTTTACTAAAGACAATGATGTAATAATTATGGTCTGCGTACCATGAATACTGTATGATGTACGTATGTCGCATGATGAACCTCTTGGATTATTGTTTTTCTTATGAAATTCAATAATGTCTCGATTTGATAAATCGGGGCGTGACACCAACCTCCGAAGCAGACTTCGACGTGCGAAGGAGGCTTCGCCCAGTTCCGAACAGGAGAAAAATTTGGACAGTAACTTCTCTTTTCATCTTACACATACTTAGATCATTTCATTGAGAAGTTTAGGCCTGTTACACCATGTTCATCTGCCTAGTTGCACTTATTTAATAATTCTCAGTTATAATCATTTGCTTCTAGGTTAGAAACCTTTAGACTTAGGCCTTTTTGTTTATTTTCTGCTGCGTAGTCTTTTTGAGGTGCGTTGGGTATTGGGAACAGGCCATTGATTCGAAAGAATTTTTTAGGCGCCCATTCACCCCCCTCTGGTCGCTACTTTCGGTCCTACAAGTGGTATCAGAGCATGGTTAGGGTTTTTCCATACCTTAACCGGTTCTAAACCCCGGTAGTGACCATGACGTCTCCTGGCAAGGTCCCGTCCTTGGAAGCCTATGGCTATAACTATTGGAAGACTCGCATGCGAGCCTATCTCATGAGCCAGGGTTCGGACATATGGGACATCTACGTTCACACCACGTTTGTCATTTTGCCAGTTACTGAGCAAGGTACTGCTGGTATCATTGCTCAGCATCTGAGCAACAGTAAGGCTGTGAACATTTTGTTTTCTGGCTTAGGTCCCACTGAGTTTGAGCGTGTGAGTCATCTCTCCACTGCGAGAGAGATCTGGGCTACCCTCAAGGCACACCATGAGGGAACAGCACAGGTCAAGGCTAGGCTCTATCCGACCTATAGGCGTGAATATGAGAATTTCACACAGAAGCCGGGTGAATCTGTTGAGGCCTTGTTTGGTCATTTTCAGTCGATCATAAACAAGCTTCGGGACAACAAGGCTGAGGGTGCTCAGTTAGTCTCAGATCACGAGCAGGCGCTCGAGGTTCTCCATACCTTGGACCCAAAGATCTGGGAGATCAAGGTATCCTCTATCGTTGAGAGCACTTCTTACGATACCTTAACCATTTCTGAGTTGTTTAGCAAGCTGAAGGCCACTGAGGTAGATATCCAGCTGAGATCAAATCTCACTGGTTCTGGATCAAAATCCCTAGCCCTTGGTACACCTTCTGTTGATCCCTCTGCTGTGAGCTGTGCTGGTTTCTCCTTGATGTCTATCACTGAGGACCAGCTTGAGTCTTTGGGAGATGATGATTTGTGTCTCTTTAACAACCGGGTGCGTCGTGTCTATGACAAGAGAATGTTCAAAAGACACGGCACAAAATCCGGATGCTTTGAGTGTGGTGATCCAGGACACTTCATCGCCGACTGCCCCAAGCGCAATGGATACAAGAAGGGCACCAGTGGCAGCTTCCACGACTCCGGCAAGCATGAGAGCTCATCTTTCAACAAGGGCAAGCCGAAGACCCGATTCTTCAAGAAGGCCCTGAAGGACTACCGGCGAGAGAACAAGAAGCGCGACAAGGCCTTCTTCGCCGAGATGGAGAAGAGCTACTCCAAGCAGTCCACGTCTTCTTCCTCTTCATCAAGCTCAAGCGATGAGGAGATCGTCATCAGGAAGGGGAAGGACAAGGACGATCCGGCGGGCCTCTTCTTCATGGCCTTCGGAGACAAGCCGAAGAGTCGCTCACACCAGCGCCAAAGATCCCGCAAGAGCTTCTGTTCAATGGCTCTTGGGGATAAGGAAGAAAAGAGCTCCTCCGACGATTCCGACGACGACGACAACAAGGACCGGGGACTGGAGGATGTTTGGATCATGGACTCAGGATGCTCTCGCCACATGACGGGACATCGCAGATGGTTCTCCAGTCTCACTCCCCCGAGCTCCAAAGAGTACATCACGTTCGGGAACAACGGTCAAGGGAAAGTAAGTGGCATAGGCTCAATTCGCATTTCAGATCATTTCTCTTTGAAGAATGTTGCTTTGGTTAAAAATTTGAACTTCAACTTGATTTCTGTTTCGCAACTTCTTGACGATGGTTTGGAAGTGCGTTTTAAGAAGGGCAATTCTTCTGTGGTTGATTCTAGAGGGTCTTTGATTTGCCAGATTTTACCTTTCGGTAAAGTTTTTCGAATTGACTTCTCTAGTTCTTTTGGCCCTTCTCGCTGTTTGATTGCTGGATCTTCTTCTGAGCTCTGGAAGTGGCATAGGAGGTTAGGTCACTTGAGTTTTGATCTGCTAGTCAGGTTAAGCTCTATGGACCTCATCCGAGGATTGCCCAAGCTTAAGATGGAGAAGGATCTAGTTTGTCATCCCTGTCGTCATGGGAAAATGGTTGCCGCTTCTCACTCACCTGTGACTCAGGTGATGACTTCGTATCCGGGCGAGCTTTTACATTTGGACACTGTAGGTCCTGCTCGGGTACGTTCAGTCGGTGGGAAATGGTATGCACTTGTGATTGTTGACGACTTTTCTCGATTCTCGTGGGTTTTCTTTTTGGAGTCTAAGGATGAAACGTTTCAGTTTGTTCATGACCTGATTTTGAAGCTGAAGAATGAGAACAATGGTCGGATGCGAGCAATTCGCTCCGACAATGGCTCTGAGTTCAAGAACTCTCAGTTCATCAGCTTCTGTAGTGATTAGGGTTTGGACCATCAGTTTTCTTCTCCTTACACTCCCCCACAGAACGGCGTTGTGGAACGAAAGAACCGCACGCTAGTCGAGATGGCCAGGACGATGCTCGATGAGCATAGGACTCCTAGGCGTTTTTGGGCTAAAGCCATGAACACGGCTTGCTATCTGGCCAACCGCATCTTTCTTAGAGCTTACCTTGGTAAGACATCATATGAATTGCGGTTTGGCAGACAGCCCAAGGTGAGCCACTTGCGAGCGTTTGGCTGCAAGTGCTTTGTGCTCAAGAAGGGAGGGCATTTGGACAAGTTTGAGTCTCGTTGCTGGGATGGTGTTTTTCTTGGTTATGCATTGCATTCTCGAGGCTTCCGTGTTTGGAACCTCGAATCCCAGCTGCTTGTCGAGACCTGTGAGGTTTCATTTGATAAGTCCTTGCCTTCTTTGACTCCTTCTTTTGATCCTTCTGATGGTGAGCTCGGAGAGTCCATCTTCGAGGAAGATGATGACACTCCAACCACTAATGAGGGTGGGCCTTCTGCACCCCCCGTAGAGCCCACACCTTCTGAGACTTCGACTGAGGATGAGGGCGGACCTCTGATCACTTCTTCCACTACGATCGAGCCCCCTCAGTCGAGTCCAGAAGTGCCAGCTGCTGACTTTGGTGAGGTGACTTTAGATCACCAGGGAACCCGAGCAGTTCAGCGTGACCATCCCTCAGAGCTCATCATAGGTGATCTGACTGAGAGAACTTTGCGTTCTTCTGCCTCTCTTGCTGTGTTTGCTGAATCTGCGTTTGTTGCATCTTTTGAGCCCAGAGATGTTTCTCATGCTCTTTCTGATTCTAATTGGATTAATGCTATGCAAGAAGAGCTTGAGAACTTTGTCCGCAATCGGGTTTGGACACTAGTTGAGCCGCCACCAGGATGCAACCCCATAGGCACCAAGTGGGTATTCAAGAACAAACAAGGTGAAGATGGGGTTGTGGTGCGCAACAAAGCTCGACTAGTTGCCCAGGGTTATTGCCAGAAGGAAGGTATTGACTTTGAAGAAACCTTCGCCCCTGTTGCCCGTCTTGAGTCCATTCGCATTCTTTTAGCTTTTGCCGCTTCGAAGGGTTTTAAGCTTTTTCAAATGGACGTTAAGAGTGCTTTTCTGAACGGGTTCATAGAGGAGGAAGTTTATGTTAGGCAACCCCCCGGTTTTGAGAACCCTAAGTTTCCTCGACATGTTTTTAAGTTGCACAAAGCTTTATACGGGTTGAAGCAAGCCCCCAAGGCTTGGTATGACCGGTTGAAGCAATTTTTGTTGGGGAAGGGCTTTGTGATGGGTTCTGTGGACAAAACTCTTTTCTTGCTCAGAGATGCTTCAGATTTTTTAGTTGCTCAGATTTACGTGGACGATATTATCTTTGGCGGTACTACTGATTCTCTTGTGTCCAAGTTTTCTGAGCAGATGCACAGTGAGTTTGAGATGAGCCTCATGGGTGAGCTCAAGTACTTCTTAGGGCTCCAGATCAAGCAGACCAAGGACGACACTTTCATCCACCAAGGTAAGTACACTCGTGATATGTTAAAGAAATTTGACTTTGGTGGTGAATTGAAGCCGCAGATGACCCCAATGGGCACTTCTGGGGTCTGGACAAGGATGAGAGCGGTGTCAAGGTCAATGAAAGGGAGTTTCGAGGGATGATCGGTTCGCTACTGTACTTGACGGCGACCAGACCAGACATTCAGTTTGCCGTAGGACTGTGCGCGCGCTTCCAGTCTTCTCCACACGCGTCTCACTGGCAAGCTGTCAAGCGTATCTTCAGGTATCTTACCTATGCGCCTGATCTTGGTCTTTATTATTCAGCATCATCATCTCTTGATTTATCTGGCTTTTCGGACGCTGACTTTGGTGGGTGCCGGTTGGATCGCAAGTCGACTTCCGGTACTTGCCAGTTTCTTGGTTCTTCTCTTGTCTCTTGGTCTTCTCGAAAGCAATCTGGAGTTGCTCTTTCGACCACTGAGGCTGAGTACGTAGCTGCTGCTAGCTGCTGCTCACAGTTGGTTTGGATGATTTCCACTCTGCGAGATTTTGGGTTGTTCTTTCCTACCAGGATTCCATTGTTTTGCGACAGCACTAGTGCCATTAGTGTAGGGAAAAACCCGTGTCTCCATTCAAAAACCAAACATATTGATGTGCGCTTTCACTTCTTGCGGGATCAATATGAGAAAGGTGTCATTGACCTTGTTCATGTTGATACCCATCATCAGTTGGCTGACATTTTCACCAAACCCCTAGATCAGTCTACTTTTGAGCGTTTACGAGGGGATTTGGGTGTTGTGTATCCTTTCTAGGATATTTTGCGACAGTTTTCCTTCTTCTTTACTCTTTTCTTGAGTCCTTTTTGTGTGTGTTCATATCATACATATTCACATATCACACATTTGAGCCTGCTTCTGTTATATGATTGAACTGCTTTACTTAGTCTAGCTGGTACATGCTTTTGATTACTTGTCAATGATCATGCTTTGGTTCAGTTCACTTGATATATCTGATATCTGTCATATGCATGGCTTTTATGCTTTAAACCTAAAAAATGATCACCATTGCTTCTGGTAACTAGCATGCGTAGGCTAAGTGTTTTTGCTATCTGTTACATGCCTTGTAGCTAGTTCATCACATAGATGCAGATATGCAACTTGGACATCTTTATACTTTAACATGGAAAATGAGCTATAAAAATGATAAAAAATCAAAAATGAATGAAAATTCCATGCCTTTTTATGCTTGAGTTGAAAAGATTCAAGTGAGTTTGCTTTGTCGCATTGCATTGTTCTGGACTGCTTACCATAGCACTTTGGTATGAACTAGGACAGTGTAGTGTATGCCAAGATCAATGTCTTAAGCTTCTGATGGTCCAGTTCTGGCCTAGGCTTGACTTGGTCGGTTAGCATAAGGTTTGACATGCAAATAACCCTTGGCAGAAATGAAAAAGGAAAATTGAAAAAGCCTGAACTTTTAAAAGATAACAAGTTCGCTGAAGCACGTTTGTTTTGGATTGCTTATCTTGGTAGATATCAGTTAGCTTCTGCATCTCATGCTTTACCTTGCTTGTTAACTAGAAAATGTGGTGATGCCTTTGTTTGCCAAAACTGAAAAATGCGTGCTACTGACTTTCTTTAGATATCATCTATTGCACTGATCATGCCATGTGTCTTAGACAGTATCTCTTTTGTGTATCTGTTAGATGTTGTAATTGCAGTCCATCATATCTGAGAAGCATGTTCTCTACACTCCTTCTGCACTCCAGTTGACTTCACTGCATATTTTGAGGGGGAGTTGCATTTCAGGGGGAGTCTGTCTCTTTTGAGTGCTTGATGAGTTCACTTGTCAACAAGGGGGAGAAAATTTGGGATCAGAGTTTAAGGGGGAGTTCTTACTCTATTAATATCCTTGTTGTTCTGAACTCACACTCATTTTGAGCTTTTACGTTTTGGTTAACCATAATGACCGTTTTTTGCTTTTGTTTGGCTTTTGGTCATTAGGGTTAAACTTTTACCTTATTTTTCTTCTTCTCTGTTTTCTTGTGTTTTGTTTTCGTGTTTCCACATTTGTTCGCACGTGCTGAAGAGCCGAGAAAAGAGGAGTGTTGACAATGCACTCATCAAGGGGGAGATTGAGGAGCCATGCTGAATAGCGTGGGCCTCATGGCTCCAGAAGTGATGAGTCATTGTCAATGATAGTCAAAGAGGACTGAAGAAGAAAGGAGATCTGCTGTTTCATGGGCCGCGTGTGACTCAGGTACACGGGCAGCGAGCGACTGTCGGGCAGAGGAGGCTGCGAAGTCGGGCTGGCCCAATTCGGGTGCATGGGCCAGAAGCAGTAGAAGACCCACTGGGCTGTTGACCAGGACTGACTCAGGTACACGGGCGGTGAGCGATTGCCGGGCTGAGAGAGCTGCTGTAAAACTCAGATTTTTTTTCTATATATTTATATAAAAAAAACAACAACGAAAAAAAAACAAAAAAAAACAAAAAAAAAATCATGCTCGCACACACCGGCCGCAGCCAGCCAAGCAACCGCTGGCCACGGCCGTCGCGCGCCCGCGTGTGGCGCTGGCCGTGCGTCGCGCCTCCGTGCTAGGCCGCATGCCGCCGGCTGCGCCAGGCCGCACGCCGGCGCCCGGATGCTGCACCCTCGCCAGCGCGCCGCCCTGACCACGCCGGACAGCGCCCTACGCCCGCGTTTGCTCGGCCACGCGCCTGAGTCCGCCCGGCCTGCGCCCGTGCGCTGCGTCCCTCGCTAGCGCGCCGCCCCGGCCACGCCCTGTGCCTACGTCCGCCTGACCCGTGCCCTACGCCCAGCAGCCACGCCGACTCCCCGCTCGGACCGTCAGTTTCTTTGCCGTCCCCGTACCCGCGCCGGACCGATGACCCCTTTTCGTCGTGCTGTCGCCTCCAACCACTCCCCGCCATGCCGAGCACCTGCACGCCCTCCACCTGCTCCGCCCCATGCCTTGGCATGCGCCGCCGTCCCATCGCCATTAATCTGCACGTCGTCGCCCATGTCGCTCGCAAAAATAAAACAGGACCCCGAGCTCCATTGTTGCGTGCATTACAGCCTTAAGCCAGTCCGCATCACCCCCGTGAGATCGCCGGAGCACCTGGAGCATGGGTTCGCTAGGAATTCACCGGAACCAATCGCCGCCACCTCGGTTAGTCCCAAAATTCCCCATATCCCTTGCTCTACTCTCTGGAAAGTGAACCGGAACGTGATTAGTGACCTTCAAGCTACCCATTTCCGTAGTCTTCGTCGCCGGATCTCGACCTCGCCGGAAACCCCTAATTCCACCACCGGACATCGAGCTTCGGCAAAGGTATAAAATTCCTTCGATTCCTTTATACCAGAGCGTATCCATGACTAGGATATCATGTTCCATAGCTTGGTTGGTTAAATAAATGGTCGTAGCTCGTTGGCGGCGAAATCCGATTCTTGGCTATTCGGGTCACCGTCGCCAGAGCACTACGGGCCACCGTAGATCAATCGGAATACACCAGTAGATCCTAAATAGCCCAAGAATGGTTAAAGTGAAGGTCGTTCATCGATTTGGAGCTCCGCCGTCGCCATTAAAAATCCCAAACCGAACCTACTGTTTGCCGGTATAAAACCCAAACCGTAGCTCTAATGCCCAATCCAACCGTTGGATATGTTCATCTAGTTGTACTCTAGCTACTGTTAAAATTTCGTAGCAATCGGAGCTAGGATGACAAAGTTATGCCCCGGAGAAGTTTCGGCCGTTGGAGGTCGTCTTCAACCTCCAGCCGCCAGCCCCCTCCGCGTCCTAGCCACTGCCAGGCGGGCCCCACTTGCCAGCAGCCCCAGCCACCGCCAAGTGGGCCTCACCAGTCAGCAGCCCAGCACTGCGCCAGGCCAGCCGCGCGCTCAGCGCCGCGCTGTGGGCCGTTCCGGCCGGCCCACTGTGCACAGTAATTTTTTTTATTTTCCTGGTTTAATTTCTGGAAATCAGAAGCAGGCCGGCCCACAGAAATGAACAGTGCATTTTCTATTTTCTGGAATAATTTCCGGTTTGGCCCATTAGGAATAGTGAGTTTTCTGTTTTTCTGATTTTCAGAATACGATTGCAACTTTAAAAATTTGTAGAAAAATCATTTCAACTCGGAAAAATTCCATTCAAATTTCTATAAGTTTGTAAAAATATAAACTTTATATAAACAATATTTTCTAAATTTTTAAAATATAAATAAAAGCTCTAATTAATTATTGACTCTTAATTCATAGAAGGGGTTGAAACCGAAATTCTGGAAGAAACGACTTCGACGGCCTCGACTATTTCCCCGAGCAAGGCAAGTCTTCCTTTGAACATCCTTGATCCTATTGCATTGATTGTTCCACAAAATTTATATATGCATATTTAGGATTAAACACTCACGTACACTATTAGTCAATTGCTTGGGCAATTAAGACAAATAAAACCTACGCTTGTTAACAAGCCTCCTTGATAATTGAATACCATGTTTACCTTGTCGCTCTAGGATTTATTTTACATCCATGATTTAATTTATTCTTTTAATTATTTTTAGCACATTCCTTGTCAAATGGGTGCACTACACATACACTTACACACTTATATCAAAACATTACGGCTAGATGTAGAATGGGTGATGATGATGTGATTTTATAAATGTGTTGTGTGAAATGAAATTGTGTGTGTTACAAAGACTATTAAGGACCGATTCCTTGGGAAAGCATGAGCACAACATCGTGCAACCTTGTGGGTACGTGAGAGGTGCCCCTGGGCTAGTACTTAGTGACTTTGGGATAGCCTGATTGCCGATGGATGTGGAATCACCGGGTGGCTCGTGGTATTACCTGAAAAGTCCCTAACGGGCACGAGATTGTGGTTGTGATTCGAGGAGTTGGAAGTGGAGCACCCGTGTGATTGCCTGGGGAAAAGAAGGAAGACGTACTTTCCGGATCCTTGACCGTGAATCCATCTAGGTGGCAGTGGGATATCCTAGGTTTGCTTTGGAAAGTCTTTGTCTCGAACCTCCTTGCCTAGCTAGCATGGAGTAGAGTTTGAGTCGCAAGGGTAAAGTGTGCACCTTCAGCTGAAGTATGAAATGTTCGAACAGCCGTGCCCACGGATATGGGCAAGTGATTTCATGTATCTTCCCTAGCGTAGTGTTTACTTGTTTTCAACTAAATGGGAAATGGGTTGGGACGTTACCAGAGTATACCGTTGGGTATACGACTAGCCTGTGTGGTTGGATAACGTTCCTGTGTGGAGCGGGAAGTCGAAAGGCTTCATAGGGAGCGATGTGAGATGTGATAACTAGTTGAGCGTTAAAATGAATTGGGATGAGATGTTGATAATGGGAACGCTTCCCCGATGGATGGGTAAGCTAGTACCGAGATAATGATGAGTTATGATGATAAGATGATGGTCGTGATATGTGGAATTGATGAAAAGAAATGTGACTTGTGGAATTGAAGGAAAATGATGGTGGGGTTTGTTGCAAAGCAATCCCGGTTGGTGAGAATGTGAGAGTTGAATTAGCTTTTGAACTATTGCTACTTTATATGGGAACGGTTAGAGGTTGGGACCTCTATCCGTGGGTATTAAGCACTTAGAATTTATAAACTATAAATATTCCCTTGAGAACCATAGCCGCTCTTTGTATCCTGCATCTATACTACTTCCAAGACTTGCTGAGTACTCTTGAGTACTCACCCTTGTTGTTTTACACCCCCACCCCAGAGTTCGCTAAATCTTTCGGAGGACGTCAAGAACCTTGAAGGCGAAGATGAAATTGTTGCCGATGAAGATATAGAAGATTAGGGTTTCGGGCCTAGTCCCCAAGTAGTGTTAGGATAGTAGTACATGTTTGGGTGATAAAAGGCTTCCGCTGTGTTTTTGTAATGATTGTTGCTGCGAGGTATGCCTCTTTAGCAGCTTTTGTAATATTTAATTATTGTAACTTTCCCTCTGTAATGTACTACTGTCGAATGGAACAATGTCAACAGCGATATTGTTTATCCTCGATGAAGTATCGGCTCGTCCCGCTCGATGGTATTTCCGAGTCCCGGGACGGGTCGTTACAAAAGTGGTATCAGAGCAGAACTTGGCCCTAGGAACGAAACCCCTACAGACTATAGGATTAATATATTCTTATAAAGAAAATATTAATTTCTCTAAACCCCTTCCGGTACTCTTATCTATTCTACTCCAATTTTAAAACAAAATTTGTCCCTTAATCCCTATCAATCTGAAGATTTATTAATAGAAAATGGATAACTTCATCGCTTCTACAAGGAAGGATATCAACAGGAAGAATACATCGCGAAGAAAGTCTTCACTAGCACCAAGCTTGAAGATGTTAACCGGCCGTAGTAACGCCAACTCTTTAAGAGTTGTAACATATTCTAGTATACTGTATTGTATTGTATTATTGATTTGGATCTTTTTAGATGTGCGATCAGTCCGCTATATGAAGCAAGTGACTTGACCACATCGCCTAATTTATCTGTATCTTTTGTTTGACAAAACTATATACACTTTGTTTTCTACCAATTTATTCCTTATCCCTAAATCGGTTTCCTTTCTATAGTATATGGGTAGAACTACTTGTAACTAGATCAGTGTCTTACACCAAAATCACAAGGAAGGAATCCATAAAATCATGTAATCTAATCTATGTGTCTACAAGTATCACATAAAAAAAACATATAGGTCCTAAATAAATTAGACTAGGCAAAGTTATGATATATATACATAAACACCTTTTGTCATTTCAACAGACTCACAAGAGATAAAATGGATAAACATAACCTTAAGTAAATTAGTACATATATCACTATTAAAGTTCTTATAATGATTTAGCTTCACCCTCCACCTTATAAGCTTTAATACACAAGAGAACTTACCATCAATATAGATTGGTCAACTAACAATTTCGGTCAAGCTACATGTTTTATCAAAATAGTAATCTAGAAAGCCCTAATAATATAAACCATCAACATTAAATATAAACCACTGGTCTAAGAATATATCGGGCTTTACTGGATTACATAACTAACCATCTGTGTGATAAAAACGCTAGAATTCTGTATAGAAGTTATATTTAAACATAATCAGAAACATAATTAGTTCAATCAAAAAGGTAATTAGTACTAGTATGTGAAATACTTGCTTATCACTGAAAGAAACCAAGTCATTTTAAAATTCAGTTAAACCGATAAGCACAATTCCTGACTATGAAGTCATTCTTTATCAATTAAACATCTTTATTTCTATCTTCAAAAAAAAATCACCATTTATTTTATGTCATCATATTATGACAAATATTAAGTGAGACCCTCCTAATTAAATTACAAGTAGTAGCTATTAGTCATAGAATAAAGATCATATTTATAAACCATAATTACAATACTCATTTCAAATTCACTATACTAAATTCAAAAACAACCTTCATTATTCAGAAATGTTATACGCCATCCGTATGTATGTATTAAAATTAAGAATTTAAAATTTATTACAAAAAAAAATCAAGACTATTACTTCTCTCTTCACAATTCTCATTGTATCATTTTAATTCTAAACCGATACACTCTTCAATAATTGCGACGACATCAAAATAAAACATATTAAAATTTTTTGGCAAATTTAACTTTAGGCGAATCTTTATCTATCTCCTATATCGGAATTGAAAAATTGAACATATTGTCTTGCTTAAAGTAATTTATTCAAGATTGAGCCACATTGATTTACAAAGCTCTCAAAATAAAGGTTAAATATCTATAATTAAAATCGAAAACTGTGAACACCTTTACTATTCACGATTTGGAAAAAATCAATAAATAAATACCCTAATACCAAAATTAACCTGTCTAGTTTACATTTCCGGTTTTAATTATAAAGTTCAAATATGACACACCTAACTTTTCTTCTTAGTAGTATCCCTTCTGATTAAATTTTTGAAATCCAAATATTTCCACTCAAGAATGTCCCCTGAAAACGCCATTTCTAAGAACTACAACACTAATCATCGTCCAACAAACTTCTAAGAAATCTTCATGTACCAATCAAAACACTCTTGTCCTATCATCAATCAGATACATACGTTAAATTCCATAAAGGCAACATGACACCGGGTTGAACCTTACTAAAAAAAACATGTAATCACTACTCATAATGTGAAGGCTCTGTTCCTAAATCAGAACCAAAAACATTCCTCCCATCTGAAAATAAATATTCAGTATCCAAAATAAATAATTACCATTTGCAGGACACCACTTCCTAATGCAGAGAAACAACTCTTGGTTATACAAACTATGTGCTTCTAAATAACATTAGCAAGCCACCTTCATCTCTAATTACATATTAAATTAAAGATAGACCATTCTTAAGCCAAGTATTCCCTTCGAATTAAAATAAAGCTCACCCTAAGTAGTAATTACTATTGCAAAAAAAAAAAAACTGCTCATCTTGTAAAACTCTAACTATCATGGTGCTAATAAACATCACATTATTATCCACACATATTTTTTCCTTACTCATACTCTAATCCGCAAATTCCTTTCCGCAAATAAAACTTTAGATTGAAATCGGTGTGAGATGTATAATGATCATATGGAAATAGAGAATGTATATATACCCGAACAAAAAGGAAGCTAAGCTAAAAATGATGCTTAAAAAAAACAAGTTAAAGTCCATTCATATAAAGAAAATTAAAACTAATGTGATAGGAAGAGTTCCAAGTTAGAAGACCTTTTACAAATTATTAAATAATAATAATGGAATATATGTACAAATGAAGTTTGTACCCAAACAAAGAAAACCTGGAACACCTTTGATGTATATACATAAAAAAAAATAACAAGGAGTTCAATGGTCTATTAAATCACTAAAGAAATCCATACGAAAATATATATATAATGATCGAATCAACTTTTATATGAACCACCCCAATGTCCTAACTAAAACAAACTACTCCTATTAACTATGGACAATCATCCGAACACATACCAGATGTTAGAAATTGTCAAATCAATGATTTATAAAACAAATATGGTTTCACCTCCAACCTTAGGTAACCACATAATAAATCCCTAATGACCTTAGTTTATTATTGATCTAAGGATAAGGATATAATATCCAATATCTATCTATATATATGCATATATATGATAAAATAATAAGGGTAAATAACTAATGTTATATATAAAAAAAAGACCATACATATGTATGTATATAATGAAACCATATTCATAGGACGAAAATAAACAGGAACATTATAACCCTAACTAAATGTCAAAGGTGGAAATATTCTCGATCTCACAAAGCATAATATATATATATATACCATTGATGGCTCAACCAGAATGTATGAGCTCAACAAAGATCGGTGGATTGGTTATGCAAGTACATAAAATAGTAATAATGGATCAATCAAATCAAGGAGTTATTAAAGTAGAACCCCAAAGAAAGAAGACAATGTCCCATAGAGCATAATTCCTAGATTCTTCCAGATATGATTAACTTCTATAAATCTAATAAAGCAATCATTTTGGAAGCCAAGCCATAGTAATTTCAAGATTGAATTTAGAAATCATGTATATCTCCTATCATCATTCCTACGTAGTATTAAGAAAACGTGGCATCACATAGAAAGCTCCGAAACCAACCTATCAAGGACATCCGCTTTATATTCTTCAAGTTAAACAAAAAAACAAGAGAGAGATTAGTTCCAATACGATAACTATTCCAAGATAAGAAGGTGTTCAAAACTAAGGAGTTTATCGCCGCGCGCAAAGAGAGAAGATCAAGTTTCATATGGCTTAAAGACCGACTTTTTGAAAAACGATAAAGATCTACAAGATTCAATAAAGTAACTATTTTGAAGTCAACATGAAAGCCAAGGACCTTCTCGGCAAGTTGTCACCTGATACCGTTAGCTTAGCTTGGAAATCTCGGGACGAGATTTTCATAAGGGGGGAAGGTTTGTAAAACTCAGATTTTTTTTCTATATATTTATATAAAAAAAACAACAACGAAAAAAAAACAAAAAAAAACAAAAAAAAAATCATGCTCGCACACACCGGCCGCAGCCAGCCAAGCAACCGCTGGCCACGGCCGTCGCGCGCCCGCGTGTGGCGCTGGCCGTGCGTCGCGCCTCCGTGCTAGGCCGCATGCCGCCGGCTGCGCCAGGCCGCACGCCGGCGCCCGGATGCTGCACCCTCGCCAGCGCGCCGCCCTGACCACGCCGGACAGCGCCCTACGCCCGCGTTTGCTCGGCCACGCGCCTGAGTCCGCCCGGCCTGCGCCCGTGCGCTGCGTCCCTCGCTAGCGCGCCGCCCCGGCCACGCCCTGTGCCTACGTCCGCCTGACCCGTGCCCTACGCCCAGCAGCCACGCCGACTCCCCGCTCGGACCGTCAGTTTCTTTGCCGTCCCCGTACCCGCGCCGGACCGATGACCCCTTTTCGTCGTGCTGTCGCCTCCAACCACTCCCCGCCATGCCGAGCACCTGCACGCCCTCCACCTGCTCCGCCCCATGCCTTGGCATGCGCCGCCGTCCCATCGCCATTAATCTGCACGTCGTCGCCCATGTCGCTCGCAAAAATAAAACAGGACCCCGAGCTCCATTGTTGCGTGCATTACAGCCTTAAGCCAGTCCGCATCACCCCCGTGAGATCGCCGGAGCACCTGGAGCATGGGTTCGCTAGGAATTCACCGGAACCAATCGCCGCCACCTCGGTTAGTCCCAAAATTCCCCATATCCCTTGCTCTACTCTCTGGAAAGTGAACCGGAACGTGATTAGTGACCTTCAAGCTACCCATTTCCGTAGTCTTCGTCGCCGGATCTCGACCTCGCCGGAAACCCCTAATTCCACCACCGGACATCGAGCTTCGGCAAAGGTATAAAATTCCTTCGATTCCTTTATACCAGAGCGTATCCATGACTAGGATATCATGTTCCATAGCTTGGTTGGTTAAATAAATGGTCGTAGCTCGTTGGCGGCGAAATCCGATTCTTGGCTATTCGGGTCACCGTCGCCAGAGCACTACGGGCCACCGTAGATCAATCGGAATACACCAGTAGATCCTAAATAGCCCAAGAATGGTTAAAGTGAAGGTCGTTCATCGATTTGGAGCTCCGCCGTCGCCATTAAAAATCCCAAACCGAACCTACTGTTTGCCGGTATAAAACCCAAACCGTAGCTCTAATGCCCAATCCAACCGTTGGATATGTTCATCTAGTTGTACTCTAGCTACTGTTAAAATTTCGTAGCAATCGGAGCTAGGATGACAAAGTTATGCCCCGGAGAAGTTTCGGCCGTTGGAGGTCGTCTTCAACCTCCAGCCGCCAGCCCCCTCCGCGTCCTAGCCACTGCCAGGCGGGCCCCACTTGCCAGCAGCCCCAGCCACCGCCAAGTGGGCCTCACCAGTCAGCAGCCCAGCACTGCGCCAGGCCAGCCGCGCGCTCAGCGCCGCGCTGTGGGCCGTTCCGGCCGGCCCACTGTGCACAGTAATTTTTTTTATTTTCCTGGTTTAATTTCTGGAAATCAGAAGCAGGCCGGCCCACAGAAATGAACAGTGCATTTTCTATTTTCTGGAATAATTTCCGGTTTGGCCCATTAGGAATAGTGAGTTTTCTGTTTTTCTGATTTTCAGAATACGATTGCAACTTTAAAAATTTGTAGAAAAATCATTTCAACTCGGAAAAATTCCATTCAAATTTCTATAAGTTTGTAAAAATATAAACTTTATATAAACAATATTTTCTAAATTTTTAAAATATAAATAAAAGCTCTAATTAATTATTGACTCTTAATTCATAGAAGGGGTTGAAACCGAAATTCTGGAAGAAACGACTTCGACGGCCTCGACTATTTCCCCGAGCAAGGCAAGTCTTCCTTTGAACATCCTTGATCCTATTGCATTGATTGTTCCACAAAATTTATATATGCATATTTAGGATTAAACACTCACGTACACTATTAGTCAATTGCTTGGGCAATTAAGACAAATAAAACCTACGCTTGTTAACAAGCCTCCTTGATAATTGAATACCATGTTTACCTTGTCGCTCTAGGATTTATTTTACATCCATGATTTAATTTATTCTTTTAATTATTTTTAGCACATTCCTTGTCAAATGGGTGCACTACACATACACTTACACACTTATATCAAAACATTACGGCTAGATGTAGAATGGGTGATGATGATGTGATTTTATAAATGTGTTGTGTGAAATGAAATTGTGTGTGTTACAAAGACTATTAAGGACCGATTCCTTGGGAAAGCATGAGCACAACATCGTGCAACCTTGTGGGTACGTGAGAGGTGCCCCTGGGCTAGTACTTAGTGACTTTGGGATAGCCTGATTGCCGATGGATGTGGAATCACCGGGTGGCTCGTGGTATTACCTGAAAAGTCCCTAACGGGCACGAGATTGTGGTTGTGATTCGAGGAGTTGGAAGTGGAGCACCCGTGTGATTGCCTGGGGAAAAGAAGGAAGACGTACTTTCCGGATCCTTGACCGTGAATCCATCTAGGTGGCAGTGGGATATCCTAGGTTTGCTTTGGAAAGTCTTTGTCTCGAACCTCCTTGCCTAGCTAGCATGGAGTAGAGTTTGAGTCGCAAGGGTAAAGTGTGCACCTTCAGCTGAAGTATGAAATGTTCGAACAGCCGTGCCCACGGATATGGGCAAGTGATTTCATGTATCTTCCCTAGCGTAGTGTTTACTTGTTTTCAACTAAATGGGAAATGGGTTGGGACGTTACCAGAGTATACCGTTGGGTATACGACTAGCCTGTGTGGTTGGATAACGTTCCTGTGTGGAGCGGGAAGTCGAAAGGCTTCATAGGGAGCGATGTGAGATGTGATAACTAGTTGAGCGTTAAAATGAATTGGGATGAGATGTTGATAATGGGAACGCTTCCCCGATGGATGGGTAAGCTAGTACCGAGATAATGATGAGTTATGATGATAAGATGATGGTCGTGATATGTGGAATTGATGAAAAGAAATGTGACTTGTGGAATTGAAGGAAAATGATGGTGGGGTTTGTTGCAAAGCAATCCCGGTTGGTGAGAATGTGAGAGTTGAATTAGCTTTTGAACTATTGCTACTTTATATGGGAACGGTTAGAGGTTGGGACCTCTATCCGTGGGTATTAAGCACTTAGAATTTATAAACTATAAATATTCCCTTGAGAACCATAGCCGCTCTTTGTATCCTGCATCTATACTACTTCCAAGACTTGCTGAGTACTCTTGAGTACTCACCCTTGTTGTTTTACACCCCCACCCCAGAGTTCGCTAAATCTTTCGGAGGACGTCAAGAACCTTGAAGGCGAAGATGAAATTGTTGCCGATGAAGATATAGAAGATTAGGGTTTCGGGCCTAGTCCCCAAGTAGTGTTAGGATAGTAGTACATGTTTGGGTGATAAAAGGCTTCCGCTGTGTTTTTGTAATGATTGTTGCTGCGAGGTATGCCTCTTTAGCAGCTTTTGTAATATTTAATTATTGTAACTTTCCCTCTGTAATGTACTACTGTCGAATGGAACAATGTCAACAGCGATATTGTTTATCCTCGATGAAGTATCGGCTCGTCCCGCTCGATGGTATTTCCGAGTCCCGGGACGGGTCGTTACAGCTGCGGAGTCGGGCCGGCCCAATCCGGGTACCTGGTGCAAAGCCGGTGGAGGCTTTGTCAGTTTCGGCGCAAAACTGACAACCGTTGATCTTGTATCCGACTGTCCAGAAGAGAAGCCGTAGTCGCTACGAAAACTTAGCTTCCAGATAAGTCATCTGTAACTCTAGGCCCACAGTCAGTCAGTCGTGTCTGTAAAAATTCCTAAGGGCAGTAGAGTCTTTTCATTTATTATTGCGTCTGTAAAAACCCTAAGGAGCTGGTAGAATATTCCTAGTGTTGGGCTGCCTATAAATAGGACCCCAATCCCTAGGGTTTGGACCACCCTTTTGGCTGAAATCAAATCCACTCTATTGGGTCATTTTGTCTCTCACGCTCTCTCTCCTCTCCTGTTCCCTGCTTGCGCCGCCAGGAAGTTCTTGCTTCTGTGTTTATTGCCTTGCATTTAATGTTGCAGTAAATGCCCTATTTCTTTGTGTGCTGCATCTGCAAAGGTTTTAAATGGCTTCATTTCATTAGCATAGCAAGTTTTCCCGTGATTTTTGAGGCTTTGGAGACTTCGGCTGGGTGTGTTCTTCACTCTAGTAGTACTAGTTCTTGCTGTTGCAAGTAGTACTACTTCCCTGCAGCCACAGTGTTCTGTGCAGCTTTTCACCTTCTACTGCACAACTTTTTGATCGAAGCTGACAGGGTCTATTACCTTTTCTGGCTGTGTTTCTGGCGAAGTCTTTTTCTGTTCGAAGCCCCTCAGCTTCGTGAGGCAGGCTTCGATCTAACTTGTTCGAAGGCTTCGTTCGATCTTCGGTGTGCGTTCTGTGTTGCTTAGCTTCGAAGTATTTTTCAGAACGGACAGCATCGCTTACTTCGAACGACAGTGCGAAGGGGCTTCGGCTCTAGCTGTTCGAAGTCCATACCTCGATAGATTTCGAAGTTGGGTTCGAAGCTTGTAGTTCTGCTAGGCCTCGCACTGACTTTTGTGTGGCGTGTCACCCCTTCGTTTCTCTTTTCGAAGCTTGCTCTTTTCGGAGGTAGAGTCTAGGCTTCGGACTTGGTTTTCTGTCGTGTGACAGGCTTCGCTTCTTTGTTCGAAGGTTGTCCGTGTGTGCATGTTGTGTTCGAAGCTTTCTGTTCGAAGGTTTTTGCTTCGAAGCATTTGGTTCGAAGCTGTGTTCGAAGTTTTGTCTTCGAAGTGCACACTTCGAAGTAGGCTCCGACATTTGTCATACTTCGCTTCGAAGCATACTTCGCTTCTTGCCACTTCGAACTAGACTAGAACCAAACACCTTCGGCATCTTCGACATGCTTCGCAACTGACCTCCGAAGCAGGACTCCGTCACCAACCTCCGAAGCAGACTTCGACGTGCGAAGGAGGCTTCGCCCAGTTCCGAACAGGAGAAAAATTTGGACAGTAACTTCTCTTTTCATCTTACACATACTTAGATCATTTCATTGAGAAGTTTAGGCCTGTTACACCATGTTCATCTGCCTAGTTGCACTTATTTAATAATTCTCAGTTATAATCATTTGCTTCTAGGTTAGAAACCTTTAGACTTAGGCCTTTTTGTTTATTTTCTGCTGCGTAGTCTTTTTGAGGTGCGTTGGGTATTGGGAACAGGCCATTGATTCGAAAGAATTTTTTATGCGCCTATTCACCCCCCCTCTGGTCGCTACTTTCGGTCCTACAGACATCCATGTGGTGCACCTCCCATCCTTCACTTGCTGCAAGAGCAATGAGCAAGCGCACCGAGTCTAACCGTGCCACCAGAGCAAACACCTCATCATAATCGATGCCATGCCTTTGTGCATACCATTTCACTACAAGTCGTGCCTTGTACTTGGATATTGCTCCGTGTTCATCTCTCTTCACCTTGAAATCCCATTTCAAACCAATTGCCCGCCTTCCAGGAGGGAGATCAGCAAGAAACCAAGTCTTGTTATCTTTAATAGACTCCATCTCCTCCATCGTTGCGTTCAGCTTCAATGAAGGATGTTGGCTCATCGAAGCTCACTGCGTGTAGCTCCTCCGCAACCAGCACCCTTGGCACAAAGCCTGGTGGAGATGCAGGCCCGAGTATATTATCCATTTTTCTAAACCGGAGTCGATCATCCTCATCGTAGCAAGCATCGAGGTCGTCGTCGTCGATGCCGGTGGGTGGTGAGGCAAACTCCACCACCTGCTCCCCTTCACTCCCTCCCAGTGCCCCCCAACCGAGCCTTGTGGTGAGGAGGGAGGGGTTTGTTCAGCACCGGTTGACGCCTCTGCAGGTGCCTAAACAACGTCCTCGACCGTCGGAGGCGCCTGGCCCATGATGGAATACTCTATTGTGAACACGTCATCACTGATTTCCACCGTGTCAGAGTCTTCCATCTTGCTCCAGTCCCATTGTGCCTACTCATCAAATACAACGTCTCGTGTTACATGTACCTTCTTGGAGATGGGATCATAGGCTCGATATGCTTTTGTTCCCCTCTCATAGCCAACAAAGATCATCTTGCGGCCACGATCCACTAGTTTCTTCAAACGAGGCTTCGTATTGCGGACGTAGACAATGCAACCGAACGTCTTGAGGTGATGTACTACCGGTTTCTTTCCAAACCATGCTTCAAATGGCGTCTTTCCTTCCACACTCTTTGTCGGGCATCGGTTCAGCACATAAACAACAATACTTACTGCTTCACCCCAGAACCAGCCTGGCAGCCCTTTAGCCTTTAGCATGCTTCTTGCTGCTGCCACCACAGTCCCGTTTCGGCGCTCTACCACACCATTTTGCTGCGGACTGTATGGTGCAGTGTGCTGCCTGTGAATGCCATCTGCAGCACAGTACTCCGCAAATTCAACGGAGGTGAATTCGCCTCCCCGATCAGTTCGGAGTGCCCTCAGCTTGACTCCGGACTGTCCTTCTGCTTGATCCTGGATCTCCTTGATAGCAGCCGCATCACGATCCTTTGAAGGAATCACGGCTACCCACATGTATCTGCTTAAATCATCCACCAACAGCAAGAAGTATTTGTTTCCCCTTGGTGTTGTCGGTGTGATAGGGCCACAAAGGTCTTCGTGCACTAGTTCTATAAGCCGTTGCGCCCTGAATTCTGCCTGTGCTGGGAGTGAGTGTGCTTCTGCTTGCCTGCTTGACAAGCCTCGCACACCCGCTCCACTTGGCCAAGCACCGGCAGCCCCCGAACAAGCTCCTCCCGAACCAGTTTTCGCAGTGCTGCCATGTTGACGTGGCCGAAGTGCTCATGCCAGCGCCACGCCACCTCGTCATCACCTCCTCGCATTGCCATGCACACTGGTTATTGCGTCATTCTGATTTGGAGTGTGTACAAGCGATTTTCTGCCCGTGACACCTTTGCCAACAGCTTGCCATCAGGCTCCTGGATACTCATCACCCCAGCTTCAATCCTGATTTTGTACCCATCTTCATCAAGCTGTCCAACACTCACGATGTTCGTGGTCAGTCGAGGAATGAAGTAGACTCCAATGAACCGTCGAAACTCTCCATTTCGGCATGGGAACGTGACTATCCCACGTCCCCCGATCCGTGCCACCGAGTCATCGCCGAACCTAACGGTACCTAGTACTGCCGTGTCCAGCTTTGAGAAGGCGACCCTGGACTCGGACATGTGATTAGTTGCCCCGGTGTCCAAGATCCACTCCTCCGGCTTGTGTTCCTCCTCCTCTCCAAGATGGGTGAAGACCTTTTCTTCCCTGATTACAATCTGAAGTCCAGAGTTTGCCTCCACCACTTCATTTCCATTGAGAGCTTGCTCAGCCGGTTGCAGCGCCAAGTTTGCACTCGGCAATGGGGCTGCTGGTGACCCAAACAGTGCTGTACCGGTGGTGTCCGGGACGGTTGGAGAGGTCCGAACGTGTAGGAGCGAAGCTTCTTCTTCCTCCTTTACCGCATGAGCCTGCTCTCTTTTGGGCTTGGAGCGGCATTCACGCGCCCAGTGACCCAGCTTGCCGCATCTCCTGCATTCATCACCACCCTTACCGGATGATTGCCCTCCTGACCAGCGGCCACCGCGTCCATGGCAACGGTCGCGTCGTCCTCCTCCTTGGCGTCCTCCTCCACCGCCCGGGCCACCGCCCGAGTGGTTCTCCGCCTCCTTCTTCTTCCGTCGGGCGTCCCATTCCTCCTCCGTGAGGTAGAGTGGCCCATCCTGTTGCAGCGATCCCGGATCTTCCTCGAAGGTATCCTCCGCTGCTTTTAGTCTCCCCACCAGATCTGAAACAGTGAGGGTCGACACGTCGAGGAGCGTGGTGATGGCCAACACGATCTATTTGAACCGTGGAGGGACGCTGCGCACAATCTTCTCCATGATTTTGTCCTCCTCGACTCCTGCACCGAGTGTGGCGAGCGCCGTCGCCATCCTGTTGAGGTGCAGTGCGAAGTCTTCGATGGTCTCTCCATCTCGGCGAAGAAGGCCTTGTCGCGCTTCTTGTTCTCTCGCCGGTAGTCCTTCAGGGCCTTCTTGAAGAACCGGGTCTTCGGCTTGCCCTTGGTGAAGGAGGGGCTCTCATGCTTGCCGGAGTCGTGGAAGCTGCTGCCGGTGCCCTTCTTGTATCCACTGCGCTTGGGGCAGTCGGCGATGAAGTGTCCTGGATCACCACATTCAAAGCATCCGGATTTTGTGCCGTGTCTTTTGAACATTCTTTTATCATAGACACGACGCACCCGGTTATTAAAGAGACACAAATCATCATCTCCCAACAACTCAAGCTGGTCCTCAGTGATAGACATCAAAGAGAACCCAGCACAACTCACAGCAGAGGGATCAACAGAAGGTGTAGCAAGGGCCAGGGATTTTGATCCAGAGCCAGTGAGATTTGATCTCAACTGGATATCTACCTCAGTGGCCTTCAGCTTGCTAAATAACTCAGAAATGGTCAAGGTATCGTAAGAAGTACTCTCAACGATAGATGATACCTTGATCTCCCAGATCTTTGGGTCCAAGGTATGAAGAACCTTGAGCGCCTGCTCATGATCTGAGACTAACTGAGCACCCTCAGCCTTGTTGTCCCGAAGCTTGTTAATGATCGACTGAAAGCGACCAAACAAGGCTTCAACAGATTCACCCGGCTTCTGTGTGAAGTTCTCATATTCACGCCGGTAGGTCTGATAGAGCCGAGCCTTGACCTGGGCTGTTCCCTCATGGTGTGCTTTGAGGGTAGCCCAGATCTCTCTCGCAGTGGAGAGATGACTCACTCGCTCAAATTCAGTGGGACCTAAACCAGAAAATAAAATATTCACAGCCTTACTGTTGCTCAGATGCTGAGCAATGATACCAGCAGTACCGTGCTCAGCGACTGGCAGAATGACAAACGTGCTGTGAACACAAATGTCCCATATGTCCGAACCCTGGCTCATGAGATAGGCTCGCATGCGAGTCTTCCAATAATTGTAGCCATAGGCTTCCAAGGACGGGACCTTGCCTGGAGACGTCATAGTCACTACTGGGGTTTAGAACCGGTTAAGGTATGGAAAAACCCTAACCTCGCTCTGATACCACTTGTAGGACCGAAAGTAGCGACCAGAGGGGGGGGGGTGAATGGGCGCCTTAAAAATTCTTTCGAATCTATGGCCTGTTCCCAATACCCAACGCACCTCAAAAATACTATGCAGCAGAAAGTAGACAGTAGGCCTAAGTCTAAAGGTTTCTAACCTAGAAGCAACTGATGATATACAGTGTAAAACTAAAGTGGTGCAACTAGGCAGATAAACAAGTTGTAACAGGCCTATACTTCTCAATGAAATGATCTAAGTATGTATAAAGTGAAAAGAGAAGTTACTGTCCAAAGTTGTCTCCTGTTCGGGTCTTGGCGAAGCCCCCTTCGCACGTCGAGGTCTGCTTCGGAGGTTGGTGTCGGAGACTGTCCGAAGTGCCGAAGGTGTCACTGTCTTAGCCTAGTTCGAAGTGGTAAGAAGCGAAGTGTACTTCGGAGCGAAGCAAAAGAAGTGCCGGAGCCTGGTTCGAAGTATGCACTTCGAAGACAGGACTTCGAACACAGCTTCGAATCAAAAGCTTCGGAGCAAGATGACAAAGTCGGAGCCTGCTTCGAAGTGAGGGCTTCGAAGACAAAACTTCGAACACAACTTCGAGTCACGAGCTTCGGAGCGAAGTAAACAGTGCCGAAGCCTTCTTCGAAGTATACACTTCGAAGACAAAACTTCGAACACACTTAGAACCGAAAGCTTTCGGAGCTAAACCTTCGAACACAAAAACTTCGAACACAACACACAGAACCTTCGAACAAAGAAGCGAAGTCTGTCAGAACAGACAGAAACTTCGAACCCCACTTCGAAGCCTAACGAAGTGTGCACTTCGAACAGATAGATTCGGAGTATGCCAGTTCGAAGTATGCGATGATTTCGATACAGGGGAACTTCGAAGCTAGCAACTCAGACACAGAAACCGAAGTTTGAAAAACTGAGCGAAGCCTTTGACAAGGTTCGATCGGAGCTTGCCTCACGGAGTTGAGGGGCTTCGCACAGAACCGAGCTTCGGCAGACACACCAGGAAAAGGCAAAAGAGACTGTCTGCTTCGATCAAAAAGCTGGGCGATAGAAGGTGAAAAGCTGCAGCCGAACACTGTAGCTACAGTAAAGCAGTACTACTTGCAACAGCAAGAACTAGTACTACCACCGTGAAGAACACACCCAGCCGAAGAAGCTTCTTCCCAAGAAATAAATACAGCAGCCCGAATCCAACTCAATAACTCTCCAACCCAACCAGATGCAAACAATAAATTCTCCAGGGACCAAGGATTAAAAGCATCCAAGAGATTTGAGCAAAAATGAGCCACGAACAGAGGAGCACAAGGGCCTGGCGGCGCACACAGGAGAGAGAAGAGAGGCAAAAGTGACCCAATGGGTGGATTTGATTTCAGCACAAAAGGGTAGTCCAAACCCTAGGGATTGGGGTGCTATTTATAGGCAGCCCAACACTAGGAATATTCTACCAGCCCCTTAGGGTTTTTACAGACTCAAAAATACAGAAAAAGACTCTACTGCCCTTAGGTATTTTTACAGACACAACTAACTGACTGTGGGCCTAGAGTAACAAATGACATATCCTGAAGCTATTCTTCTGGACAGTCGGATACAGAATCAACGGTTGTCAGTTTTACGCCGAAACTGACAAAGCCTCCACCAGCTTTGCACCAGGTACCCGGATTGGGCTGGCCCGACTCCGCAGCTCTCTCAGCCCGGCAATCGCTCACCGCCCGTGTACCTGAGTCAGTCCTGGTCAACAGCCCAGTGGGTCTTCTACTGCTTCTGGCCCATGCACCCGGATTGGGCCAGCCCGACTTCGCAGCCTCCTCTGCCCGACAGTCGCTCGCTGCCCGTGTACCTGAGTCACACGCGGCCCATGAAACAGCAGATCTCTTTTCTTCTTCAGTCCTTGTTGACTATCGTTGACAATGACTCATCACTTCTGGAGCCATGAGGCCCACGCTATTCAGCATGGCTCCTCAATCTCCCCCTTGATGAGTGCATTGTCAACACTCCTCAATTCTCAGCTCTTCAGCACCTGTGAACAGATGTGGAAACACGAAAACAAAAACACAAAAGAACAAAGAAGAAGAAAAATAAGGTAAAAGTTTAACCTTAATGACCAAAAGCCAAACAAAAGCAAGAAACGGTCATTATGGTTAACCAAAACACAAAAGCTCAGAATGAGTGTGATTTCAGAACAACAAGGATATCAACAGAGTAAGAACTCCCCCTTAAACTCTGATCCCAATTTCTCCCCCTTGTTGACAAGTAAACTCATCAAGCACTCAAAAGAGACACAGACTCCCCCTGAAAAGCAACTCCCCCTCAAAATATGCAGTGAATTCAGCTGGGGTGTAGGTGGAGTGTAGAAAGCATGCTTCTCAGATATGATTGACTGCAATTACAACATCTAACAAGTATAGCAACAGACATACTGTCTTAAGACACATGGCATGATCAGTGCAACAGATGATATCTAAAGAAAGTCATTAGCACGCATTTTTCAGTTTTTGCAAAACAAAACATCACCACATTGTCTAGTAAACAAGCAAGGTAAAGCATGAGATGCAGAAGCTAACTGATATCTACCAAGATAAGCATTGTTCACAACAAAGTGCTTCAGCAAACTTGTTATCCCTTTAAAGTTCAGGCTTTTTCATTTTCCTTTGTCATTTTTGCCAAGGGTTATTTGCATGTCAAACCTTATGCTAACCGACCAAGTCAAGCCTAGGCCAGAACTGGGCCATCAGAAGCTTAAGACATTGGTCTTGGCATACACTACACTGTCCTAGTTCATACCAAAGTGCTATGGTAAGCAATCCAGAACAATATAGTGCGACAAAGCAAACCCACTTGGATCTTTTCAACTTAAACACAAAAAGGCATGGAATTTTTCATTCATTTTTGATTTTTATCATTTTTATAGCACATTTTCCGTGTTAAAGCATAAAGATGTCCAAGTTGCATATCTGCATCTATGTGATGAACTAGCTACAAGGCATGTAACAAATAGCAAAAGCATTCAGCCTACACATGCTAGTTACCAGAAGCAATGGTGATCATTTTTCAAGTTTAAAGCGTAAAAGCCATGCATATGACAGATATCAAACATGTCAAGCGAACTGAATCAAAGCATGATCATTGACAAGTAATCAAAAGCATGTACCAGCTAGAATACGTAAAGCAGTTCAATCATATAACAGAAGCAGACTCAGAAGTGTGATATGTGAATATGTATGATATGAACACACACAAAAAGACTCAAGAAAAGAGTAACAAAAGGAAGAAAACTGACGCAAAATATCCTAGAAAGGATACACAACACCCAAATCCCCTCTTAAACGCTCAAAAGTAGACTGATCTAGGGGTTTGGTGAAAATGTCAGCCAACTGATGATGGGTATCAACATGAATAAGGTCAATGACACCTTTCTCATATTGATCCCGCAGGAAGTGAAAGCGCACATCAATATGTTTGGTTTTTGAATGGAGACATGGGTTTTTCCCTACACTAATAGCACTCGTGCTGTCGCAAAACAATGGAACCCTGGTAGGAAAGAGCAACCCAAAGTCTCGAAGAGTGGAAATCATCCAAACCATCTGTGAGCAGCAGCTACCAGCAGCTACATACTCAGCCTCTGTGGTCGAAAGAGCAACTCCAGATTGCTTTCGAGAAGACCAAGATACAAGGGAAGAACCAAGAAACTGGCAAGTACCGGAAGTCGACTTGCGATCCAACCGGCACCCACCAAAGTCGGCGTCCGAAAAGCCAGATAAATCAAGTGATGATGATGCTGAATAATAAAGACCAAGATCAGGCGCATAGGTGAGATACCTGAAAATGCGCTTGACAGCCTGCCGGTGAGATGTGCGTGGTGAAGACTGAAAACGCGCGCAAAGACCCACGGCGAACTGTATGTCTGGTCTTGTTGCTGTTAAGTACAGCAGCGAACCGATCATCCCTCGAAATTCTCTCTCATTGACCTTGACACCGCTCTCGTCCTTGTCCAAACCTCCAGAGGTACCCATCGGGGTCATCTGCGGCTTCAATTCACCACCAAAGTCAAATTTCTTAAGCATGTCACGAGTATACTTACCTTGGTGGATGAAGGTGCCGTCCTTGGTCTGCTTGATCTGGAGCCCTAAAAAGTACTTAAGCTCACCCATGAGGCTCATCTCAAACTCACTGTGCATCTGCTCAGAAAACTTGGACACAAGAGAATCAGTAGTACCGCCAAAGATAATATCGTCCACGTAAATCTGAGCAACTAAAAAATCTGAAGCATCTCTGAGCAGGAAAAGAGTTTTGTCCACAGACCCCATCACAAAGCCCTTCCCCAACAAAAATTGCTTCAATCGGTCATACCAAGCCCTGGGGGCTTGCTTCAACCCGTATAAAGCTTTATGCAACTTTAAAACATGTCGAGGAAACTTAGGGTTCTCAAAACCGGGGGGTTGCCTAACAAATACTTCCTCCTCTATGAACCCGTTCAGAAAAGCACTCTTAACGTCCATTTGAAAAAGCTTAAAACCTTTCGAAACGGCAAAAGCTAAAAGAATGCGAATGGACTCAAGACGGGCCACAGGAGCGAAGGTTTCTTCAAAGTCAATACCTTCCTTCTGGCAATAACCCTGGGCAACTAGTCGAGCCTTGTTGCGCACCACAACCCCATCTTCACCTTGTTTGTTCTTGAATACCCACTTGGTGCCTATGGGGTTGCATCCTGGTGGCGGCTCAACTAGTGTCCAAACCCGATTGCGGACAAAATTCTCAAGCTCTTCTTGCATAGCATTAATCCAATTAGAATCAGAAAGAGCATGAGAAATGTCTCTGGGCTCAAAAGATGCAACAAACGCAGATTCAGCAAACACAGCGAGAGAGGCAGAAGAACGCAAAGTCCTCTCAGACAAATCACCAATGATGAGCTCTGAGGGGTGGTCACGCTGAACTGCTCGGGTTCCCTGGTGATCTGAAGTCACCTCACCGGAGTCAGCAGCTGGCACCTCTGGACTCGACTGAAGGGGCTCGATCGAAGTGGAAGAAGTGATCAGAGGTCCGCCTTCATCATCAGTCGAAGTCACAGAGGGTGGGCTCTGCGGGGGATGCAGAAGGCCCGCCCTCAACAGCAGCTGGAGTATCCTCATCTTCCTCGAAGATGGACTCTCCGAGCTCATCATCACCAGAAAGCTCAAAAGAAGGAGTCAAAGAAGGCAAGGACTCATCAAAAGAAACCTCACACGTCTCGACAAGCAGCTGGGATTCGAGGTTCCAAACACGGAAGCCTCGAGAATGCAATGCATAACCAAGAAAAATACCATCCCAGCAACGAGACTCAAACTTGTCCAAATGCCCTCCCTTCTTGAGCACAAAGCACTTGCAGCCAAACGCTCGCAAGTGGGTCACCTTGGGCTGTCTGCCAAACCGCAACTCATATGAAGTCTTACCAATGTAAGCTCGAAGAAAAATACGGTTGGCAAGATAGCAAGCCGTGTTCATGGCTTCAGCCCAAAAACGCCTAGGAGTCCTGTGCTCGTCGAGCATCGTCCTGGCCATCTCAACTAGCGTGCGATTCTTTCGTTCCACAACGCCATTCTGTGGGGGAGTGTAAGGAGAAGAAAACTGATGGTCCAGACCCTGATCACCACAGAAGCTGACGAACTGAGAGTTCTTGAACTCAGAGCCATTGTCGGAGCGAATTGCTCGCATCCGACCATTGTTCTCATTCTTCAGCTTCAAAATCAGGTCATGGACAAATTGAAAAGTTTCATCCTTAGACTCCAAAAAGAAAACCCACGAGAATCGAGAAAAGTCGTCAACAATCACAAGTGCATACCACTTCCCACCGACTGAGCGTACCCGAGCTGGACCTACAGTGTCCAAATGCAAAAGCTCGCCTGGATACGAAGTCATCACCTGAGTCACAGGTGAATGAGAAGCGGCAACCATTTTCCCATGACGACAGGGATGACAAACTAGATCCTTCTCCATTTTAAGCTTGGGCAATCCTCGGATGAGGTCCATAGAGCTTAACCTGACTAGCAGATCAAAACTCAAATGACCTAACCTCCTATGCCACTTCCAGAGCTCAGAAGAAGATCCAGCAATCAAACAGCGAGAAGGGCCAAAAGAACTAGAGAAGTCAATTCGAAAAACTTTACCGAAGGGTAAAATCTGACAAACCAAAGACCCTCTAGAATCAATCACAGAAGAATTTCCCTTCTTAAAACGCACTTCCAAACCATCTTCAAGAAGTTGCGACACAGAGATTAAATTAAAGTTCAGATTTTTAACCAAAGCAACATTCTTTAAAGAGAAATGGTCTGAGATGCTGATTGAGCCTATGCCACTTACTTTCCCTTGACCGCTGTTCCCGAATGTAATGTACTCTTTGGAGCTCGGGGGAGTGAGACTGGAGAACCATCTGCGATGTCCCGTCATGTGGCGAGAGCATCCTGAGTCCATGATCCAAACATCCTCCAGTCCCCGGTCCTGCACAATCAATGTCTGTAAGTGGGAGCAAATGGTCCGGCACCAGGTTTAGCAAAAGAGCTAAACCAGTGTCGAGCCATCTGCTCAAAAGATGGAAAGCGAAAACCATCAAAAGAGTTTGGACCAAAACGCGGCTCAAAACGCGGTCCATGGTTCTTCCTAACCCTACGGCCACGAGGTCCAGAACCGTAGCCAACTCGGTCTGGAACTCTGCCGGAACGAACACCACCTACTGGAGCACGGGTAGGAAAACCGTCTCCTCTACCACCACCTACACGACGCGGCCTGGCCTCTAGCCTCTCCCCGCGCCGAGGAACACGCAGTCTACCACCCTGCTGGTAGAACTGCACCTGATCACTACGAGCCCTCTCTGCTCTCTCAACCCGCTTCCTCCTAAAGCAAAACTCCGCAAGATGCCCGTCTCTCTGACAATACTCACAATGATAGGTAGGCTTCTTGGGATGTGGTTGAGGCTTGGGGATCTTGGGCTTGGTAGCGTTTGGTGTGGTCTTCTTGGGCTGAGAGGGTCCCGGAAGAGAGTCTAAAGAAGAGTGGAGGTGTTTGGGCTTAGGAACCCAGATAGGCTTCTTGGGTGGAGCTTTGGGAGTTTCATGGATCACTCCATCCTTTGTCTGACAAGCCTGGGAGGTCTCAGTGGAGTGAGTCTTGGGATACCTCTGCTCTGGAGTCATTTTACTCCACTCCACTGCCCGGCTGAGGGCACTCTCAAAGTCAGCCTTGGTGTAGGTGTAACCTACTCCAAACCCATCCTTCCTCTTGAACTGCTGGATCATCATGCCAAGCTGTGGCTCTCTGGCACTGATCCAACTCAGGATAGAACGGAGGTAAAAGTTCTCATTCTGAGAATCTGCTAGCTCCTCTCTCAAGGAAGCTAGAACCTCCACCTGAGACAAGCAGGTCTTACACTCATTCTCAACTTGGACAGACTTCCCGGCTTTTAGCTTAATTAGCTCCATTCTAAGAGACAGGCAGTTCTCACAGACAGTGGGTGGAACTGACAGTGTCTCAAGCTCTAGCCTAGTCTGGGCAAGCTCAGCTCTCAACCTCTCTAAATCACCCGAATGCTCATTGCCCTTGGATTTCAGCTCAGCTAAGGCAGCTAGATGAGATGGGCAATCAACACAGGGTGCGACGACAGTGGCATGAGCATCTTTCAGCTCCTGCTGAGCGCTTTCAAGCTCAGTGGCCAAAGCGTCCCTCTCATCAACCCTTTCTGTGTACCTGGACTTCAGAGTCGACAGGTCACACAGAAGCACCTCACACTTCGGGCACTCACTGCTAACACCCAAGCAAGGGGAAGAGGATAGACTCTCAATTCTGCCGTTGGCCACGGCAAGCTCACTCTCTAGCTCATCTATCCTCTTCTTAGCCCCCCTAAGCAGTTTTTCCCGATACTTTAACTCCTGACGATTGCTCTCTAGTAAATCAACAATTTCACGCTCATAAGATGATACCTTGCTATCGTCGTCGTCGGAGTCGTCGGAGGAGCTCTTTTCTTCTCTATCCCCAAGAGCCATGGAGCAGAAGCTCTTGCGGGATCTTCGGCGCTGGTGTGTGCGGCTCTTCGGCTTGTCTCCGAAAGCCATGAAGCAGAGGCCCGCCGGATCATCCTTGTCCTTCCCCTTCTTGATGGTAATCTCCTCATCACTTGAGCTCGATGAAGAGGAAGAAGACGTGGATCTCTTGGAGTAGCTCTTCTCCATCTCGGCGAAGAAGGCCTTGTCGCGCTTCTTGTTCTCTCGTCGGTAGTCCTTCAGGGCCTTCTTGAAGAACCGGGTCTTCGGCTTGCCCTTGGTGAAGGAGGGGCTCTCATGCTTGCCGGAGTCGTGGAAGCTGCTGCCGGTGCCCTTCTTGTATCCACTGCGCTTGGGGCAGTCGGCGATGAAGTGTCCTGGATCACCACATTCAAAGCATCCGGATTTTGTGCCGTGTCTTTTGAACATTCTTTTATCATAGACACGACGCACCCGGTTATTAAAGAGACACAAATCATCATCTCCCAACAACTCAAGCTGGTCCTCAGTGATAGACATCAAAGAGAACCCAGCACAACTCACAGCAGAGGGATCAACAGAAGGTGTAGCAAGGGCCAGGGATTTTGATCCAGAGCCAGTGAGATTTGATCTCAACTGGATATCTACCTCAGTGGCCTTCAGCTTGCTAAATAACTCAGAAATGGTCAAGGTATCGTAAGAAGTACTCTCAACGATAGATGATACCTTGATCTCCCAGATCTTTGGGTCCAAGGTATGAAGAACCTTGAGCGCCTGCTCATGATCTGAGACTAACTGAGCACCCTCAGCCTTGTTGTCCCGAAGCTTGTTAATGATCGACTGAAAGCGACCAAACAAGGCTTCAACAGATTCACCCGGCTTCTGTGTGAAGTTCTCATATTCACGCCGGTAGGTCTGATAGAGCCGAGCCTTGACCTGGGCTGTTCCCTCATGGTGTGCTTTGAGGGTAGCCCAGATCTCTCTCGCAGTGGAGAGATGACTCACTCGCTCAAATTCAGTGGGACCTAAACCAGAAAATAAAATATTCACAGCCTTACTGTTGCTCAGATGCTGAGCAATGATACCAGCAGTACCGTGCTCAGCGACTGGCAGAATGACAAACGTGCTGTGAACACAAATGTCCCATATGTCCGAACCCTGGCTCATGAGATAGGCTCGCATGCGAGTCTTCCAATAATTGTAGCCATAGGCTTCCAAGGACGGGACCTTGCCTGGAGACGTCATAGTCACTACTGGGGTTTAGAACCGGTTAAGGTATGGAAAAACCCTAACCTCGCTCTGATACCACTTGTAGGACCGAAAGTAGCGACCAGAGGGGGGGGGTGAATGGGCGCCTTAAAAATTCTTTCGAATCTATGGCCTGTTCCCAATACCCAACGCACCTCAAAAATACTATGCAGCAGAAAGTAGACAGTAGGCCTAAGTCTAAAGGTTTCTAACCTAGAAGCAACTGATGATATACAGTGTAAAACTAAAGTGGTGCAACTAGGCAGATAAACAAGTTGTAACAGGCCTATACTTCTCAATGAAATGATCTAAGTATGTATAAAGTGAAAAGAGAAGTTACTGTCCAAAGTTGTCTCCTGTTCGGGTCTTGGCGAAGCCCCCTTCGCACGTCGAGGTCTGCTTCGGAGGTTGGTGTCGGAGACTGTCCGAAGTGCCGAAGGTGTCACTGTCTTAGCCTAGTTCGAAGTGGTAAGAAGCGAAGTGTACTTCGGAGCGAAGCAAAAGAAGTGCCGGAGCCTGGTTCGAAGTATGCACTTCGAAGACAGGACTTCGAACACAGCTTCGAATCAAAAGCTTCGGAGCAAGATGACAAAGTCGGAGCCTGCTTCGAAGTGAGGGCTTCGAAGACAAAACTTCGAACACAACTTCGAGTCACGAGCTTCGGAGCGAAGTAAACAGTGCCGAAGCCTTCTTCGAAGTATACACTTCGAAGACAAAACTTCGAACACACTTAGAACCGAAAGCTTTCGGAGCTAAACCTTCGAACACAAAAACTTCGAACACAACACACAGAACCTTCGAACAAAGAAGCGAAGTCTGTCAGAACAGACAGAAACTTCGAACCCCACTTCGAAGCCTAACGAAGTGTGCACTTCGAACAGATAGATTCGGAGTATGCCAGTTCGAAGTATGCGATGATTTCGATACAGGGGAACTTCGAAGCTAGCAACTCAGACACAGAAACCGAAGTTTGAAAAACTGAGCGAAGCCTTTGACAAGGTTCGATCGGAGCTTGCCTCACGGAGTTGAGGGGCTTCGCACAGAACCGAGCTTCGGCAGACACACCAGGAAAAGGCAAAAGAGACTGTCTGCTTCGATCAAAAAGCTGGGCGATAGAAGGTGAAAAGCTGCAGCCGAACACTGTAGCTACAGTAAAGCAGTACTACTTGCAACAGCAAGAACTAGTACTACCACCGTGAAGAACACACCCAGCCGAAGAAGCTTCTTCCCAAGAAATAAATACAGCAGCCCGAATCCAACTCAATAACTCTCCAACCCAACCAGATGCAAACAATAAATTCTCCAGGGACCAAGGATTAAAAGCATCCAAGAGATTTGAGCAAAAATGAGCCACGAACAGAGGAGCACAAGGGCCTGGCGGCGCACACAGGAGAGAGAAGAGAGGCAAAAGTGACCCAATGGGTGGATTTGATTTCAGCACAAAAGGGTAGTCCAAACCCTAGGGATTGGGGTGCTATTTATAGGCAGCCCAACACTAGGAAT
This sequence comes from Zizania palustris, assembly GCA_019279435.1. Classification (NCBI taxonomy): domain Eukaryota; kingdom Viridiplantae; phylum Streptophyta; class Magnoliopsida; order Poales; family Poaceae; genus Zizania; species Zizania palustris. Next base: position 10,627,002 of record JAAALK010000290.1, on the reverse strand, counting down.
ATTCTACCAGCCCCTTAGGGTTTTTACAGACTCAAAAATACAGAAAAAGACTCTACTGCCCTTAGGTATTTTTACAGACACAACTAACTGACTGTGGGCCTAGAGTAACAAATGACATATCCTGAAGCTATTCTTCTGGACAGTCGGATACAGAATCAACGGTTGTCAGTTTTACGCCGAAACTGACAAAGCCTCCACCAGCTTTGCACCAGGTACCCGGATTGGGCTGGCACGACTCCGCAGCTCTCTCAGCCCGGCAATCGCTCACCGCCCGTGTACCTGAGTCAGTCCTTGTTGACTATCGTTGACAATGACTCATCACTTCTGGAGCCATGAGGCCCACGCTATTCAGCATGGCTCCTCACCGGTTGACGCCTCTGCAGGTGCCTAAACAACGTCCTCGACCGTCGGAGGCGCCTGGCCCATGATGGAATACTCTATTGTGAACACGTCATCACTGATTTCCACCGTGTCAGAGTCTTCCATCTTGCTCCAGTCCCATTGTGCCTACTCATCAAATACAACGTCTCGTGTTACATGTACCTTCTTGGAGATGGGATCATAGGCTCGATATGCTTTTGTTCCCCTCTCATAGCCAACAAAGATCATCTTGCGGCCACGATCCACTAGTTTCTTCAAACGAGGCTTCGTATTGCGGACGTAGACAATGCAACCGAACGTCTTGAGGTGATGTACTACCGGTTTCTTTCCAAACCATGCTTCAAATGGCGTCTTTCCTTCCACACTCTTTGTCGGGCATCGGTTCAGCACATAAACAACAATACTTACTGCTTCACCCCAGAACCAGCCTGGCAGCCCTTTAGCCTTTAGCATGCTTCTTGCTGCTGCCACCACAGTCCCGTTTCGGCGCTCTACCACACCATTTTGCTGCGGACTGTATGGTGCAGTGTGCTGCCTGTGAATGCCATCTGCAGCACAGTACTCCGCAAATTCAACGGAGGTGAATTCGCCTCCCCGATCAGTTCGGAGTGCCCTCAGCTTGACTCCGGACTGTCCTTCTGCTTGATCCTGGATCTCCTTGATAGCAGCCGCATCACGATCCTTTGAAGGAATCACGGCTACCCACATGTATCTGCTTAAATCATCCACCAACAGCAAGAAGTATTTGTTTCCCCTTGGTGTTGTCGGTGTGATAGGGCCACAAAGGTCTTCGTGCACTAGTTCTATAAGCCGTTGCGCCCTGAATTCTGCCTGTGCTGGGAAGTGAGTGTGCTTCTGCTTGCCTGCTTGACAAGCCTCGCACACCCGCTCCACTTGGCCAAGCACCGGCAGCCCCCGAACAAGCTCCTCCCGAACCAGTTTTCGCAGTGCTGCCATGTTGACGTGGCCGAAGTGCTCATGCCAGCGCCACGCCACCTCGTCATCACCTCCTCGCATTGCCATGCACACTGGTTATTGCGTCATTCTGATTTGGAGTGTGTACAAGCGATTTTCTGCCCGTGACACCTTTGCCAACAGCTTGCCATCAGGCTCCTGGATACTCATCACCCCAGCTTCAATCCTGATTTTGTACCCATCTTCATCAAGCTGTCCAACACTCACGATGTTCGTGGTCAGTCGGGGAATGAAGTAGACTCCAATGAACCGTCGAAACTCTCCATTTCGGCATGGGAACGTGACTATCCCACGTCCCCCGATCCGTGCCACCGAGTCATCGCCGAACCTAACGGTACCTAGTACTGCCGTGTCCAGCTTTGAGAAGGCGACCCTGGACTCGGACATGTGATTAGTTGCCCCGGTGTCCAAGATCCACTCCTCCGGCTTGTGTTCCTCCTCCTCTCCAAGATGGGTGAAGACCTTTTCTTCCCTGATTACAATCTGAAGTCCAGAGTTTGCCTCCACCACTTCATTTCCATTGAGAGCTTGCTCAGCCGGTTGCAGCGCCAAGTTTGCACTCGGCAATGGGGCTGCTGGTGACCCAAACAGTGCTGTACCGGTGGTGTCCGGGACGGTTGGAGAGGTCCGAACGTGTAGGAGCGAAGCTTCTTCTTCCTCCTTTACCGCATGAGCCTGCTCTCTTTTGGGCTTGGAGCGGCATTCACGCGCCCAGTGACCCAGCTTGCCGCATCTCCTGCATTCATCACCACCCTTACCGGATGATTGCCCTCCTGACCAGCGGCCACCGCGTCCATGGCAACGGTCGCGTCGTCCTCCTCCTTGGCGTCCTCCTCCACCGCCCGGGCCACCGCCCGAGTGGTTCTCCGCCTCCTTCTTCTTCCGTCGGGCGTCCCATTCCTCCTCCGTGAGGTAGAGTGGCCCATCCTGTTGCAGCGATCCCGGATCTTCCTCGAAGGTATCCTCCGCTGCTTTTAGTCTCCCCACCAGATCTGAAACAGTGAGGGTCGACACGTCGAGGAGCGTGGTGATGGCCAACACGATCTATTTGAACCGTGGAGGGACGCTGCGCACAATCTTCTCCATGATTTTGTCCTCCTCGACTCCTGCACCGAGTGTGGCGAGCGCCGTCGCCATCCTGTTGAGGTGCAGTGCGAAGTCTTCGATGGTCTCCCCATCGTTGAACGTCGCCAAGTCGAACTTCCTCTGGAGTTGAACTGCTGCAGATTTCTTCACCCGATCGTTGCCGACGCGCATCTTCGAGATGGTCTTCCAGGCCTCCTTTGTCGTCTCCTTGTCGGCGATGGAGGATACCATCTCCGGTGGCACCGCGCTGCAGAGAGCGTCGAGTGCCATCATCTCCTCTTGCGCATCAGCACCGCCATTCTCAATGACGTGCCACAGCCCCCTCGCCCTCAGTTTCACCTTCATCAACAGCGCCCAATCTGAGTAATTGGTCTTGGTGAGGACAGGATAGCTACTCCCGCCCCCCACCTCACGAATCACTCTCTGGATCACGACGCCGTTGTTGGTGTTGCCGGTAGCGAGTTCCCCCTGGCCAGCCATGGTCTTCCCCTGTCCGCAAAGCCGGCTCTGATACCACTTGTCAGGAACTCGCCGGAGAAACGACGGGGATCACGTCGCCGGCGAGCTCCTGGGCCAAGCACAGGCAGCCGAACAGGGGGGAGAGGGTAAGGAAACTGTGCACTGATTTGGCACTTTCTTTATTTCCTGATCCTCTCATTAAGTAGCCCATTACACATGGAAAGAACTAATCTATAGAAGAGTTTTAATTGCCCTTATAATCAGGACTGCTACCAAAATCAGGATTTATTCACATACATAGACTAGAGACCAAATAGGAAACTGCATTATTCTGCACACACAAGGATTATTCCAACACATTCATCTGGATGATATGTTAAAACTTAAAAGGGTTATTAATGAATTATCAGATGGATGCCACTTGGTGCACTCACTGAAATGCCAATGAAAATGTACTAGTTTTGTGATTCGTCCAAGGCTCTAATTGTTTTTCATTGGAGGGTTAAACTTTGAGCTATGGTGGATTATTGAGACAGTCAAGCAGTGATAATGTTATTCAGAAGTGTCCAATGAAGCAATACATGTTACACTGATCATAAACCTAAGAGAACATTGATTTTTTTCTAGTTTACAATTTCATAGCTTTGAGGGGAAAAGAAACAAACACTATGAATGTGAACTCAATAAGCTAAATGTAATCCTACATCAGATAATTGATCTTGACATCATTCAGGAACAGATCCAAGAAATGCGTTCTCCAGAAACAATCCATTGTTTTCCAATTTCAAACTTCCTGTTGTACAATCTGATATCTGATTTTGGAGCAACTGTTGCTTTGAATTATTTCACCTGTGCCCTCTGAAAAACATGTAAACTCTCTGCAGAAGAACAAATTTGGAAGGATGTCATGTCAACCAGGATCATAGATGATAGATAAAGCGTTCATAATTTTTTTCAGGTAATCCGGTAATGTAAAAAAAAGTTTGTCAGATAAAATAACTGGGTATGTGGTGAAGTTGCAAATTCATACTTCTCAATTTTTAACTAATTTTATAAAAAATATACCAGAAAATATAACATCAAATTAGTTTCGTTAAATCTACCATAAAATATGTTATTTATTAGATGTTGTAGATATTAATATGGTTTTCTGTAATATAAAACAGATGGAATACAACTGAAGCCAGGACCTGCTGCTTTGTCAGACCAAATGAGTTCATATGAAGGATGATAGCAAGGACCCAAACAATAAAAAAGTTGAAAAAAGTAAGAATCAACACTAACCTCAAGAACCCATATGCTTATAAAAGATTCCAAGGTGAAAAATGCAAATCCAATTAGATAAAGCACCTGCATTACTCCAAAGAGGACACCAATTAGCATTCCTGGAGGAGTTTGACTTAGCATGAGAGCTCAGAGCAAGTCTTGGAATGTTGTTGAACTGTAGTAAAATATTTTCAAATAAAAAACAATGCAAAAGAACTTACTCCAATGAACATATCTTCAGTTAGAACTTCGATGGCAACCAGAATCCCCCTGATTTCATGTAAAGAAACTGAAATAAAAAACTATTGCAGTAGAAAACTTAAGCAATCACACCACTTCATTATTTACACTCACGTCAGAGATTTTCCCTTGAATATAATTGGAGGAGCAACTGCAGCAATGACACAAAACCCAACATGCATCTGGCATATAGAAGGTCATCATGAGATTCATCAGTCAAAAGTTCATTGGCAAATGGACAGGAAATAAATATTGAGAAAACACAGGCTTTTTGAACAGGGAAAATTTAGCTCTACAGTTGAGCAATATTTTTTTAGACAGGATCATTAGCACAAGAAACTCAGTTAAGCACATAAAATTACCGAGTAGAAGATGAAAAACTGGCCAAAGGTAACCATGCTATCAGTTCTGGACAGGAGAAGGCAGACAATTAAGGTTGAAACTAGCATACTTATGGAGGAGCATTGTCTGCTAATTTGCAGGTTGAAAAGAGAGGAAACCTCATTGCACAGTACAGAGGCTTGTACCACAGAATGTATGAAAGAGGACATCCAGATATTGCGTAGATGACTGCGAGGAGAAAAAGCACAACATCTGCACATACAAGAAACTATTCAAAGCAATTCGTTCATAAGAAAAAAAAACATACATATACTGAAGAAGCTGCATGGATGGGCGACGTGTTGAGCACCTTCGCTGTGAATTGATTCAGTTAAGACAGCAAACACATTCCAAGCGAGGCAGGCAATTAGTCCTGCAGAAACAGTAATCGATGAGCAACTGATATGGAAGAGCAGCCGATGCAAGGTGAAACATGTACCTAACCAACTAGCAAATGCTGAGTATTGCAGCTTCTGAGCATGGATTGGTATTTCATTGGCAATATCGTGATGGATGATCGGAAAGAACGGTGGCCAATTCTTCGTTTCGACGGCGACCCCAGCTGCAAAGGAAACACATTTTCAGAAATCCAGACAAAACATACCAGTACGTACGGACCACCGAAGCTTGAACAAAAGTCTCGCAGAAGTGCAGAACTACCTCTGTCCATTGCATTCTCCCTTTGTTTGATATCCTGCAAAAGACATTGAGAATTCAGAGCTTTGCTAAACTTCACATGAAAATTGAAAAAATAAGCAGAAGTAAAATGAACAGTTGAACACATGGCAGTACTCCAATTTTGCAGATAACAAAGAAGTCACTAGACAAAAGTTTACCAAGGGGAGAATGGACATAAAAATGAAACATGCAGAAACTCAAACAACACAAGCCAGCTTCAGTTTTGCAGAAAATGGTGGAGATGATGATCTATCTAGTAGAAATTTATTGAAGAGAAAAAAAAGGCGATCGGACCCGCTCCCTCCGCCTCAGATCCTCCTCCCATGCCAAGAGTTGTTTCTCTTTCCTTTTCGGATCCTGCATGAAACAGCCGCATGCCAGAGTTCAGGACTAGGCGCCACGCCATGCAATTCTTACCAAGAACACAAGACAGTCATGTGGCATCAACTTTCAGCGCAAGAACGGTGAATAATTTTTTTCCTTGCCTCCAGGGGGATGTCGATGGTGGCGCCATGCTTGATGCTGCCTCCCAAACCAGCCGGGATCCATGACTTCTTCGCCGGCGCCGGCGCTGATGCCGTCGCCGCCGCATTCTGAAACACGTTGCAGATGATGAACTGATGGTATCGTCATGGTACTGAAACAATGCTATGCCTAATCTTTCAGTCAGATCAGAAGTTTTTTTTTTGAAATAGAAATGCATTTTGGAACAAATTTGCGCAGCATGTCTTAGTACAGGATCATCAATACGGGAAGCTCATCCATCCATCCGAAGTTGATTTTGAATCAAAGAAATTCAATATCTCATCAAAACAGGAGCTTGATCCCAAAGAACAAAAAAAAACTTAAATACCGCAGTGGGATTGATATTTTCGTCGTCGAACGGATTGGCAGCAGGAGACATTGAGATGATCACTTGGCATGAAAAAGTCGCTGGCTTTGCAACGAACGATATCCAGGTTGCATAGAATCGCGCGTGGCCAGTGGGAAGTTCTGCTATTTTCAGTTCATGTCCGTCATTTGCCGTTTGCCACTTGTTACCGTCCAGTTCTTTGCAATTTGTCCCTCTCGTTTTAGCAAGTTTTTTTTTTTGCTTCTTTTCGATGCATTTTTCTACTGTATTTCTCCACATCCAACACGTGGGTGTAGCAGATTATATGGATCATGTAAAAACATAACTAAGGCATTGTTTGCATAAAGTGAAACTGGAAATTCTGGAGCAAAACTGGTTCTGCAAATCGATTTCGTACTGTTTTGACATCATGCGTTTATACAGAAATCGCAAAAGATTCATAAAATGGAACAGATGCCGATTAATAGAAAAAGTATCCCACTGTTAACGCGGCTTTATTTCGCCATTCAAAGTAGGATGATCGTCAAAGATAACATCTTGCCATCAGGCAGAATCCATGGGCACACTGACACAACATTTTAAACTGAATACACACAAGCAGCAATTCCAGATTTCAGTGTGGTGAAGGACGGCATCTTGTCTACTCAGTGATGGTGGTGATCTTGAACAAAACGAAGACCACAGTACTTGCATACAGCAGGTCGATCCAGGTCAAGGCAAATATACTCGATTGGATGGCCAAGGGAAGCAGTTTCATAGCCTGTAACCGATAACCGATATATTAATAGGTCAGTTTGCCGAAATTGCGTAGCCATAGACATAGACTCATAGGTATAGTTTGCAAGCAGCAACACAGCCAATGCACAGATAAGAGAATATATAAATATGACTAGTCTGCAAGGCTCACTTTTATCCTTACGCCCATCACAAGCAGCGATTCGTCCTTCAACCTTGATTGGAGGCTCTGCACTGATCATTTCCATTGGGGATTTCTTGCTTGTATCCTGCAATAAATGAAAGAAAATAATTTAGAAAACTCATGATTCAACACATGCATTACAAAACTCCTAAACTTTATCATGTCTGAACCTAGTATATATGCAAATCCTAATAATTTCAATGATATGGGGTCATGGGGATCACTTGCAGTTATGATTTATTGATTTTTACTCAGTGCAACAAATGATTAAAAGGCAATGACACACCCTCCCACCTTGCACCAAATCATTTTTAGCCAGCCCAGGCGGCTCGCTAGCCTGACTATGCACCAGGCAGCGCCGCAGCATCTAGTGCCTTTTAGAACACTGGTCTTTACTCAATTAAACTGGCGGCTCAATTAAACATTGGTTTGCTGGCTTCTGGTTTACTGAAAATAAATAAATAAATACAGAGTAGCATACTGCAAAAGGATACTCATCATTTACTCATTTAGGCCTTTCTTGGAAGGGTTGGGATGGACTAGGTGGCATTTGGTGGCATACAGTAAGGCCTTTTAGCGGTAGGTGTGATTCCGGGGACTAGATCGATGACAAATTCCATATCTTGATCGGATGGCATACCAGCTAACTCATCAGGGAGGATATTCATTCACTATTGGAGTATTGGTACTGAATTTAATTCAGAAATGGTGAGGCAACACAGATGGCTGCTCAATATACAACACAAGATGTCTATGCAAGTCTATCAGGGATATAGACCTATCTAAACATTCTATGTTTGGATAGCCAATCCATGCCTAATATGAACACAAGTCTCATCAATGCAGTAAGTGCTTGATGAGACTGCAGCCACCAGAGCCCATTCTCAAGCGGCCAACCGCCCTGCCTGAGAAGGCCCAACACGATGCACCACCAGGTTGGCGAGTCCAGCGCAAGCCAACAGGAAGGCAACACCGAGGAGCCTACCATGGCTCATGTGTTAGCTATGCAAAACCGCCTCTTTGAGAGGATGGTGGTTAACTCAGAAAACCTCCATACGACGCTCACTCAAAACATGGGTCAGCCGCAATCCAAATTGGCAGAAGTGCAGCACACTCACCCACGTTCCTTCACCACTGCAGCCAATCCACTTGAAGTGGATGATTGGCCACATGATATTGAGGTGAAGCTCGACCTTGCTCACTGCAATGAGATGGAGATTGGAGAAGGTAACCTATGCTGCCTATTACCTCCAAGGCACAGCAGCCGCTGCCTGGTGGGAGAGCTACCAGTCAATCGTTCCACCCAATGAGCCCCTCACATGGACTGTTTTCAAGGAGGGATTCTGCTCTGCTCACATTCCCAACAGCCTTATGGAGATTAAGTGCCGGGAATTCTAAAATCTGAGGCAAGGGAGCATGCCCTTTATAGACTTTCTCCATCGCTTCAACTACTTTTCTTGGTATGCCACTGAGGAAGTCAATATCAAGGCACGAAAAGTGACACTTTGCCAGTAGCACCTCAACCTGGAGCTCAAGCATGCTCTAGCTGCACATGAACTTCAAAGCATGAAGTCACCCGTAGATAAAGCTATCCACTTGGAAGAAAGTTCAAAGAAGTTAATTGAAAGCCAACAGTGGAAGTGGTTAGCGCAAAAATCTACTGTGAGCAGGTCATCCCAACCTTGCACTTGGCAGTCCTCTAGCATTTGTTCTACTACACCACCACCTCTGAGGCCTCCAATGATCACACCCTGCCCTCAGCCTGTAGTGTCACGGCAGTACAACTGAAGTGTGCAACCGGCCGGTACATAGAACCGGCCGGCAAATGTTAATTGCTTCAACTGTGACATGTTGGGACTTGGGGCACTTCTCCAACAATTGCCCATACCCGAAGAGGATAGCCGCACCACCTCAGCAATTCCACACCATCCAGATACAATGATTTCAGATCGTCTAGTTGACACTAATCGTAGGGGCACTGACTAATCGATTAGTCATAACTAAGCGTGACTAATCGTAGATTAGTCATTGTACTGCATAAAGATAATATTTATATATTTCTACACACAAATATTAGCAATACATGTAAAAATAACAACAGAAATATAATAAAATAATTCTTAGTTCAATATTAGTAATACTCGGATGTACTTGAACCATCAAATCCTAATCCACTATTACTATCCATCAATCTACAAATTTAACAATCACACAGCAAGTAAAAAACAAGACCGAGTGAAGAATTTTAATCTACAAATAGCAATCTACAGTTTTGTACACGCATCAACACAACTAGACAAGTGAACAAACAAGACTGTGCTGTGTATTGTGCTGTGTATTGAAGTCCATGGACTAAGTGCAGAAAGCCAGACGTTAAGAGAAACAGAAAGAAGTGCAGTGCATGGCCAGAAAGCCAAACGTTAAGTGAAACAGAAAGAAGAGAAGAGAGAACCTTGTAGTGTAATCGCGTGTGGATCTGCTCACTAGGTGGACTGCTGGAGGATGCGGTGGCCGGCGATGACCCAAGCCCCAGTGGCAGCCCCAAGCCTCGACGGCAGTCCCGTGCCTGTGAGGTGACGAGATCCATGCGTCTGCGCGTGCGCAGGAGAAAGCGCGACGGCGGTCGGCGGCAAGATGGGAGGCGGCGGCGCATCGCGTCCGGATCTGGAGACTGAGACTGCGTGAGTGAATTGATCGGGATGGGGAGAGAACTGAGAAGAAGTAACCTGCGCTGCACTACCGCCGGATCTAGAGCGCCGCCGCCCTCTCATTCCCTCTCTCCTGTTCTCGTGTGCGCTGCTGGTTTTCTCACCGTGTGTTGCTGTTTTTCTCCAGCGCGCTGCTGGTCTTTTCTCCCAGCGCGCGCAGAGCTGATTTTCTGCCGTGTGCTCGCTGCTTTCCCGCGTGCGCAACTGTGCTTTTCCGGTGCACATTACTTCCGCCCACACGTTTTCAACTCGCTTAAACAAGTTGGCCATATATTAGTCGGCCAACTAATCATGATTAGTCGCGATTAGTTGGCCGATCAGGTTTCTAGTCGAACTAATCGTTCATCAGCACCTGATTGCTCCAATAGTCAGGTGAGTTGTAATCAGTGGTCGAGACTAGTCATAGGGGCACCGACTAGTCGACTAATCACAACTAATGGTAGATTACTCGTTGCCGCACTGTGTTGCAGAAAAAAGAATGCAGAGTTGCACTTTGCACACTCGCAGGTTACAACCTCACAGGGAAGAGAGGCTGGCGACAAGGCGACTGGGCAATCCACGAGCAGCAATCAAGTGAGCAGAGCAGGTCACAGTCTCACAGGGAAGAGAGGCCGGTGTCAGGGCAAGCAACAGATGAGCACAATAGAGGAGGCCAGATCGCCGGAGAGCGGCGGCACGATGGAGAGGGAGGAGGGAACTAGGGCCAGAGGGTGATGACATGGTGGAGAGGGTTCGCTAGCGCTGAAGTGCTGGAGGCAAGTGAGGGCGTGAGGTCTCATGCAAACTGTAGGGCAGCAGCTGTTCACATGTGCAAAGGGGTTGCGTCTGTTCTCTCTTGGATGCTAGGGTTATTCACTCTCGGGCTAGGCTGGGCCAAATCAGATTAGAATTCAGAGATCACTTGGGGTGGGCGTTCGGTTTTTTCAGTTTCATTGGTTCGGTTTTTTCGGTTTTTAAAAGTTCGGTTTTCAGAGATCAGGAACCGAATAGATCGCTAGATTTAACAAAACCGAACCGAAAAAACCGAAAAAAATCGGTTCGTTTTTTTCGGCTAACCGAATTCAGCACAGGCGCCGGGCGGGTGCTGCGGCCGGTGGGCGCATGAGGACGGAGGGAGGCGCTGCACGCAAGTTGGGCCCATGAGGGCACAGGGTAGGCCAGGCCAAGCCATGATTAAATGAATGAATGATGCGCTTGGGCCCTAGGCAAACTTCAGAAATCACATTCAGTGTTCTAATAGGCACTAGGCGCTAGTCGGGCGGCGACCCGGCGCCTAGCGCATAGGGGCACCTAGGCGCGCCTAGGTCCAACTTCCAACCATCCATATTGCTACTAGTTTTTAGACCTCATTACTTCACTTTGCTAGTTCCCAGACATACTTTTCTTCCTCCCACATGAAGCCTGACTTTTCTTCCCCCCGCCCGAAGCGCCAGACAACCAAGTGACATGTGTTTTGCTGCTCGCCAAGGGTTCGAGACTTCGAGTCCAGGTGTTTCCCCTCCCCTCTCTTCCCCTCTAATCACGCCATAACCTCACATCAGAGCGCATGGTGGTGAAGAAGCAAGGAGGCGGCGACTGCGGTGCAGGATGGTGCAAGATGTGTAGGGCCTGCCGCGAGGAGGAGAGAGTAGCCGCTAGATTTGGCCGCCTGCTCCCCTCCCCCCTGTTGCCGCTAGATCTGGTCGCATGGCCCCTCCCGCTGCCGGAACTAGCCACCTAGCCCCCTCTCGCTGTCGGTTCTGTGCCGCCTAGGCACCTTGCCCGCCCAGCCGGCCTCCGCGCGGCGCTGGGGTGGCGCCCAATGCCTTTTGCCGCCTAGGCGGGCGCCTAGATCCGATTTCTCGAACACTGATCACATTTGTAGAAGTGATCTGGAAGTTCGGTTCGGTATAGCAGTTTTTCGGTTTTCCTAAAACAAAAACCGAACCGAATACCGAACACCAAAATTTTTCAAAATAAAAACCGATTTAAAAAAACGAAACTAGCTGTTTTCGGTTCGGTTCGGTTTTCGGTGATTTTGTGCCCACCCACATCACAGGCCTAATTAGTCGATAACCATCAAGTTGGCCAACTAATCACAATTAGTCGTGATTAGTTAGCTGATCAGAAAGTTGAGTTGATCGTATCAGAGGAGTTGATTGGTGGAAATTTTCCAATAAGGCTGACTACGATTAGTCAGCCAACTTGTAATCATTGTCCATATAATGCTTCAAGTTCTACTTACAAAATGGTTTATAAGACATACACTCAAAGCATGGTAAAATAATGTAGGCTGTGAGCATGTGACTTATAATCATTGAAGTGCAACTTGAAAAATAATTCAGATAGGTATCTCATAAGAGCCTTCCTGCACTATATGAGACCATGATATTGGGAAAACTGGACATAAGTTTTGCTGCAATTGCATATCGTTGACAGGACTCCACTCGTAATCCAAGGATAGCGCCAACAAAAGAATTCAGGCAGTGGAAAATACAGGTACATGCTCTTGCAGACATATTAACACATAGATTCATGGAATAATTCGATTTATGCCATTACAATTTTGTGACTTTAGAGAAATGCCATTATAATTCGCATATTTAGATTTATATCATTCTAGGATTGTAGCTATCTGAAAAATGTAATGTCATATTTCATAATTCTCTAAAATTGTAATGTCATATTTTGGAATTCTCTAAATTTGTAATGGTATAGTTCGGAGTTCTCTGAAATTGTAATGGCATGAATCTAAATATGTAAATTGTAATAGCATTTCTCTAAAGTCGCAAAATTGTAATGACACGGATCTAATTTTCCCTAGATTCATTTGTCTGCAATGTTATTATGACAAGAATCCCGGTACCTACATATCAAAACGTCCCTCCTAAACTCTATACGTCAACTGACAACATGTTTTACCAATATGAAATATGCATACACCCTGCAAATCTGAAGATGGGATGAGACCTCCAGATCCAAACAAGAGACATAAGAATCTATTGGGGCATACGGCAACCAACTTACAGCCACAATTCCATGACTAGGTCCATCAAGACGTCTCAAAGCACACAGATTGACCAAAACTAAACGGGGGAAAATAAACTGATCAGCGGAGCACAAGCTACACGCCTGAACAACAATTACAACCAAAATCGAGCGTTAAAGCCGTATGCGGGAACGTAAAGACGGGATCTTTCCGACTGAATCAGGGAGGGATACGCACCGGTGAGGCCGTCAGGATCGCGAGAACTAGAATACGACTCCCAACGGATGGGAATCCCAAAGCTGGACAGAGGCGAGGAGGGGGGAAGGTACCCGTACCTGCATCCACTTGGCGGTGTGATCGCCGACGACGGCGGCGGCGCTGACCGCCCTCTCCGTTGAGATGCCTCGCGCCGCGCCAGCGCCAGCGCCGCCCGTCCCGGCTAGGGATTTGCGGAGCGCCGGGAGCAGCCTCCTCACCGCGGTCGCCATTGCTTGGGGAGTTCGGGACTCGGGAGACGAAAAAAACGATTTTTTTTCTGCATATTTAGCTCTAAGCTCTTGAAATAGGTCCGGCCCATTACAGCCGAAAACAGTCACATTAATGGTCCAACAGGGCCCATTTATAGTCTTTTACATGTGATTGGGCTGGCCATTTGTCCAAACGAGATCCCTCGACTGCGTGGCAGTCGGCGGTCAGATTTTCATATGGTAGGGCTCGTCTCCATAACGTCGGAGGAAACTCTGTACCTCCTTAATCCGTGGCAGATAGCGTGGATCGCAATTATAAAGTACAGTTGGGAGGAACGACGACGGAGGAATTGGTTCCCATTTATCAAAGATCAAAGATTTGTCTTTTATAAAGCAGGGGAGAGCTGAAAGTTCAGGGATGCACAAACTCGACACACAACACACTCAGCACATACCTATGTGGTTCCCCTGGAGTAATTCAGAGGGCTACTCCAGCTGAATTTGTGGTTTTCGATCAATTCGAGTATCATCATATTCATGGGTGGAATCAATCTGGGGGCAATAAGGACTTGAGACATATAGTTTGACTATATAATCACGCTTAGATCATATTAATTTTTTCTAACTGTATCTGTCAACCCTGATCATGCATGCATGTCCTACACCCAACAAATACAGATCACACACCATTCATAATTAAAAAAGCATTCTTGTTCAGTTTCCCTTTCTTAGTTTCTCTCTGCAACTGTTGATCAAACAGGTGGATTGGTTGTATTAGCAGTTTTGGTCTCCTGATTGCAGCTTGCTTTTCCCTCCTCATTGCTGCTGCATTTGCATCATGCATGCATGAACTTGAAATCCGACAAGCCGCTGCACAAAAACCGCCAATATAATCATTTCAACGTCACATGATCAGATCACGCATCGCCATTTTGTCTGGTCAATTGGCACTGTTGGAACTATGCTTGTCTGCTTGCCCATCGGCACTGATCCTTTTAAACCCTACCTCCAAAAAACAATGCTTGCACTTGCGCCCTCTTTGTCTGCTCAAGTTGCCCATTTGGCTGCACACGTGTACCCTGCGCCAAATGTTCTTAATTTTTTGAGCTGATTTCTTAATTTTTGCATATAATTCAAGAACAACCACATAGATAATCAGATGGAGTAGAAGAGGCGGTTCATCCGGTTTACGATGATACGAGTGTTTGCCTAGCTGCAACTTGCACGGTAACAGTAATAAACTCTCACACCCTTCTCCAATGGCCATCACTCGATGTGCTAACTGTTGGAAGATCGATCACGCACTCTTCATCCAAGAGAACCCAGTCTTGAGTAGCTAATTAGTCTAGTGGCCACATGCATTAGGCGCCGGAATAATCTCACGTTTTGATGCAGCAGGGATAGTAGTAGGGTCTCTCTGTTCATGCATGCCCTGCCATATAAACTAGACTGCCTGCACACTGAACTGAACAGTATATATGCTACTTTAATGGGTTGGTTGGTTGAATCTAGGTCAGTTTTGGGGTCAAGACAAGAGTTGAATGGATGGGGGTTTGTTTGGAGGCATACATGATCTTGCATGCCAGCACTCAGCACTCACTTGACCAGCCTGCTTACTTGAGGATCTTGTCATGTACTACAGCTACATGGAAGCAAATTTTGCTACTTCCACTTTGAAAACAAACAGCCAAGCATTTCAGAAGATAGCTACAAACGGTGAATTGTCGCAAACCAAAACGATCGTTATACTACCTCCGTTCTAAAATGCAAGATGTTCGTGTTTTTAGAAAAGTTAATACTTTCGATTACTAATTAAGCTAAAATATTTTAGGCTTAGTGTTATGCATGCCACATAGTTAGATTGATATTTAAAGAATTTTCATATGTTGTTATATTGATAGTGAATTGGAAGGATTTCCACAATTTCCAATTTCCATGAGATAAGATTGGGGCCTCTTCTTGCCTTGATCCCAAACTCCCAAAGTTATGCAAAGAGTACAAAGTGACAACCAACAAAAGGAAAGTGAGAGATAAAAGCCACAGTTTTGGGCCTTTGAAAACACTAAACAAATGGCCATATGTAATGCAGACAAGATCATAATCTCTGGTAGAATATTTTTTTTCTGCCTTTGGCTGATTTGAGGTGGTCCTTTAGTGGAGCTGCTTGTTGATCAAATAAGTGCTAGAGACACTGTTCTGGCCTCTGGGATGAGCAAGTGAAATTATTACTCATTTTTTAAGAGCTCCTTTTGACTGACTCAAATTTTGTATATTTTCAGCAAGTACTGGGTTCAATACAGCACAATTTTTTTTTGTACAATCTCTGTAGGACACAGTAATGGTGTGTTAACTTGAAATCTACAAACTACTGAACCAACATTGAACCAGAGTATCAAAGAGATGCAGTGTTGTTTTTTTTCTCACATACTGCTGTAAAAACTGAATTGGTAGACTACAACAGTCAAACGTGCCATCCATGTAACTGCTGATATCACAAGTACCACAAACAAAAGCTGCCACAATTTTGTCAGGTTAAGCTTTTGGAATCGTTCAGCAGTGAGAAACACTATAGATGTCAATGTAGTTCATCTCATTTTACACCCAAGGTTCACTTTTATTCAGATACCAGTTCAACCATGCAGTTCTTTCCCTTGTTTTTACAGTCTTGCAAGTTGGAAGATGGATTAAGTGAATGGCATGAAACTGATCTGCTACATGTCTTAGGTGAGACATTGATTTATTTACCCTGAACCTACTTCCCTGTGAAGGGAAATGATCACATATCTTGACTATGGTGTGTTGAAAAGCTTCAAATCAACACAAAAGGCAGCTTTCCTACTCTCTAAAAGCCCCAAGAAGCGAAGCCAGATTGCTTTCTGAAACATCAAAGCTGCCAGCTCTCTAGTAAATTACAGTAGCTGGTTCTTTCAAATCTTGTATTAATTGTGAAACCGATTAGCTGGCACCATAAAGAAGCTGGCATCTTGCTCTTGTTTTTTTTCTCTCTCTCTGAAGAACAATACAAACGCTCAGCCATTGGCAATAAGTTTGCAAATTTATGGGCCACCTACACATTAGTGTTCCTCTGCCTGTTGGTTGCAGCTTCTTCCAGGTCCCCTCTACCCCTCCTGAAATTCTCTCTCTCTCTCTCTCTCTCTCTCTCTCTCTCTCTCTCTCTCTCTCTCGAATGTAGACATGGACAAATGGCCCAATTATTTGAATTCGATGTGCATGGAAGTACAAGAGCAACAATTTGATGTGCCCGTGTGTGTCCTTAATGGCACAGAATCCTCTGCTGAGAGAGTGCATGAACAGACCCCCCACTGAAACATAAACAGCTTTGCAGGGTGTACTTTGCGTGTATTGTATCTTTGTAGTAAGTACACTAGCTGCAACAAAAGAATGTTGAGAAATTATAATTAGCAGGGACATGTTTTGACGACAGCTACTTGTGTCTTGCTGAATTATTTGGCAACTTTAGGTTGGATTACAGTAGAGCTTAGAGGACCACTGGTTTTGAACTATATATGCTGACACCAGTAAGTTGAGGAGTAGGTTTTCTTGACAGAACTGTTTTGACTAGGTATGAGCTTGAGGTTTGAGCTCATGTTTGAAATCCTCCAAACTATAGAGTCAAGTATTGATTCCCATGAAAAATCCCTTATTCCAAAGGAACCCTCTAGGTTCCTTTCCCCCTTATAAGCTCATGCAACTTTTCCTTCTGAATGGAGCAGTTTCTTCAGCCTGTTAGTTGAGAATGTTTTTTTCTTCACATCCAAGATGATTGTCAGCTGCAAAATGGGGACTCCAACTTACAGCTAGCAAAATAAACACAAAGTACAAAGTGGAAGAGCAACATCCAAGTTGTCCATGGCAACATGGATGAATCATGCATGGGAGAGGCTAGAACTTAGGGCACAAAGAGTACAGGCAGCTAGAATCATGGGAGAAAGCCAAGAATCCCTCCCAAATGTTGAAGCTGAGGAGATGAGAACAAAGTCAAGAAAGGAGAAGAGGTTTGGCAACTTCTGAAAGTGAGACCTGCTGCTTTCCTCTCCTCTCCTCTCCTCTGCCTGGTCTGGTAGCTAGAGAGGACAGCCAGCCAGCCAGCCAGCCTAGCTCGTCACTCACCCTACCAAAGCTGAGCTGATCTTAATTCCTTCGTTAACAGGAGGTGATTTGTCTTTGCCCCAGAAAGCATAAGAACAGCCCACGTCGACAGAATATTTTTTTCTCGACAGCACATGTAATTTTGGGTTAGGTGGTGATCCGACAGATGTACTAGCGAGGAGGAGGTACTTGCAAGATTTTGTTCTTTGTCACTTCCCTTCCTATTTTTTCCATTTTAAGGATTATATCAGGGCTTTTGATCTTTTTTATAACTATTACGAATAGAAATATAAAAAAAATACAAAGGACATCCATTTAAGCCCTCCATCAATAGAAAATCTCGGAAATTAAACTGCTAAATTAGACGGTAAGCTCTGATTTTAGAGGGGATTGCACAATCGGATCATGGCGAGGAACCATTTGTGAACCCCTTCTTCATGTCCAGACTTGATCTGAACCGTCCAATCGCTTGATTAGCTCTGTCACATTCAATGTTTAAATATTATTTTAAAATATTAAATGTAGAATATTTATAAAATCTATTTATAATCGATAAATTATTCGTGAGACGAATCTAATTAGTTTAATTGCGTCATAATTTGACAATGTAATGCTACAATAAACATTTGTTAATAATGGAATAATTAGATTTAATAAATTCGTATCATAAATTATTCTCCGATTCTGGAATTATTTTTATAATTAATTTACATTTAGTTTTTAAAATTGATATTCAAACATCCGATTTCATATCGGCTAAAATTTAGCCATCATAAACACCCCGTGCGGTTGTGGACTTGCGGAGTTGGTCGATATCCATGAAATCTAATCGAAATCTTGTGGCAAAAACATGTGAAGAACATCTTTTGCAAAGGTGGTGATCCCCTGCGCTTTCTGCTGCCCTGTTTCAGCTTCTGCGCCCCTCGCTACACGCGCGCACACCGCTCGCTTGCTTTGCTGCACACTCTCTCACGCAGCAGCAGCAGCAGCAGCAGCAGCCGCAGAAGCCTCCCATTCTCTCTCTCTCTCGATCGACTCATGAGTAATAAATGGCAGGGAGCAGCTGGCCAGCGGCAGCGCGTGCGTGGGCGTGGCTGAGTTCTAGTGCTGTGCCGTGTCCAGCTCTTGCTCCTGAGTCCTGCTTCTCTGGCTGACTGGCTCTCTGTTCTTTTCACATAGGCACTGTACTAAACCCTCCCCAAACCCTCCTCTGACGCAGCCAAGAACAGACGGTTTGATTCTTGGCGAAGTTCGGGAGATGTGGCGAGGAGTTTTGGGGGCTCGGTGTTCTTGATGATTGGTCGGGTTGGGGAGTGAGCGGGTCTGTTCTTGAGGTTTTTTGTCAGCTTGGAATCATTTTGGGGAGGGGAGAAAAAGAGAGGTGCTTATTTTCCTTCTCGAATCGTCGGGAAATATTCCGCCGTGAAATCCCTCCCAGAAAATTTGTTCTTTGAATCGATTTGGTTCAAGAATAGGCAAAAGGGGCCGCCTTTTCTTGCGTAAAATTCATTTGTGATCCTCTGACCAAAACCCCCAATTTTTTATTCGTTTGATCGTCGGCGATCGATTTTTCCTGGCCCAAATCCCTGGAAAGCAGTAGCATCTTGCAAAGGAACGTTCTTGATCCGCTTGTGTTGTTGGTGGTGGTGGGAGGGGAGAGGTTCCCTCTGACGAGCAGCAGCACGGCCGCCTGTCGATGACTGAGAGCTGCCTCCGATGCTGTCGGGGTGCTCGGTGTCCAGTCTCGCGGCGAGGTTCGCCTTCTTCCCGCCGGACCCGGCGACGTACGCCGTCCGGAAGGACGAGGCCACCGGCCGCCTCGTCGCCTCCGGCGTCCCGCGGGACAACGCCATGGACGTGCTGCTCGTCGACACCAGGAGGGGGAACAAGGTCGTGGCCTTCTACCTGAGGAACCCCTCCGCACGGCTCACCGTGCTCTACTCGCATGGCAATGCCGCCGACCTTGGCCAGCTCTACGACCTCTTTGTGCAGCTCAAGGTCAATCTCAAGGTCAATCTGATGGGGTTAGTGCCTTAGTGGTGCATCATGCTTCTTGGTCATCTCTAGGATACTGCTTATATTTTGTTTGCCTTTGCTGTGTTCTTTCAGTCAATTACTATATATATATATATATATATATATATATATATATATATATATGCTTATTCAAGGTTGTTACGACCCTGTGGCGATGCATGGTGGCACAACATCTTCACAACTTCACATCGCCTGTGGCGCGCTTCGTGGCGACGCCATAGACAAATTGGCGTGGCAAATAGCCAAATATAGAACATTATTTACATCCCAAAAGTTATAGTATAGGATTTTATTACATCAAAGTAGCAATACAAATGTAGAATGCTATGGTGGTGCCACAGGCTGGTTGCGCTGTGGTGTCTCCATGGTGAGTTGCCCACAAGCGCCACGACGATATATCATCGCTAGGGCGACGCCATAACAACCATGTGCTTATTTAACTGTTTAGGAAAATGCAGTGCTATTATAATGCATTCCTTGTTGGAAAGCTATTATTTAACTGTTTTTGTGCTCAAGTGAAGAATTTGCATTGATGGAATTGGTGAAGAGAAGTACAGTGAATGTATCAAATTCATACAGCATCAATCAAACAAAAGCAGACATATACTGGAGTCAGCAGCGAAGCCCAGTACAAAACTGTGGGTGCATATGCACCCCCTCAAAAAATTCAGCTATTACCCTTATATTTTGGCCCTATATGCACTCCCTCAGCCTAATATAGTGCACCCTTCACAGCCCAACTAGCAGCTCAGTTAAGGAAGTCAGCCCATATCCATTTAATTTCACACACCTTCTGTTTTTCTCTAGCTTCGCCACTCACTGGACTGGTGGGTATGTCGACAGGAAATTTTCGTGACTTTCTCCCTACTAGGTGTTTTGGGAACTGGGGAGTTTTAGGCTCAATAATAAATTAGCATGCTCTGTTAGGTCCTAAGGTTTACTAATTGTTCAAATTATTACATATCATCAGTCTGAGTTGAGAGCATCTTGAATCTTAAACTGCAACTATTTCAGTCATTATTTCAGGAGACAGTTCATTTTCCCCTTTCATTATGATCTAGAGGTACAGTATGCAAAACATGCTGGTGGAATTTACTCTGTAATTTTGTATGCAGATATGACTACTCTGGGTATGGAGCATCTTCTGGCAAGGTAACTTTTTTTTATCATGTGTGAACTGTGAACTATGTTAAATTATACCATCTACGGACTGCAGTTGAGATGAGTGTAAAATTTAGTGGTGTTCTCTACTTCCCTTACTAATTCATGCATAATTACAATTTTAGCAGCCCAACTACAAAGTTGCACTAATCAGTTTGAAAGGATCTATACATGCTAGATACCTTGAGAAGCATGGTTCAATTTCACTTTCCAAAAATATACTGCATGTATCTACTAGTGTTCCAAAAAAATGGAACTAGGGGCCACCTAGGTGGCCAAAAGGTGTTAGGTGGCAGGTTGCTACCGCGATTCAGGGCTCGGTGGCAGGCTCGGTTCTGTTGGGTGCCTAGGTGGTCAACCGTGGCCAGATCCGCCGCTGAGCTCACTGTCCACCGCCATATCTGCCGCTAGATCCACCACTGAGCTCACTGTCCACCGCCATATCTGCCGCTAGATCCACCACTGAGCTCGCCACGAGATCCACTGCCCACCGTCTGTCTGCCACCTCTCCGCCATCCGCCGTGCCAGTCTTCCCCACTGCTCACTGCCAGATTGCCTGGGCTATTGCTCTATTGCTTATTTGCTTGTATAGTATTATTTGTACATGTGTTGCCAGTCAACATGGCTTGTTTACAGTACCACAGAAACAAAAAAAATCCAAATTGTATTCTTTATGTTGTGCTAAAACATGTGTTTTGATCAATGTTTTTGGTTAAACATGTACAATCTTCCTATTCAAAACACTGTTGACTTGCTGACTAGTCTAGAACCTAGGTGCTAGGCATCAGGGCAATGCCCAACTAGCGTCTAGTGCCTTCTTAAACACCGGTATCTACAACAAAACAGAGTTTGGCCCATACCTGACTGATGCATTTCAGGCATATAATGGCCAGTGCATCTTAAAAAGTTTCTCCAAGATAATAATCATCACATTGTTCTTTAACTTATTATTATATTCTTAGAACTTTTGTTTTTAGCCATGCATGCTATTGGAATTTGTCAGTCCATAAGATATGTATGTGCTACCTTTTTATAATTTGTTGTGCACAAGATAGCAAACCTCCATATATACATGTTCTCTATTTAAATGGAGTCGTTTGGTGTCATTATAATGTTACTTCATTCCTGAAGTTTCCAATAATGAATGCTATCTTATCTTAATATTTTTGGTTGTCAATTTTGAGAAATCTGCATTCAGTACACTAAGAATTCCTGCCCTAGGAACGTTATGCATGGTGTGTTCGAAATTTCCTTTGTCTATAGGATATTAATGGCTGCTTGGATGGCATATGTTCATTTGAGCTAAATCAGAATCAGATGGCTCTTAAGTTTGAACTACTGCTCCCTCATTGGCATTTATACTGAATTGCTGTTGCTGATCATATGTTCCCCTATTAATTTTTAAGAAATGCATATTTGAGGTGCCAATCTTATGTTTGTTATTTGAACTGCAGCCAAATGAAGAGAATACATATGCAGACATTGAGGCAGTTTACCAGTGCTTAGAAACAGAGTATGGAATTAGTCAGGAAGACCTTATCTTGTACGGACAATCAGTTGGCAGTGGGCCAACATTGCATTTAGCTTCCCGTTTACCAAGATTGCGTGGTGTGGTTCTTCACAGTGCTATACTGTCAGGCCTCCGTGTTGTTTGCCATGTGAACTTTACTTTCTGCTTTGACATTTACAAAGTAATATCCGGAATTGATTCTTTTTAATTTGTGCCTTTGGTGACTTGAGGACTAACTTCTTACTAATGCCTGATCAACTTTTCTCTGCAGAATGTGAAAAAAATCAAGAAGGTTAAATGCCCAGTGCTCGTTATTCATGTAAGAATATTACTAATTAAACATCAAGCCTTTTATCTATATATTTGTGTTCTTTTGGATAATTTGTTGTACATTCAAATCAATATGCATCTTCCAATTTTGTGATCTTTTGGAATAATTAACTGCTTATGCATCTTTGGTGATGGTGGTGTTATCTTTGCCACTTAGTTGCAGTTTTTGGAGAAATAATGAAAGTACTCTCCTAGAAACCAGTGACCGTGCATTCGTGTCATAGAAAGCTAGCCCGTGACCATACAAAGGCTGTTATATTAGAGTAGAAACTAGAAAGGTACTGTTGCAATTTTTGACATTCCTTTATACATATCAACGTAAGGACCATTGGACCAAATCAAATCCGCCCCAATTCTTTTAATAATATACACAAACTGGTCTAGTAGTTTACAAGTGTAGTCATAAGCTAATGCACATGCTGCACATCTGAGTTGGGAGGTGTCAGCAATTCTGGTAGTGTCATGCTGTGCCCATTAATTGTATGTGGGATGTGGTATACTCACTGTGTAAGTGTGTAATCTACAAACCTGTAAGAGATGATTTGGCTTGATTCATCCTGCTATACAGTCTTCTTTGGCTTGATTTGGCTTTATTAAACAGGCTCCCTTCAGTCGTGTTATTTAAGCGTATAGCATCTTAAGTCAAAGTACCAATATCAACTATTCAAAAAGGTTGCATCTTGAGAATAAATAGACACGTAGTATAAGATGATTGTCCAGAAATCTTGTGTGGCTAAACTGATGTCAACTGCATACTTTTAAACTGTTGTAACCACTTATTTAGTCTGTATTCTCTCTCCATTGTTAAAGTTTGAATTTTCTGTGTATCAACTTCATTGTGTACTGGATTGATGTTGGCAGGGAACTGATGATGATGTTGTGAACTGGTCACATGGTAATGAGCTGTGGAAACTGGCAAGAGAGCCTTATGATCCACTATGGATCAAAGGAGGAGGTCATTGCAATCTGGAGCTGTATCCTGACTTCATCCGCCACCTCTCCAAGTTCATCCGTGAAATGGAAAGCATCACGACAAAGACGAGGCTCAAGAAGATTCGGCAGTTCCTCCAACCTGCAAAGAAGATCCACCGGGTGAACACAGCGACGACCACCACCTTCACCACTAACTGTTGCTGCCGAATCCGAGTCCGTAAACCGAGTTGCCCCAGTTGCCATTTCAGCTGCTGCAGCTGCTATGCACTGAGGAATTGCTTCTCATTCCGTCTTTTCAAGTGCACAACCTGCTTCTCCTGCAGCTGCTATGCTCTGAGGAATTGCTTCTCATTCCGTCT
Source organism: Zizania palustris (assembly GCA_019279435.1). Taxonomy (NCBI): domain Eukaryota; kingdom Viridiplantae; phylum Streptophyta; class Magnoliopsida; order Poales; family Poaceae; genus Zizania; species Zizania palustris. The sequence goes on along the minus strand of JAAALK010000290.1, from coordinate 10,603,181 downwards.
TTTCAAGTGCAAAACCTGCTTCTCCTGTAGCTGCAGGAACTTCTGCTCCAAGGGCTGCTGCTGTTCCTGTGGAGATGCGCATTAGCGCCGGTTTCTATGTGCGTGTGTATAGGAGATATGAGTGGTTCCGAGATATCTAACCCGTTAAATTCTGTAGAAACTAGACGCATATTCTCTTAGCTGAACATTCATAACAAGATAGAGGTGCTTCTCCCTTTCAGTTTGTCGGATTATTCTCATTGTTGATGTTTTCATCTAATCATGTTGTTTGTTGCAATTTCCTGTTTAGCATCAGTTTACAACTAGTTATTTAGCATGAGATTGTTGCTATATATTACTAGAGACTGGATTTCATTATCTGAAAAAAAGGTAACAACAATGTTAAGTCACAACTGACAGGTAAAAACGGGACAGTAGCTTGAAGCAAGCTGGATGTTTACTGTGATGGAAACACCTTAATACCATCATCTAATCGCAAACGATCTGCTAGATGTTCGTCGCTGTTGTTGACGGTGTGACGGCCTGCAAGTAGGATAGGTGAAACCTTGGCAATCACTGTGCACTGGCACTCAGATCAGATGCAATAGCAGCAGCAGCAGCTACGTACTGACTTCACTCAGAGAGGACCAGTACCAGCCTGAAATCATGGACCTCTCATTTATGCGTGCAGATTCAGAAAACGGTCACCCGTTTATCATTCATGCGCGTGTGCTCACAGTTGCATACCGGAAGCAAACTGTGACTACTAATAATTCTGTACTACGGCATGTGACTGCATTGAATTCCCCTTTGGAGAATTCGTGACCAGACCTATGCACAAGAACAGTCACTGCCTCACTGGACCGTACTTGTTCAGAGATCGATCGATGCACGCAGCTTCTCCTAATTAATCTATATATGCGAAAACCATGCATGCTACCATCTAGCAGCTGCAAGAAGCACACACACTTTCTTTCATTCAGCACTACACTGCCTAATATTTGTCTGAACTCAGTCTGATAGACTGATACATATCTACACAGCTAGTGTAGATTGTAATTTGGGATTAGTCACCCAACTCTACGCAGAATTGGAAACGACGAGATGAGAAATTGAGAATCCGGTGGTGCAAAAGGCAGCTAGGTAGGTAGCAGTAGCACAACGAACGGCAGCATGGGCTTGCAACGACCTGTTGCAGTGTTCTTGTATTTATGTATGTTTGTACATATTCAGGTATATATACATATATGTGTGTCTGTAACTGTCTGCAATGGTGAGCTGGGCAGTGTCTGCACAAGCTTCCAGGAGCCTTGCTTGTGCTCTTTCCCTGCATGCACCTTTCACTATGCCAATCTAGCCTACCTAACTGAGCTATAGCAACCCCCAGTACACACATATATGGGGATGCAAATGCGCAAGAGGACACATCAAGATTCTGGTAACAAGGAGGTGAAGGGAATTGGATGGAAAATGAAAACCCTAGTACTCACTCACCGGCCAGTAGTACTACGTACTGCTGCCATGATGAACGAGTGGTCAGGATGGAGATGTGTTTGTGTGTTGCAATACATCATATGTACACAGATGTAGAGCAATACAGTACAGTGGACTTGGCAGTAGCAGTAGTAGCTCAAGTGTCTCACTTCACTAACTGGTCCACGGCAAAATGTGATGTGTGTGGGTCACAGGCCACCAATGCAAGGTGACAGGGAACCCTAAGCTTAGCCGCATCTTGCATATATACATACATGCTTTCTAACCCTCTAACTACTTGATATGTTTTTTTCTTGTGATGCATATATAATTAATTATGTGTGGTATTGTGTACCTATACATGTCTCATTATTTTAAGCTTTTTTAGAATTTCCTTTCATGTCTTCTTCATGTACGTCATGGGCCGTATGTATTGAATTGATTGATCATTCTGTATTTCTGTTGCTTGTGGTGATGGGCACGCTGACGTTATTTGCCCGCCACTGCTGTTGACACAGTGGTGGCGGGCACTCTATCCGTCATTATTAACTAGGGTTAGCAGTGTTGTTAAAGCAATAGCAGATTGGTTGCCCGTCACTACAGTACGTTTTTGCCCGCTGCTACAGTTGCGATTTGTAGTAGTGTATGTGTATATGAATATGCTCTTCTCCATATCTTGCTACCTGGCAGATCTTGTTCTGTTGTGCGCCCCCCCCCCCCCCCCCCCGCAAGGCCCTAGCTAGTAGCTAGTGCATGTACGTATTCTGTATGTAGCTGTAGCTGTACATACACATTATAAGCTAGCTATTAATTGCCTGGTTGGTGTGTAAGTAATGGCGTGCTCATTAATTATTGGTGTGGTGATCAGTGCATTCAGCTCATCATTTATCGCATCGTTTTGTTTAAGTGATCTTGTCAACCATTCATCACTTGGGATTAAGATTAACTATTGTATGTGTTGAGGATTAGAAAGTAAGCTAGGTTCTTTTGTGTTTCTTTTGGCGTATATGGCTGCATACATACATACACACACATATATATAATACTTTCTCTATGATTTTTATAGAAATTTCGCTGCATATATATATATATATATATATATATATATATATATATATATATATATACACACACGGGAGCGCTATTCTACACACCACGTGTGTAGAATAGCTATCCTACACCGTAGTACATTCAGTAGTAGATTTCTCAGTAGAATAGCAATTGAGTACTACTTTTTTCTCGGTAGAATAGCTATTCTACACCCGTGATGTAGAATAGCATATATATATATATATATATATATATATATATATAGTAGTGGCAGCAATCAGCTAGAGACAAGTTAAATTAAATTCTCAATGCAAGAGTGCAAATTAATATAATGCTGAATTGCTGATGATTCCCCTTGTCTCTTGTTGTCATGAAAGTCTCATCACAAGTACCTTTGCAATATGCTTGGTTGATTTCCTGAGCTGCATTATTACACATACTGCAGCAGCATATGATACTATTCCTCTTGGCACTTGTTGATAGTTTGCATTGGTGCTGGGGTGGCTGGGGCAGCAAGTGCCCTTAGCTTCCAAATGTGGGGCCCACTGCACCATGCATGCTGATTGCTGCTTGCATTGGGTATGTATGAGCAGAGGCTGACAGATCGAGTTGTAGCAAGCTTCTGCATATACAGTCAGTCACAACTCACAAGCTAGGAGTGCAGAGAGTGCTGCATATATGCAGTGTCATGCATTTTTTTTGCCACTAGCTAGCTGATGCATATATATAGGGGTTAATTTTTTCCGTGCCATTAAAATTTTTATGGTTTGCCAATATGCCATCGGTGTGTCACTGACAGATGGGGCCCGCCACAGTCACTGACAGTGGCATATAGGCAATTTCTAAAAATTATAATGACATGTGAGTAATTTTTCCTATATATATATACATCCAGAGAACTACCGAATGATTTTCTGGAAGTAATTAAGGGGCATCTATGCATTTGTAATATAATGTGTTGTGTGTGCATTATATATTATGATCATTGGGTAAGTATAATTCCATTTCTTTCATTAATATGTTTTGTTAATAATGTGCATGGTCACATGATCAAGTATATATATGTCTGTCTCACTACAACAAAACAGGCAACTTTCGTCGGCCAAAGCCGACGGAAGTTAGCCCTTTCCCGACAGAAGAAGCTAACTTCCGTCGGCAAAACGCTATCTTCCGTCGGCCTTTGGCCGACGGAAGCGCGGCGACGGAAGTTAGCTAACTTCCGTCGGCCGCCAACGGAAGTTAGCTAACTTCCGTCGGCTTGACGTGGCCGACGGAAGTTAGCGCCGAACACTGCCACGTCAGCAGGGGGCTCTAACTTCCGTCGGCCAGGCTGGCCAACGAAAATTAGGGGCATCTAACTTCCGTCGGCTAGGACCAAAGCCGACGGAAGTTAGCCTTTCTGCCCACGTGGCTGAAACCAGCTAACTTCCGTCGGCTATGGTCAAAGCCGACGGAAGTTACCTGGTATTTTTTTTTATTTTTTCCTGGTTCCCCTACTCACACTCACATCCAACCACAATTTCAATCACATTCACAATACACATCCAAATTCACATTTCACATCCAAAATCACATTCAAACTTCACATATATCATCCAAAATCACATCTCACATCCAAAACTTCACACATCACATCCAAAATCACATAACACAACTTAATTCATAATCAAAGTCACAATACACATCCGCATTCACATATACCATCCAAATTCACATACAAAGTCACATAACATATCGAGATTCAATCCAGGTTCATTATACACATCCATACTCATTGATCGCCCACATTTGGGTCGTGGGCGCCGCCGCTGCCTCCCGCTTCGTCCACATTTGCCCCGGAGGCTCCATCTTGACCCGGCGTACGGAAACACTGAAGAAATAGACAAAATTAGAAACGAACTCAACTACCCTTCTAAACGCTAACTTAAGTATTTAGGAGGTACCTCAGGTGATGTAGGAGATAGTGGTGGTGGCGGGGGAGGTAGTGGTTGGAACATGGACATGTCAAATCCACTGTTTTGCTGGGCTAGTTGCTACACATGTTGTAATGTAATCAGTTAGTTCTAAACCTATTTCTGAATACTTTTGAACTGCAACACTCTAAAGTAAGCTTACTTGGATCATCGCCTGCTGTTGTGCTAAGCAGGCGGTATAGTACTCTTGTTGTTGCAACATTCTGTTTTGTTGTAGTGTCTGTCTGACTGATCAGCGAGTGAGTGACTGATAGATGATCATGTATATGATTGATACATTATATCGAGCGCTGCTAGAATGTTTGTCTTGTGTCTAGTGAGTGTCAGGTACGGTGCAACTCCAATATAATTGCAATATAATATATATATATATATATTTATATCACAGCAAATTAAGATGCATGCATATGCTTCCCTTTTGTGGTGCCGGCCGGCTGATGAAACAGTTTGTTTGCTGTGCTACATAGGCTAGCTACCTTAGCTGCTCCTAATTAACTAGTTTAGTTATTAGGTGTTAAATTGATCAGTTACGTACGTTTCGCTAGAGGAAGGAATTGGATTGGATTGAAGGAGCTCCTCCTCGATCACCAACTCGATCGATCGATATGATCACGGCGATTGTTTTTCATGTTTAGTTTGTTGTGAGCGCGGTCGGTCGGGTGGCGCGTCCCTTCTGTTGCCGAGCTGAGCTCCCCTGATTGATTATTGCGTGTCAAATGGTGTACGGCATGGCCGTCGTCTCACTCGCTCTCAGGTCAACACGGCGTTGAAAAAACAAACCTCGAGCTGAGGATCCTATGCCTATGCGGCTAATGCTTAGCTTGCATCTCTTGAGTGGGGTTAATTGGGCCCACCGGCCGGCCACTTACACAGCTAGGCACGCATGCAGCAGTGGATCCAACATACAAGGGGTGCAATAATCTATCGTAGAATAGCGTTATCTCATCGGTTGTCCAAGTATCTTCTTTAATGTCATATCGATGATTTCAATATCTCGCTATTATTATCTCCTCTTTAAAACTTAAAGTGTTTTGGCTTTACTTAGATTAATCTATAGATCAATAAATCTATCTATATATGTGTGTATGTGCGTGTAGATTCATTGATCTATAGATGAATCTAGATAAAAATGCATTTTTGTTTGTTACATCCCGAAACAAATTAAACATAGTAGTTATCAAAGTTGTGAGCATAAAGTTGTGACGACACTATTACCCTTAAATAATGGATCTGATCGATAGCTAGGCTCTAACCATAAGCAAATTCTATTTAAAAAATGGAAAAATTACTTGCATACCATTATAATTTTTAAGAATTGCCTACATGTCACTGTCAGTGATTATGATGGTCTCTATTTGTCATTAACACACCGATAACATATTAACAAAATGTAAAAATTATAATGATACACGAAAAATTAGCACTTTAAAATTTGTCCTCGAAAAAGAGAGAAATAGTAAGTAAATGAATTAATTAGTCAAGGGAGGTGAGGCGTGGGGCCCAGCTGCAAGCAGAGGTGTGCGCGTTGGTCCATGCATGCATGTGAGTGACGACGGTGCAACGGCGGGCTGATTGAGAGGGATTTGGCAAGACAATTTGGAAGCTTCTTCCCTTTCCTTCCGTTCCAGCCAGGACCAGGCCACTGCACCTTAGTTTAATTAAACGTTACAGATCCGATTATTCTACACACAGCAGTACGTACGTACGGGTAGTTTTCGGCTTTTGCTCTCGCGACACGTACGGCCGGCCTTGCTAGCTTGTCACGTACGTACTTACAGCGAGCGAGAAAAATGACAATATATACCATGCGTATACGTACGTACTTGCACCGACAGAGAGTCGAGGCAGCCCCATCAGCTAGCTAGCGAAGCTACGTACGTACACACGCTTGCTAAAGCAGTATATATATATTCACAGACGCCCTCTCAATTCGATCCCAAAGATTAATACTAGCTAGCTGGAGTGATCTCAAATGCCGATGGAAGTTAGTTTCTTCCGTCGAAAAAGGGCTAACTTCCGTCAGCTTTAGCCGACGAAAGTTGCCTGGATTGTTGTAGTGAGTATGTAGGTGCAGCTAGCTAGCTGGAGTGATCGAGTTGAATGTACAACAGTGATATGATCATTAATTATAAGGTTGGATAGATGATATCGGTTACACCGTACCGTTACACACAACAACAACGACAAGTGCACGTCTGCAGTAGCATTAAGTCTGGATATGCACACGCGATCTACTAGCTACTAGATCTGTATATATATATGTCCCCTCTCAGGAAAGCTAGCTCGTTCCCGTCTAGCTACAGTTAATTAGCCGCAGTAACAACAATCAACCAGCATCCTAATTAACCCGGCCGTATGTATATATATATATATATATATATATATATATATATATATCACCGGTTATTAGTTATTGGTGATGACAAGACGATCAAACCATCGATTAGTTGTTGTTGTTGTTATTAACCGTCGGCTGATAAAATGGTTGAAATTTGGCGAGCCTGATATAACAACGTCATACCCGTCAATAATATATATAATCCATCGGCGCATGCATATATATGCATGGACGCGTTCATATATATACACTTAGTATGTGTGTACACTGTTAATATCGTACTTGCATGATTTCTTAATTATTATTGTTGGGATTAATTGATCCGGTCGATCGGAGGCGGCGACGTCGAATCAGACAGACCAAGACTTGCATTGGCAACTTTTCAATATACTTTTACACATGCATGAGAGCGATCGATTATATGCATATGCTAAAGCTAGCTAGCTAGCTAGTTTAATTTGACTGGTTAATCAAATCGAGTTGGAGCTGGCTAGCTTGTCAAAAGAGCAACGATAGAAGAATCAGAAGGAAATTGCATGCAGTTTGGTTAGCTAGCTACATATTTACTCCAGTTAGTTGCATGATAAGACATGTAGATAGATGGTGTTGAGGCTATAGCTAGCTGAAGTTGTCTCTTGATTGTTTTCTTCCTCAAAATTAGTCAAATATATATATGTGCATTGTATGTGTGTCGATCTGGTATGTTAAGGGCATGCATGCATGTCGCCAAATGCTATAGGTACGTAGCTACGTACGCCGACAGTAGTACGTACGTTTATATATATATATATATATATATATATATATATATACAAATGCTATTCTACACCACGGGTGTAGAATGCTATTCTACACCGACGTGGAATGGAGGGGTTGGGATTGGGTGGGGGTGAGCACGATTGGGATGATCGGTGTAGAATAGTATTCTACACCCATAGTGTAGAATAGCGTTCCCGTATATATATATATATATATATATATATATATATATATATATATATATATGGGTGCTTGATGGCTCAACATGGCCAGTTGTTTGTGCCTATTCTTTGGCATTATATTCATGCAACCCCCTATATATAGTGTCACACATGCATCATCTCTATAGGTCTATTTCGAGAGCTCAAGAATGATTATGATAATAGAGAAACTATATAGCTCAATATTATAAGCAAAGCAATATATATGAAGAAGTTGATATTCTACGACTTCTAGATATAAACTAGTTTATACAATTATTAAGACTGGTTAGGAGAGTTTTAGATTTTAGAAATAACTAAAACCTCAACCGCTAGACAATAAGAAGAAATAATATGCCACTCCTGTCATTAATACAAGATCAAGAACATAATTAACTATTAATGACCATATATTAGGTGGTGGTGAATCTAGAAAAAATTACCGAGGTCTCTTATACTTCTTATAATTAACAAAAATTCATCCATATATATCACTGTAGGAAACGGAGCGTTTGCCGAGTGTCTAATGTTTGTTGAATGTATTTCTTCAGGCACTCGGCAACCAATTAACTAACGGCGAATAAAATGTTTGTTGAGTGCCCCAGGTAAACACACTCGACAAACTATTTGTTGGACACTTGATAAAATATTTTTTTAAAAAAAAATCGGTCAACCACAAGTGTTGACAGCATAACGACGGTGGAGATCGATGGTGTAATAATCACCGAGGGAGAACACGTTCGGTAAGGTGCTGCTAAGTTTTAGATGTACTTGCATGGTAATAGCCAACGAATCATTTGATCTGGTTAATTAACTGTTATTAGTTGTGCGATTCGTTTCAAAGTGTCGATCGTTCCTATACAAACATCGACTGATATCGATGGAGAGAGCTCGATCTCGATATATCTCGATCGATTTATGTTGAAGTTACCAACGGAGATGGGAGTTCAGTTCTCGGTCGATGGATCCCCAATATAATTCAGAAAGAAAATGACCATACAACCTGAACGAACGAATTGAACTGGTGCCAATTCACGGGCATGCAAAAGCTGATCTTCGCCTCCCAGCTGTGGAAAAGCAAGGCGGAGCCCAAGTGCAAGTTCTTTGCCTGGACACTACTCAAGCGGAAAATCTTAACAGCAGATAACATCCTCAGTCGTGGTTGGAACTGCTGTCACCTTTGCTTGACGGAGTTAGAGACAACCGAACATCTTGCATGTGGCTGCTCGTTCACAGCACATGTTTGGTCACGAGTCACTTCTTTCTTCCATCTCGCGGGCATCCCACCACTCCCTGCAGAAGAGCTCCCACAAGTCTGGTGGCTCAGTGCTGCCTCCAATCAAGCTGCCGACGTCTGCCCATAAGAGATTCAATGGGCTCATCATCTACCTATGGTAGAATATTTGGATAGAATGAAATAGTCGCATCTTCCATTCTCGCGTTGAACCGATCGCTATCGTGAGTGAGCGAGTGATTTCAGATTTCTCTGCTTTCTCTCTAGCTTGTTTAGCTGATCCCTAGTTGTATTCTTCCCTCTGTTTTTCTCCTCTCCGTGTAAGTTTATAACTCATTCTTTCCGGAGTTTTTACCCCCTTAATATATATTGCGGCGAAGCTCTCGCTTTGCTTTTTTTAAAAAAAAAGAATTGAACTGGACCTGCAGCTATGCAACGCCGGATAGTTAGTTAGCAATCCAGTTTTCAAACGGGTCGACTGGACATTTCAGTAGGTGATTTCTCCGTAATATTGTGAGAGAGTTACAGAAACTGTCAGCCGTTAATCATTATCCTGATGTGGGCTTGCAGGAGTTTTATTTTTTCTTGTTTTCCATTTAAGATGAGAAATTTTTATCGTTTGTGAAAACAAGCAGAGTACTAGCTTAGCTAGCTGGAGTAGGACGATTTGGTCGGCGCCGGTGCATGCAAAAACAAAACGTGTTGTACGTCGCGTCTGCAGCTGTCGATAGATTATGGAGAGAGATCGACACGTACGTACGCCGGCCACAGATCGAAGGATATAGGATATAGCTAGCTAGACAGTATCCATGCCGGCCGGCTTGCAGGGCAGGCATAATCGGCATGCATGCTCGTCCTTCCGGCGCGGCCGGCATGGCCGGCCGGCCGGACAATGCAACGCGTATGTAGTCCTCCGTCGAGCTAGATCGAGCATATGAATTCGTGCGCGCGCGCGGCGCGGCCCTGCGGAAACAAACGGCAACGACGACGGCGCAACCGACGCGACGCGCGACGACGACATGCTGTGGATTGCGTGCATGCCAGCCAGCCAGCCGGTGCCGCCTCCATCGTCGTTGACGTGCGCGACGGGACAAATCTGACGACAGCGACGTCGTACCCGGTACGCCCCAGCCGTACGTGTGGTCTCGTACACACGACGGCCGGCCAGCGGCCACTAGCTAGCTACGTACTGGATCTGCTGCTCCATTATATTGCAATGCTAGCTAGCTTTCTGCAGCTGCCTTCCTCCTTCCCCTTGTGGTACGTAGTGGATGCGTGCGCCGGGCGTCGTGTCGGGGCCGGCCAGCTGCTGCCGTGCACGGGACGTCCTCCATCGTCTCGCTCGCCGGTGGTGGCCTGCCACCGTGCGTTCGTATATATGTACCACAAGTCATTGCACACCGCATCATTTACAGCTAGTACTCTCAACTAGTTAAGTTCCCCAAACCGATCAAACCAAATATAGTTTCTAATCATCTCAACACCACTGATTAGTGGTAATTAACTTATATATATATACATGTTGGGGGAAATACTTCATCCCAGGATTTTCAAGATTATAAGACAAAGATAAATTATAATCTCCAAGTCCCGGACTTGTCTTCGAACTAGAAGGGTTAAAGTCGAAGGGTTCGTCCAGACTTCAGTCCGAAGATACCCTTCGAAGGCTTCCCCTCCGAAGTGAAAAACAACAAGCACTACAACAAAACATAAACTTTTCGTCGGCCAAACTAACTTCCGTCGGCTTTTCGAAAAGCCGACGGAAGTTATTTTACTTCCGTCGGTCTTAAGTAGCCGACGGAAGTTAAAATAACTTCCGTCGGCTTTTACCCGTGGCCGACGGAAGTTAACGTGTCTGTGGTCCGGGCCGATACATATCCCTTAACTTCCGTCGGCCACCATTAAAGCCGACGGAAGTTAAGTAACTTCCGTCGGCTTTAATGGTGGCCGACGGAAGTTAAGGGATATAATCCCCAACCCCCGCGCGCGCGTACAGGGAGACCTAATCCCTGTACGCGCCCACTGCACGCCGCCGCCGCCCGCCCACTGCACGCCGCCGCCGCCCGCCTCCTGCCGCCGCTGCCCACCCGCCTCCCGCCGCCCGCCTCGACCCCGCGCCACCGCCCGGCCGCCTCCAATCCGGCGCCTCGCGCCATCGCGCCGGCCGCCGCCCGCCCGCTGCCCCGGCCAACCGCCGCCGACCGCCTCCCCAGCCCACGCGGCCGCCCGCCCCGCGCCACCGCGCCGGCTGCCGCCCACCCGCTAGACGTCGCCGCCGGTCCCGAGCACCCGCCGCCGCCGCCCACCGCGTGCGCAGGCCGCCCTCGCCGGTGCCCCGCCGCCGTTCTCCCGGCCACCGGCCACCGTTCTTCACAATAGGTACGCACCAACTACCTACCAACTCCCTGCCTTATTACAACTTCGTGGATTCGTATTCTACCGTGTAATCTCACGCTTTGTAATGATCGATTGGGCAATCGAGCTAGCGTGGTACGTAGTACTGGTAGATCTTAACGGTACTGGTAGAGTGTATGTGTGAAGCGCCAAAATCTTCGGAACTTTTGCGCAACCAAAGTAAAGAAGGTACGCACGCTTGCCGGCATCACGATGTGCCAAAATCAAAGGACGGGACGACAACGATGCTTAGCGCGTCCTCTAGTGGCACCACTACATGTGCCTGCTGGCCCGACCACCCTCGCCCGCCCGACCACCCGCCCGGCCGGCCGCCGTCCGCCCGGCCGCCGCCTCGGCCGCCGCCCGCCCGCCGCCGCCGCTTCGCCGCCCGGCCGCCCTCGCCCGCCCGGCCGCCCGCCCGGCCGGCCGCCGTCCGCCCGGCCGCCGCCTCGGCCGCCCGCCCGCCCGCCCGCCCGCCCGCCCGGCCGCCCGGCCGCCGCCTCGGCCGCACGCCCGCCTCCGCTGCCAGGGGCTCCACCGCGTCTCTGCCGCCCACCCCCTCGCCCGCCCACCCACCTCTGCTGCACGGGACTCCACCCCCTCTCTATCTCCCACAGATTTTTTGATTAGATTGATTCCACAAAAATCAATGGATGGTAGGTTAGGGCACCAGATTAGGCTTCTAAAAGCACCATAATGTTGATTTATAGTCTCGCCTGGTGGAGTTGGGCGCTAGCCTGGCCATTCAATCTGTGTGTCTGAAATTTGAAGTCTGAAAGTATATATGCAGTTAAAATCTTTTTTGTATTGGATGTGGTCGGATAAGGAATAGTGTTGTCATTTAGAATAATTTTTAGGAATTCTGAATTTGCATGATCAGATGTGTGAATTTTCAGGATCCACCGCCGCCCCCAATTCGGCCATCGCCATCCGTCGCGTGGTGCCACTGTGATCACCGCCGGCCTCCGGACACCATCACCCACCACTCGTCGCCGCCCGACGATTAAGTAATTTTTTTCGGCTTTAATTTTTTTCGCTTTTAATTTGTGCATGATATGATATTGTTAGTATAGTTGAAAGTTAACTTATTTCTGAATTTTGTCGTTGTACTGGATTGCAATATATTGAAATGTGGAATGATAGTAGTATGCATCTTGCTTTATAAAGGTTTCTTAGATGTTTTTAGTATGACTTGCTTCTTGGTATTTTTTGCTACATATATGAATTTTGTCATGTATTAATATTGAGATTTTATGTATGTTTCACGCTTTTAAATATGTTTCATATGTGATGTTTTGTTTTAATATGCAATATATGTTGTGATATTATGTATATATGATTCTAATTATATTATTCTACTAATTTATAGTTTTTTTTTCGTATGCAATTTTTTATTTGACAACAACGTAGATAGTGTAACGAAACCTATGCGTCACCCGTTTCGGACCAACATGTCTCACACGTGTCATGCGTGTGAGATGTGTAGGTCCGGAATTGTCCCTTTTTGGACAGCCTCGGAGTGGGCGACAGAGCGTGGTTTTATGATGAGTCATGAGTCCGAATGGGATTTCAGTAACATAACCTTGTTGTTCTCCATTGCACCACTATCAGGCGTGCAATTGGAGAACAGCGGGGTTATGCTGCTGAAATTTCGTTCGAACTCATGGCTCGTCATAAATACCACGTTTTGTCGGTCACTCTTGGGTGGGTTTAGGACCTATCTTTTCCTATAGACCATGGTTGCCATGGCGTCGCCTGCGCCGACTAGACGTCCAGGCGGTCACCGCCGGATGTCATGGTGAATCGCGATCGCCATCAGGCGTGTCTGGGCGGGCGCCTAGGGTCCGTGGTAGTGTCTAAGGTGTGGCACAGGCCTTTCGGTTAACCCTGTTCCCTTGCGCCGCGGGCTCTGCTTCCCCTTGCGTCGCCAGCCGCCCGGCCGCCTCTGCTTCCCCTCCGTTGTGTATTCAGAAATAGGTTTAGAACTAACTGATTACATTACAACATGTGTAGCAACTAGCCCAGCAAAACAGTGGATTTGACATGTCCATTTTCCAACCACTACCTCCCCCGCCACCACCACTATCTCCTACATCACCTGAGGTACCTCCTAAACACTTAAGTTAGCGTTTAGAAGGGTAGTTGAGTTCGTTTCTAATTTTGTCTATTTCTTCAGTGTTTCCGTACGCCTGGTCAAGATGGAGCCTCCGGGGCAAATGTGGACGAAGCGGGAGGCAGCGGCGGCGCCCATGACCCAAATGTGGGCGATCAGTGAGTATATGGACAAAATGACTTTGTATGTGGCCCTCGCTGTGTTTTGTGAATTTGTATGTGAGTTTGGATGTTATATGTGAATTCAGATGTTTACTGTGACTTTGGATATGAATTCAGTTATATTATGTGATTTTGGATGTGATGTGTGAAGTGTGGATGTGATTTTGGATGTGAGATGTGGTTTTGGATGTTATATGTGAAGTTTGAATGTGATTTTGGATGTGAAATGTGATTTTGGATGTGTATGATGAATGTATGTGAAATTGTGGTTGGATGTGAGTGTGAGTAGGGGAACCAGGAAAAAATAAAAAAAAAATACCAGGTAACTTCCGTCGGCTTTGACCATAGCCGACGGAAGTTAGCTGGTTTCGGCCACGTGGGCAGAAAGGCTAACTTCCGTCGGCTATGGTCAAAGCCGACGGAAGTTAGCTGGCCCTAACTTCCGTCGGCCAGGCTGGCCGACGGAAGTTAAAGCCCCCCTGGTGACGTGGCAGTGTTCGGCGCTAACTTCCGTCGGCCACGTCAAGCCGACGGAAGTTAGCTAACTTCCGTCGGCCGCCGACGGAAGTTAGCTAACTTCCGTCGCCGCGCTTCCGTCGGCCAAAGGCCGACGGAAGATAGCGTTTTGCCGACGGAAGTTGGCTTCTTCCGTCGGGAAAGGGCTAACTTCCGTCGGCTTTGGCCGACGGAAGTTGCCTGTTTTGTTGTAGTGAAGAAGGATGGTACGTCTACTATGTCTACCTTCTTCGAACATACTTTACCATATTAGTCCTATTCGGGGTACTGAAATAGTTTCCACTATGTCGGTTGTAATTGAGGAATAAAAAATCTTTTCTTAGAGTTTTTACCTATAAATACTCTCCTTCTCATTCTGTAATGGCATCGAATATTCAGATATTCAATACACAACTTCGAACTACTTCGAGCTATTATCCTAAGCGGAGCCTTGAGATAGTTCGCTTTCACAAACACTTCGTTTGTTATTTCTTAATCTTAGAGAAACTGTTAGGGTAATCTTTTACAATAACAATATATATTATATATAATAACTGGTTGTTCTCGGGTACTCTGCTGCACGTACGTCCACTCGATGCGATGCGACCACTGCAATATAATGCCATTCAATTCGTCTAGCCTGCGACGTCGTCTGCGCGCAACGGCAAACGCATATAAATGGCTAATTAATCACATCGCGTCCATTAATCTTGTGTTAATTAACAGTTAAACGCGTATTAATATAAACACTAAAAGACACACCTTGCACTTATATATAAATCATGCATCTACTTGTAATCCCATACTCAAATCTTAACTTTTCACACTTCATGCATTTTAAGGGCGTTATAATTTCTTATTGTCCAAACATATATAATAATCCACACTAACAACAATCTATATTATCAATCGACTCATATTTTATTTTCATCAAATTTATTATAAGGCAACTATTTATTTTTTTTGAAGCCAAAATCGGCATGGTATATTAATTAGAAGAAGATAGAATACAAAGTTTAAAGAAGACCAACAACCATGGTTGTTAGAGGACAAGACTTAGATTGGAAAGAAAGAAGAGGAAAAACACAACATAAACAAAGGCATCGAAACTGGATTAAGACAAAATACGTCCTAGCTGTAGCGCTCCTCCTTGAAGCCACATACGCAGCTCATCCGTAATACGGTCGACTATAGCCTCTGGCGTGGACGCAATGTCCTGAAAAATGCGTCTATTTCTTTCATTCCAGAGCTCCCAAGCAATTAGAATGAAAGCCGTTTTTGCACCCTTTCTGGCCTCACCATGAAATTTTCTAATGCCCCTACGCCACCAATGGAGGACCGATGACTCCAAACTCCCTTGGGTCCTTCCTAAGGGAGCCCAAGTGAAGCGGATCCTTAGTCTGGACCAAACCTCGATTGTGAAAGGATAATCAGTGAAAAGATGGTGAGTTGTTTCTAAGTTCCGAAGACAAAGCTGACAGAAATAGTTGTTTGGCCATCCTCGGATTTTAAGACGATCTGAGGTCCAAAGCCTATTTTGTAGAAGTAGCCAAGTGAAGATTTTGCATTTCGAGGGAGCCCAGGCTTTCCAAATCAACTTTGCTGAATCTGATGTGGTAGAGCCAATGAACTGCGCGGAATATGCTGATCTCGCACTATAAACTCCAGATTCTGTCCATTTCCATACAATCATATCTTCAACATTGATAGAGAGGTTGATGTTTGTTTCTCTGATTTGATTGAAAATGATGATGAATTCACGAATTAGCCCAACAGTGAGATCATGGTATATGTCCTTAATCCAATTGTTACCCACTAAAGCATTTTTGACTGATCTATTCTTCCTCCTAGAGTGCTTATAGAGGTTTGGGGCTATGAGTTTCAGGGCAATAGGACCTGCCCACACAGAGTCCCAGTAACTTGCCTTCATACCATTACCAATGTTTACCTTGGTCGATGCTGCAAAAAGGGCCTTGTCCATGTTATCGCACGACAGCGGCAAGCCCACCCAAAGTTTCTCCGGGTGGCGTCATTCAAACCAAAGCCATCGTAGATTTAACTAGATTTAAAAAATAATCATATATAGTATATAGTACACTACACTGGCCCGTATATTTTACGCATGCAATTAATGTACGTACCAGATAGCTAGCTAGCTAATTTAACGTGTGTGAGTTTATGGGTTAATTGCTGATACGTTTTGTATATAGCATGTACCTTTTTTTTTCCTGAAAAGGCTACACCGGTAAATCTAATCTTGGTTGAAGGTTTGTATATAGCATGTACCTTCTTAGGAAGTAACCTATTCTATTCTATTCTGATACTACTTCCGTTTGAATATGGTTAAGATAACATAATACGTACCTATGTCTTAATTAATTAGTCAATCATGTTGTTTTATTAAGGGCCTGTTTGGATGAACTAAAACTAATTGTTAGCTAGAACTAATTATTAGCTAACTAATAATTAGTTTACATATGTGTGGATATTTTGGACTGATACCTGAAAAAATAGTAAATGACTCATATTAGCTCTCATTAGTTCACTTTTGTGGACTAATGGCTATCCATTGGTTGGTCCATGAACTAATAATTAGTTTAATAATTAGTTGGACTATTTAGATAAACTGAGACTACAAATTAGCTACTAATAATTAGTTGACGGCAACCCTAAATCAACAAGCTAAGCTTAATTCGCTCCGGTCCGGCGCCTCCTCGATGGACGATGGCTCAAATCTATCTACCCATTTTTGCCTTCAGTTAATATAAGCTTTATTAAAGTTTCCTCCTCTTCCGGATTAAAGGCCATTAATTAAAGTGTGTGAGCCAATAATTAAATTAGAACAGCTACTAGCAGATATATATAGTACTTTTCCACTAGTTCATCAATTAATGGAGAGCGTCTCGTGTACGTGCACGGTATTAACAAAAATATGGTTACCGGTCTTGTACCTATAAATCTTAGGTTTCAAAATATATTTTGACAAATAAGCGTCACTAATATTAATTTGTCATCAGCTAGCCAAAAATAGAAAAATAGATGACTATTATTCGATTATATTTGACAAGTGAGCGTCACTAATATTAAACCAGTTAAAATTAGTTTAAAAAATATCTTAAATCTGAAACTATAAGGTTATTCACGATGGTGGGTTTCATAACACTGTTTCCTAGAATGTCACATCAGCTTTACAACCGAATAAAATACCGTCTCTCAGGCTATTCACAATGGTGGGTTTCATAGCACTGTTTCCTAGAATGCCACGTCATCTTTACAACTGAATGAAATACCATCTCTCAGTGGAGAGTTTCATTTTACTATTTCCTAGTCTAACCAGTGTAATTAAATGCAACTAGCTCTCATAAAATACCCTCTCTCTAATGAAACGATTTAGCTCTCAATGGTTGTTTCATTTCGTTTCATCCGTCTTGGAAACGAGTTAGCACTATGTCATGGTGATGAGAATACTTCCTTCTCTTTCTTCATTAATTGAATGACATGTAAGCAAAAAATCTGATATGTCATAGTAATTAATACCATGAAACACCCCACGAAACCTCCATTATGAATAGCCTAAGTAGATCTAAGGTATTTAGTTCAGTTGTGGTTTTTATTATAGACTAAAAAATAAAATTTTGAACTATTTTATATCATACTAGAAACTTCAAATCTATATTATCTTAGAACATGCATGCGCGGTGGTATAAAACATATATACCCTTATAAGTTGAAAAGTACGAGTCAATTCATTAATGGCTTGCAATTAAACTAAACCAGCTAATTAAATGCAATTAGCATCGGCTCTACCGGCCTGTCCAATGATTGACTGGAAAGTACTTGTTTTTCTCCTTTTTCTTTTAGAAATATTTTTCAATTCTTTCTTCTTTTGGCCTGGAATAATAAGCTAGCTAGCTAGGTCCACCCAAACTGTCGGTGGTGGTGGCATCACCTCTCAAAGCCTTTTGTTTTTGGAGCATGTTTTTTTCCTTTTTTTTTCTTTTGGCGTCTTTTAGCCTGTTATAACTACGTACAGCTGCATGATTAATCATTAATCCATCATGCTTATGTAATCACCATTGGTTTGACCCCCCCTTTTTTCTTTTATGCATGTAACTTAACCCTTTCTTTCAGCTAGCATTTAATGATTTTACTTATGCATGTGACCCTTTTTCTTTTTTACTTTTTATTTCTAATGCTGCAGCTTTGTGTAAATTAAAGACTTTATTTTCGGCTTGTTGTTTATTCTCAGTTTGTAAATCAAGAAAATTTCAATCATTTAATACACTTTATTTGTCCTTTATCTATTATTTTATAGTCATGTTTTCTTATTGATAAGTGACAATTTAGGGTGTGTTTGGGTGAGTTATGGATTCTGCAAAAGCTGTTGTGAGATGTAGAAAAGCTGAGAAGTTGTTTGGTTGGAAAAGTTGCGGATTTATATATTGGTAGTTCATGATGTTTAATTACATTATCAATGTGTAATTTTACATGTAAATCATTATAATCATGAAAATTTGTAATGTTTATATTATAATTATATATTTTTAAATTACACTAAAATGATATATTTTACTAAAATTTCACTTTTTCAAATTTTACATGAACTGATATGTTTTAATAGCATAGTAGGTAATATTCATTCAAAGTTGAACCGAGGAGCTATGAAATCTGGGTTATACCAACTTTTAAATTTGTACTACGAGAATCTACTGATTCTGAAAAAACTAGGTGACTAAAAAAACTGTTTGGTTCAGATTCTAACTTTCGAGTGGAGGAAGCTGGTTCAAAAATCTGAAAGTCCCTTAATCTTTTTATCTACTAGTTTAGCATTTTAATCTCATTTTTCTGTGATTATTTGTATTGAAATCTGTGCTTCAATTTTATTGTACCTACAACGATTTGTTTTACGATTTTTGCATGTGATTTCAGTACTACAGCTCTTTTCTACAGCTAGACAAGTACGTATAAGAAACTCACATGTCACAATAATACATTTACTTAGACGGTCGTTAGCCAACCACTGCACCCGTATGTAGAATACATCTCCGGCCGCCATAGGCAAATAAACGGCTAGCATGCATGTCTCTCAGCTCACACATAAAAATACAATTTTTACATTAAAAAACCCGACTTGATTAGCCGTTGTAAAAAAAACAATTCCGCGCGTAGCAGTGACGCGCGACCCCAACTACCGTGTGCATGCAGCAAGGTGACTGTGTACCGCGCGTACATGCATGCATGATGCATGGCGTCAACGAAAGAGAGCTAGCAGAGGCCAAGTACACGTACGGGCCACAACGGTGTCACTGTTTTTGGGCATTGCACTTGCACACACGGTGAAGCGAAGGGAAGCAAAACGCCGGCGTGGGATGATCGGTGAAGCTTGAAAGCAAGCTCACGGTTTATTATTCCTCTCGGACGGCGCCATCTCTCCTTCCTCTCGATATATATCCTGAATTTATGGCTGCTTTCGTTTCGTGTCAGTCAATCGCCGCCGGTTGTAGGAGTTCTCGATCGTACGTGTGCTAAGCCTTAATTTGCTTTAGCTTTGTTTTTAGTTTAATTTACCAGTGTTGTTGAGGGGCTAATCTCTTCTCAGCTGGGCTGCTTGGCCACTAGCCTGTGTGTCTGTGTGTGTGTGTGGAGTCCATTTTGGCTGCGACCAGCAGCTTGAGAGCATGCCACTTGCAGTAGAAACGAACCCCAATTGGTAGACGCACGGTTGGCAAAACCTAACTAAACGTACAATCGATCGATCCATCCATTCCAGGATCCAGATCATGTCACAGCTCGCAACAAGGTAAGCTAAAGCTAGCTGCCCGGCCCCCATTGACATTGGAGTGCAGCAGGATGGATACTTGGGACAATGGCGAGCCAAAGCATCCAATCAGCGCCCGTTGATTTTGGGGCGGAAACATGGGAGCAACCGCGGCATCTGTGTGCGAATTGCGATGGCGTTTGACCACGCGACGCGGCATCATACATATCCCCCCCATGTGTGGCTGTGGCCGGACGAGCGAGCGAGCGAGCGATCGATCGATCTCCAAGGGAAATGCATGTGTACGAATCCTGCAAGTCCGGCGACACGGGCTATCAACTGATCCGTGATGCTCTGCTTCTCCTGCCCTGCCCTGTCGGTCGTTGCATCTTCTGCTTACTTTACTTACGCTTCTCGCTGGGTTAGTTAATTAGGGCTCGTCCGTTGCCGTTATGGCTTCAATCAGAAAGGGAAACATTTCGGTTTCTTTTACAAGCGTTTCTGGAGTCTGAATTAGAAACCGGTATTTTTACCTATAGTAAACTGTGACAAAGTATATTTTTAAGTACATGTACTTTACTTGAGATGTCATCATGAATTGGATTTCGTCTAGCCTGTTAAGGTCGTAGGAATTCTGCAGGACATCCTGGTTGGCTGGCAATCAGGTACGCATGTGGCGGGCGCCGTGTGAGAACGCGGCGAGGATGGCTTTATGTCGGAGGATGAGCTAGGGAGAGCTTCCAGGTCCAGCCAGGCAGCCAGCCGCGCGCCGCGTCGACGAAAAGGCATTGGTTTCGCGTACGAATTCGCCGAAAAGTTGCCCCCAAATCTCGCACGCGAACGAACGCGATGCATGCAAGGAGGCCAGGCCACCGACGCCGACGACCACCAACCGCTCTCCATCCGGCCGGGCGGCACCGCCATTCTTTTAGAAAACCCGGACGGACCTGTAAACCAATGGTTTAACCGATAGGGTGAGGATATTGTATTTTATTAGGCTTAATCCTCCGCTAATAGACCGATACACGGATGTGAATCAGCTCACCTCAGCTCAGCTAGCTCCATCCAGCTCGAGTAGGAAGAGCCTGAAGCGATCGCGAGCTGCTTGATTGATAATTCCCGGACGAGACGGCACTGGCCATGCTTCAATTCGAGAGTTGCTAATCAATCAACCACTTAATGTGTGCAAGTCTAGTTCAAAGCTAGTTTACATTGCCGTCACTACACAGGAAGATAGCTAGCTCGATCACTAAGCCGCGAGCCAAAGTACGGTGTTCAGATGTTAATTGCACGAGACGGGAGATCGATATATTGCCATTAATGCACGGGGGTTAACGTGCTGGCATATGTGGTTGGATCAGCAGCAGCAGCAGCAACAGATCAATTATATCGATCGCGCCTTAATTGTTAACCAAGCTTTGTTAATTACTACACCCCAGACCGTGACATTAATTAACCCGCTAATACAAGAGATATCTAAGGTTACTGTTAAGATAAAGCTAGCGAAAAAAAATTAAGGGTGCCGTCCCTGTCGTGACAGTGTAGTGGCCAAGCATGAACAAACCACAAGGAGATGTGTAGGCCTCAGATTAGCTTCAGCTTAACCAAGTTAGTTCGGGGAGTGCCATCAACACGATACATCACATTTCCCGTGGTCTCTCTCAATGTAAAAAGCACAAAAACAAGAAGAAAAATCACGTGTGTATGTATGTCTATATATATATATATATATATATATATATATATATATATATATATATATATATATATATTCAAATGTTATTCTACACCACGGATGTAAAATAACTATTCTATCGAGAAATCTATTACTGAGAAAAAAGTAGTACTCAATTGCCATTCTATCGAAAAAATCTACTACTGAAAGTAGTCGATGTAAAATAGCTATTCTACACACGTGGTTTAGAATAGCGCTCTCATATATATATATATATATATCCCTTTTTATAGAAATAGTTTAATTGAGTCAGTTGCACTTTAAGGATGACAATTTTACCCACGGGTGCGGGTACCCGACCCGACGGGCACGTGTTTAGGTTTAATTTTGTGCCCGCGTATTTCGTAGGTTCGGGTACCCGTTTAATTTCGGATCAGGTTCGGGTTTACATTTAAACCTGTGGGTTTCGCAGGTTTACCCGATTATTTAAAATTATATAGAGTTAATCTCATTTCCTATTCATTTTCCACGATAATGCAATGTTGATATATGTTAAGTGATTTCGTCATTTCAAATTATGTGTTGGCAATGTGACAATCTTTTTTGTTGTGAATTTTTAATTATATTTATGTTGTAATATAATTCATATAGAGTATAAAATGTACCCGCGGGTTACCTGTCGGGTTTCGGGTACCTGGCGGGTTCGGGTTTAGTTTTGAACCCATGGGTTTCATGAGTTCAAGTTTGTATGAGTTTCGCGGGTTTGCTTCACGGTCAGATTTTCATCAAACCCGTTACTATCCTTAGCGTGCATGTTTAAAGATTTCTTAGAGCGCAGAAATTTACGCGAAATTCAACTAGAGATCTCATAGTATTTTTTTTTTATAAATTTCAATAGACCTGTCCTTGGCACCCGTTAGTTGTATATAAGTAAGTATACAAGGAGCTCCGGATTTTAGCGGGGGACCAGGGAGAAATTAAAGATTAGGGCCCTTCTCGTGAATCATTTGCTTGCAACACAACAAAAGAATGTGATGTGCGAAATCGATTCTGCCCCCCCCCCCCCCCCCCCCCCCCCCCATACACACACACACACACCACTCTCTCTCAACTTTTCAATCCCCAACCCAACAACATATTAACCCAAGCTTGGAGAACCTACAAGCCAGAAAGCTGAATTAACTGTTCTTGATTTCTTCGAATTGGATGGCTTTGAAGAACAGATCGAGCAGACGCAGCTACCAGCTCACGTACGCTTGCGCTGCAGGGGCGATGCTAGTGCTACAGTGCATCTGCAGCTAATGCATCACGGGTGATGAGGCTGGCTGGCTGGATGGATGCAGGGGGGTAGCCAAGGAAGAAAAGAAAAGAATCTTCCAATCAAGAGGAGCAATCCTACCAAACTGTGCCTGTATGTATGTAAAAATAACCTGCAGATCAAACAAACTAATCATCATCCCCTTTATTCTACTAGCACATGCCAGCATGTCCATCCTGTGACGGATGCCAATTATACATGCAAGATCAAAGAAAGAATGATATATGGGAAAAGGGAATTAAATGGTTGTAATTAGACTATAGATTAAATGACTAAAATTGTTGGCTGGTTTAAGCAGGGAGGCTCACATGGCAAGAGGAAGAATATGAGTGGAAGCAACCTGGTAGGTGGGTGTGCCCATATGGGCCTCTCATGCATATATGCACCCCCAGCATTGTTTGCTTCCTATCATACATAATACACATATACACAGCTCAAACACAAAATCATCTTCAAAGTTAATCAGCTGCCTTCACACCTGATTAGCTCATATTAACCGAGCTGCCACTGCCCTACCGACACTTAATTTCTATATATCCCCCACGTACTTTACTCGCCATTTCCCACAGCCTCCTCTGCTCTCCTCTCCTCCTCCTCCATTGCCACCCTCTCTCTGTCTCTCTGTCTCTCTGTCTCTAGAGCTCTGTCTTGGTAGAGCTAGGTAGCTTGGTGGCCATTGCTGGGTTCTTGGTGGGCGGCGAGGGAGCTAGCCTTGCCTTGAGGGAGAGGCAAGGCATTACGTACGGCCATGGCGCCAGCGGTGGGCAGCGGAGGCGGTGGATGGCGGAAGAATGAGGCGGCGGCGGCGGACGGGGGAAGAAGGGCAGGGTGCGTGTGCGGGTTCCCGGTGTGCGCGTGCGCGGGCAAGGCGGCGGTGGCGTCGGCCGCCGACATGGACATCGTGCCGGCCAGCGGCGCCACTGCCGGCCAGATCGGCGCCGTCAGCGACGAGAGCTGGGTCGCTGTCGACCTCAGCGACGGCGACGACCTCCCCGCCGGCGCCGCCGACGTCCAGGGCGCCCTCGACGACCGCCCCGTCTTCCGCACCGAGAAGATCAAGGGCGTCCTCCTCCACCCCTACCGGTACGTAACCACCTCACTCCTCCCTCCCTCCATTGCTGCACCACACGCTCTTTCGTCTCCATCTAATTAACCGTCTTTGCTAATTACTATGGGCGGTGTTAATTACGGAGATTAAATTAAATTCCCCTGGTATAAATCCGAGTAGACAAGTGCACGTTAGAGGCGGGGGCTAGTAGGGGCGCGCCACGTGGGCGCATCCGGCTCGAGCCGGACCAAAATAGCGCGTCCCCGCACGATGCGGTGCGGCGCGGCCGCTTCCCCCCCCCCCTCCTCTCACCCGTCGCGTTGCCGTCCTGAGCCACTGCACGGTGGGCCCGGGAGGAGTTAATCGTTACACCCGGCCAACCGCGTGCGGCGTGCCCGCCTGGCACGTGGGCCCCCACCCACCCTGTAAATTTCGAGTAGAACTAGATTTTTTTTACCACTTCCAAGGAGGATTTCACAGTGAGCAATTTGGCTTAAAATGGGAAATCCGAGGTGAAATTCGAAAATTTCATGTTTTATGTTGGGCCAAAAAAACGGAAGTAATAAAGCTGGAAATCTTTAGACGCTGTATCATAAGAGAACCAGTTTGGCCTAAGCATTTCATAAAGTAGGAGAATAAATAAGTAAATAAATAGATAAATATAGTCAGACATCAGGTTTGTGCAGAGAAAATCGTGAATAAAAGTAGAGTGTGGTACAATTACAGCTGGAGAACCTGGTCGTGTTCACCGGTATAATTTAAGGTCCATCCCGTACGATGTACAAAATACAGCTAAAATCAATCAATTTGTGCGCGAAAAATTCTGCTAGAAGTATTTGTAAAAAGAACAGCTGCATTATCGCAGAAAAACTTAGGTTAGGATTAGAAGGTTCCTTTTCTTCTTTTTGGAACCAGTAGAGCTAAAAACACCTTTCTCGCCTATAATTAATTAAAAAAAACTAAAGAGGAGAGATTTAGTAGTAAACTCCATGACGCGGCAACGAATGTAGAGCACGTGGACCCCCACGCCGGCTGGCGCTTTCAAGCCCCGGGCCCACAGACAGCCGCATGTCGGTGGGCCCCCGCGCTTCCACGCCGTGAGCCTGCTGCCAGCTCACGCGCGATTGACCGCCAGCTGTCACCCCACCCCCTCGCTCCCCGTCACATGATTGGTGCGCTCTCTCGGTTTTTTTCCTTAGAGAAAAATTTTATTTTTTTTTGCAACCCGGGATAAAAAGAATAGAACTGCAGATTATAATTACATATGTGTGTTCTCCACTTGATTTTGACTTCTCTTTTATCTCTTTAGATTAATACATCTTGATTAATCAAGTAACACTGCACAATTAGTTTACGTAGAAATTACAGCTAACAGCATTAATAAAGAGCAGCTAACATCAGTAATGCTCACCTCGATTAATTATTAACTAGTAAAATTACCTGAGCTAGAGCAACCAAGCACAAGTTGTGTGGTTAACAGCGAGTGTTCGATTAATTACTGACGAGTTGAAGGTCGGGTGTGGTTGCAGGGTGCTGATTTTTGTGCGGCTGATCGCGTTCACGCTGTTCGTGATATGGCGTATCGAGCACAAGAACCCGGACGCGATGTGGCTGTGGGTGACGTCGATCGCCGGCGAGTTTTGGTTCGGGTTCTCGTGGCTGCTCGACCAGCTGCCGAAGCTGAACCCGATCAACCGCGTGCCGGACCTGGCGGTGCTGCGGCGGAGGTTCGACCACGCCGACGGGACGTCCTCGCTGCCGGGGCTGGACGTGTTCGTCACCACGGCCGACCCGATCAAGGAGCCCATCCTGTCGACGGCCAACTCCATCCTGTCCATCCTCGCCGCCGACTACCCCGTGGACCGCAACACCTGCTACCTCTCCGACGACAGCGGGATGCTGCTCACCTACGAGGCCATGGCGGAGTCGGCCAAGTTCGCGACGCTGTGGGTTCCCTTCTGCCGGAAGCACGCCATCGAGCCGCGCGGCCCCGAGAGCTACTTCGAGCTCAAGTCCCACCCTTACATGGGGCGAGCCCAGGAGGAGTTCGTCAACGACCGCCGCCGCGTGCGCAAGGAGTACGACGACTTCAAGGCCCGGATCAACGCGCTCGACCACGACATCAGGCAGCGCGCCGACTCCTACAACGCCGCCGCCGGCCTCGGCGACGGCGAGCCCCGCCCCACCTGGATGGCAGACGGCTCCCAGTGGGAGGGCACCTGGGTCGACGCCTCCGAGAACCACCGCAAGGGCGACCACGCCGGCATCGTCCTGGTCAGTCACTAACCACTCACTTAACTACCTCTTCTAATTGCTCTCTTAATTACTACCTAACTTAACTACCTCTTCTAATTGCTCTCTTAATTACTACCTAACCTAATTACTGCTATTAGTTAGTAACAGTTATTAGTTGGCAGGATCGAATCGGCTCATGATTGTGCTAGATTAGTTGGTAGCCAGTGTTTTTCTTGGGGATTTTGATAGATTTGACGCGCTGATGGTGGAGGTGGCAACCACCGCTGTCACATTAATCTCATTAAACGAGAGCTTAATCTTTTGAAAAACTTAGATGCCGACGGGTTAGCCGTGAGTAGTGGTGGTTAGGGTGGTCTTTTCCAAATTCCAACTAAGACAGCACGGTCACATCAGCTCGATCCCTCGTGTTAACTGCCATTTTCCCTAGCTCCATGATTGATTGCCTAGTTACTTAGTCAGTAATTAGTTAATTGATTAATTACCCTTGCCAAGTTTAACTACGGCTAGTAATTAGTAATTAGTAATTAGTAAATAGTGAGTGGAGTAATTGACAATTTGAGTGGTGTGGTGAATGCAGGTGTTGCTGAACCACCCGAGCCACGCGAGGCAGCTGGGGCCGCCGGCGAGCGCGGAGAACCCGCTGGACTTCAGCGGCGTCGACGTGAGGCTGCCGATGCTGGTGTACGTGTCCAGGGAGAAGAGGCCGGGGCACAACCACCAGAAGAAGGCGGGCGCCATGAACGCGCTGACCCGAGCGTCCGGCGTGCTCTCGAACTCGCCCTTCATCCTCAACCTCGACTGCGACCACTACATCAACAACTCGCAGGCTCTCCGCGCCGGCATCTGCTTCATGCTTGGCCGCGACAGCGACACCGTCGCCTTTGTCCAGTTCCCGCAGCGGTTCGAGGGTGTTGACCCCACCGACCTGTACGCCAACCACAACCGCATCTTCTTCGACGGCACGCTCCGGGCGCTCGACGGCCTCCAGGGGCCCATCTATGTCGGCACCGGTTGCCTCTTCCGCCGCATCACGCTCTACGGCTTCGAGCCGCCGCGGATCAACGTCGGCGGACCGTGCTTCCCTCGCCTCGGCGGGCTCTTCGCCAAGAACAAGTACCAGAAGCCCGGCCTCGAGATGACTAAGCCTGGCGCAATTCCGGTGGCGCCGGCGAAGGGGAAGCATGGGTTCCTGCCCTTGCCGAAGAAGGCGTATGGCAAGTCGGACGCGTTCGCGGACACCATCCCGCGCGCGTCGCACCCGTCGACGTTCGCGGCGGAGGCGGCCGTGGCGGCCGACGAGGCGGCGATAGCGGAGGCGGTGATGGTGACGGCGGCGGCGTACGAGAAGAAGACTGGATGGGGCAGCGACCTCGGGTGGGTGTACGGCACCGTCACCGAGGACGTCGTCACCGGCTACCGGATGCACATCAAGGGGTGGCGGTCGCGCTACTGCTCCATCTACCCACACGCGTTCATCGGGACGGCGCCCATCAACCTGACGGAGAGGCTGTTCCAGGTGCTCCGGTGGTCGACGGGGTCGCTGGAGATCTTCTTCTCGAGGAACAACCCGCTGTTCGGGAGCACGTTCCTGCACCCGCTTCAGCGCGTCGCCTACATCAACATCACCACCTACCCGTTCACGGCGCTGTTCCTCATCTTCTACACCACCGTGCCGGCGCTCTCCTTCGTCACCGGCCACTTCATCGTGCAGAGGCCGACCACCATGTTCTACGTCTACCTCGCCATCGTGCTCGGTACTCTGCTCATCCTCGCCGTGCTGGAGGTCAAGTGGGCGGGGGTCACCGTCTTCGAGTGGTTCAGGAACGGCCAGTTCTGGATGACGGCCAGCTGCTCCGCCTACCTCGCCGCCGTGCTCCAGGTGGTCTGCAAGGTGGTGTTCCGGCGGGATATCTCGTTCAAGCTCACCTCCAAGCTGCCCTCCGGCGACGAGAAGAAGGACCCCTACGCCGACCTGTACGTCGTCCGGTGGACGTGGCTGATGATCACCCCCATTATCATCATCCTCGTCAACATCATCGGCTCCGCCGTCGCCTTCGCGAAGGTGCTCGACGGCGAGTGGACGCACTGGCTCAAGGTCGCCGGCGGCGTCTTCTTCAACTTCTGGGTGCTCTTCCACCTCTACCCCTTCGCCAAGGGCATCCTCGGGAAGCACGGCAAGACGCCCGTCGTCGTGCTCGTCTGGTGGGCCTTCACCTTCGTCATCACCGCCGTGCTCTACATCAACATCCCCCACATCCACGGCCCTGGCCGCCACGGCGCCTCCTCCTCCTCCTCCCACGGCAAGCACACCCACAGCAGCAACAAGCTCGGCGACGTCTTCTATGGCTGGCCATGAGCCCATGAGTACTCCGGCCCTTCGCCGCCGCCGGAGACAAAAACAACGAAGAAGACGACGCCATCATCATTATTCATCAACAACAACAGCAACACGAGATGAGTACGTACGTACGTACACGCCGAAGAAAACCAAATTACTGTGCATGCATTTGATCGAGCGACGCGCCAAAATTCGATTTTTTTCCTTCTTCTTTAACCTCTTTTTGCCCCCTTCTTACTTTTTAGTTTTGTCCAGAAAAAAGATGGTGTTTATTTGATTTAGTTTTTTTAATTACCTTTGGTAATTAATCATGTATAATACATTACGCGACGAAGGGAGAGTGGTGGGGCCCGGGGGTGTATTTTTAATTTGTACTGTACATGCTGGGGCTACGGTGATGTATACGGAGACACACAGGAGGGTATGAGAGGAGAGAGGCTGGAAAGTGGGCCCAATGGGTGGTATTCTTTTAGAATATGGAAACAATAAATTTATTTTCATTCCTGCATGTTCTATACATCTCTCTCTATGCTTTTAATTTCATCCATCACTTGTAGACTAGTGATCAGTAGTGATGGTGAATGAACTGAACGAGCTGTACATGTCCTTGTTTGTATAATATTACTGGAGATTTAATTTGAATTCATCAATCATTTGCTGAATGCTGGATGATTTTATCTGAGAAATTGAGTTGAGAATCTGTCCACTTCCATTTCCATCTATTTCTAATGACTAAATTTTGTTTGAAAATACAGTTATTTCTGGACCTATCTACTTTATCATATCAAGTTCTCAACCAATTAACTCTGGTTTAATTTGTCCACTTTGCAGTGTATTCACCCCTGCCAACAAAGCCTCCATTCCACTCTCTTATGCCCCTCATCTCCACAAACAAACAAACAGAATAAGCAAACATCACTTTACCGAGAAAAACTAATCGAAACTACTGCACAAATGACTCACTAATATATTTTTAGTGACGAGTGTGTTTACAACCGTTACTAAAAACATATATTTAGTGACAGTCTTCAACGATGTTCATCACTAATAAGTTACCAAATTCTAAACTGATCATTAATAATGGGCAATGTTGAGACACTAAAGATCTATTTTTATGGGGTGTTTGGATCCAAGGGGCTAATACAAAGTGGTTAAAATTTAGTCGCTTTAGAGGTTAAAGATCCAAACACCAAGAGCTAAAAGAGGCTAAAAATTTTAGTATCATTAGCCCCCAAGGAGGAGCTAAGAGCATCTCCAGCAGCTTCCCTAAAACTCATCCCCTATACTTCACATATAGGGGATGACCCTAAAAGATTCCACCCCTATACAACTTCGGTCTCCAGCAGCTTCCCTAAAACTTGTTCCCTATATTTTTGAATCCTCTATTTTATTATTATCTAACGGCTATATTTCCAACGGCTATATTTCCAACGGCTACATTTCCAACGGCTATATTTCCAACGGCTACATTTCCAACAACTATATTTCCAACGGCTATATTTCCAACGGCTATATTTTGGACTTCTATATATTGTTGTTCTTGTGGTTCTCATTCATCACACTAGAACTAGAATGACTCAACATAGCTTCCTCATGCAACAAGTTTTGGAGTCTTCATCGTCTGATGATGATGATGAATTCATTATCGAAGCTGCACACACATTATATAGTCAATACAGGCTTCTTAATCCCACACGCCATGGTGGTTCTATGTCTGGCCGTCGAGAAGTGCATCGCAACAGGGAAGAAGGGAATTTGAGACTATATAATGACTATTTCTCAGATACTCCTATCTACAGTCCAACTATCTTTAGGCGCATGTTTGTAGTTCATATCCCATATTTTGTCTATATTTTCTCTAAATATTTTGTTGCTAAATCATTCTTCCTTGCTACGCAGGTTTAGAATGTCATGTTTGCTCTTTTTGCGTAGAGTGAATGCTGTAGAAGCCCATGATACATATTTTGTTCAAAAGAGAAATGCCGCTGGACATCTTGGGCTATCTTCTTTGCAGAAGATTACCGCGGCATTTAGGATGATAGCTTATGGAGTTTCTGCTGATGCTACCGATGATTATATTCGAATTGGAGAAAGCACAGCTATAGAAAGTCTAAAAAAGTTTGTGAAAGATATTATTGAAATCTTTGGTGAAGAATACTTGAGACAACCAAATGAGAAAATGATACTGCTAGGATCCTCGCAATTGGAGAGGCAAGAGGTTTCCCAAGAATGTTAGGGTCCATAGATTGCATGCATTGAAAGTGGAAGAATTGTCCTGCAGCATGGCAAGGGCAATATAGTGGACATGTGCATGAATCTACAATTATTTTAGAAGCGGTAGCTTCACATGATCTTTGGATTTGGCATTCTTTTTTTGGTTTGCCTGGGTCGCACAATGATATAAATGTTCTTCAACGTTCCCCTCTTTTTGCCCGACTTGCTGAAGGTCAAGCTCCACAAGTTAATTTTGTCATCAACGGTAATCAATATACGATGGGGTATTATCTAGTAGATGGCATTTATCCACAATGGGCTACATTATTGAAGACAATTCAATCACAACGAGGCAACAAGAAAAAATTGTTTGCACAAGATCAAGAGGCAGCTAGAAAGGATGTTGAACGAGCATTTGGAGTTCTTCAATCGTGTTTCGCTATTGTTCGTGGTCCAGCTAGATTTTGGGATAAGGATACACTATGGGAAATCATGACTGCTTGTATTATCATGCGTAATATGATAATTGAAGAAGAGAGAGATGATAACGAAGATTTTCAGTATGAAGCTATGGGAGACACTGTCAGGCCCTCCCATGTTCATACTCCTGAATTGGAAGAATTTATTCAAATGCACCATAGTATTGGAAACAAGCATACTCATTGTCAGTTACAAAATGATTTGGTCGAACATACGTGGCAACGTTATGGTGAGATGTAGTTTACAAGACATGCAATTCATAAAGTACAAGCAGTTCATAAAACATGGCAGTTCACAACACATTTTGCCATGCCAATACTAAAGCTTCATCTTCCTTCTCACTATAATTACTAGACCTCTTTTGAGTCTTTCTAACAGGGAGAGGTGCATCTACACTAACAGGGAGAGGTGTATCTGCAATAGCAAACTCTTGCTGCCCAATTGGACTAGAAAGATCAACTTCATCAAGTGGGTTGCTCTCATTCATCAAGCTCACAAAATAATTGTTTGTATTCTCCATTGTTCAAAAGCTATAAATGTATAGAAAATATAGAACAACTAAATTACAAAGGTAATCACAATGCATGAACAAAAAATTCAGAGGAGCCATGTATTCTCACATTCAGAGCTCGGTGCGGGATGGAGAGGCGGCGCCGCTCGGTCCGGGCTGGAGAGGCGGCGGCGCTCGGTGCGGGCTGGAGAGGCGGCGGCGGCGCTCGGAGCAGCAGGAGAGGCGGCAGCGCTCGGAGCAGGAGAGGCTGGAGGGGCGGCGCGGCAGGAGCTGGATGCGAGTGGGAGGAGGAGACGGAGAGGCGGGGAAGGAGCCGGAGAAGCTGGAGGGGCGGCGCTTTGGAGCTGGAGGCGGCGGCGACAGCCAGAGGCGGCGTCGGCGCTCGGTGCGGGCCAGGAGAAGGGCAAGCGGAGAGGATAGGGGGAGGAGAGAGAACCCCCAGGTTTGGGGGATGGGGAGAGAGGAGTACGGGATGGAATAGGGAAGCTGCTGGAGGATGAATTTCAGGCTAAATCCGCTAAATTTAGCTATAGGGGATGAAGAAGGGGAGCTGCTGGAGATGCTCTAAGAAGGGCTAAAATACCCCCTTTCTCACACCTACCCCCACCATGTATGTATGAAAAGCAGTGAGCAATAAATGAGGGATAATTAAGTCATTATTCACACCAATAAAGCTTTTAGACTATATTTTATTCACCGGATCCAAAACAAGGAATGACTAAAATTTAGTCACTGATTTTAGTCACTTTGCATTAGCCCCTTGGATCCAAACAAACCTTTAGTGATGATGGGTGTGAGACCTATCGTTAAAAACTTATCTTTAATGACGCGTGAATTTCTAAACTTATCACTAAATATCTAATTTAATTTTTAGTGATGTGTGAATATTTAGAACCGATACTAAAGATCGGTGCGTACAATTTTTTTAAAAAATTTAGACGGACAGAGACACAAAGTTGAACGATAAATCCGTAAACCTCATTAAAAATCTGAGAACTGGCCTGTTCGTTGGCCCGTGGATGCAGCTAGCTAGCACAACTCCAGCGCTAGATGAAACACGCTTCTTTTGCTTTGCACTTTGCAGGGTGTAATTGAAATGTCGGGCTGGATCGACGGCACACATGGAGCTTAATTAATATGTTGGTTACACAGCTAAGGAAAGCAGAAATGGACGACAAAATGAAGCAGATGTGCTGCTCGTCTCACAACATTATATTGTATTAAAAAGTAGCAGCTTGCTTGATTAGAGAGAGAAACAGCAGACTCCTCGATCGATCGATCGCATGGTATGTCCAGTACGTGCGTGCGGGGTTCGTTCCACATGCATGCATGTCGATCCTTCCATAGATCTCAGCAAGAATTAATGCCAGGTCTACACTAGTTTCTATCTTGTCTGATTCAGCTGGATGTTCGATTATCGTCGCTGTATCTGTATGCAATGGATGCACCGGTTTCTGTTAAGTTAACCATCTGGTGAGCTGTGACCATTCATGCATGTATCAACGGATCAAGCGGATGGTGAACAGATCCAACAAATGTGCAGTGCGTGTCTTTCCTGAAAGAGATGCACAAGCAGCCAACGTACGCCTGTGAAGAAGAAGAAGAAGAGAGCGTGCGTGTGCGTGCGTGCATGCAAGAGACGCCAACGACGACCCTGGGCCGGATGATCTGTCCCTCCTTGGCCTGCAGTCTGCAGAATGTTCATATGCATGCATACATGATTGGTGTCAGCTCGGCGCGCCATTGTCGTTCTCTGCGAGCGAGCTAGCCGTGCCGAAACGATCGAATCGCTTCGAAATCATGCCCAACCATGTTCGTGTGCGCGCTAGCTTGTCGAATCCAATGGACTGACTGGAACGTAACGCTCGTGAAATAATCCTTTTTCGGAGACCATGCCAGCCAGCTCACACGGGAAATAGTGATCAAGTTTGCTTGCATGTGAGAGACCGTACTACTGCTTGCTCGCTCGGTTCAGCTAATCCCACCCGACGTCCGCCCTCGCGCGCCTCCCGGCTCGATGTCACCGAGTTTTTTAAGTGAATCTTAATTTATATAATTATTCGTTTGAAGTTTAAAATATTTATTATCTTTAGCATTAGCATGGACACAATATTGATATTGGTTCATTTTAAATTTTATTACTACTGAGTTTTCGTAATCTGAAATAAAAACACCTACAAAGACCGATATCCTGAGGGTGTTTAGATACTAAAGCTCAAGTTTAGCCTTTATCGATTTCAGATGCTAATTAGAAGAATTAATCGTGAGCTAATCATAAAATCAATTGCAGAAACTCTAGGCTAATTCACGAGACGAATCTACTAAGCCTAATTAATCGGTCATTAGCGCATGTTTATTGTAGCACCACGTTATAAAATCATGCACTAATTAGACTTAATAAATTCGTTTAACAAATTAGTCTAGAAGGCTTCTGCAATTAATTTTATAATTAACTCACGTTTAGTCCGGACTTCTCAGCATCAAACGTCCGATATGTCATGTGTTAAGCGCTAAATTTTAGTCACGTGTTCTAAAGCTTTTTGGGCAAGATGATAGCACGAGTTGGGCATCAAGCAGGATAGAGTTGTTTTGACTGGGCCTAGGTAGTTCGGGCCCGTATTGTATAATGGGCCGTGAAAATATGGGCCTGGGCCTCCCTGGATCTGAAGCTTTTGCAACCGGCCCACTTGACGACACGAGGAATCAGCCTGATGTTAGGCCGGGAGAGATTGTGGTTTCTGATTCGTTTGTTGCCTCTTTAATGAACCAAGATTCCATCTGGTTCATGTTCATGTGACTTCAATTTGGATAGGTATTCATTAAAAAAAAATTACGTTAATTAGATGGTATTTTTTAAGAGAGCACAAGTTAGCTGAGTTAGACATACGATTCAATCAAGATGTTTATATGTACTACATCCGTCTCGAAATAGGTTTGGTTTTATTTTTTTTAAAGTTGAATTAGGTCAAGTTTAACTATTTTTTATAAATAATAATAGGATAGTAGTAATTTTGATATTTATATCAAAGGGCATCATTACATCATTACTGTATATGTATATGTATATGTATATGTATATGTATATGTATATGTATATGTATATGTATATGTATATGTATATGTATATGTATATGTATATGTATATGTATATGTATATGTATATGTATATGTATATGTATATGTATATGTATATGTATATGTATATGTATATGTATATATGTGTGTGTATATATATATATGTGTATGTATATGTATATGTATATGTATATGTATATGTATATGTGTGTGTATAGCAAGAACACAATCTTCATGGTGAGATTGACTACTTGAGAGCGTGGTTGATAACGACTAGATGTGTAGGTGTAATGATTGCAAGGTTACGATCGCTGATTGAAAACCATAAAGCATGAACGTCCTCGTGTCGTCTCGATCGAGCCTATCAAAAGATCGGACTAGCAATAACGCGTCAAAGGGTATCATATATATATATATGAATATATATATATATATATGAATATATATATATATATATCATGGGAGCGCTATTCTACACCACGTGTGTAGAATAGCTATTCTACACCGACTACTTTCAGTAGTTGATTTTCTCAGTAGAATAGCAATTGAGTACTATTTTTTTTCTCAGTAGTAAATTTCTCGGTAGAATAGTTATTTTACACATGTGGTGTAGGATAGCATTTATATATATATACACACACCGTTTGCTATAAATTTAGGCCTTAGAATAAAAAATATACAGACTTATTAACTAATATTTTGATACGAAGTAGGTATTCATAGTTTATGTACAATGCAAGCTGGGTACGTGTAGTGATCAAGAACAGTTAACTGGGGATGTTGAAAAAAGTAAATAAACTATATATGGTTGAATTTGCTGACACAGGAAAAAGCATTACACGAATCTGTAATCGAAGCCCAAATTAAAATTTCACAAGTGAAAACACAGACGCGCGCGATAGCTTTCTCCGTTCTTGACTAATTTTTCTTAATTTTCTTTGTGAATGAAAGGCTTTCTCATCTTCTTCTTGATGGGTATATATAGACTATAGTGGTATACTGTATACTCCAATAATTTGAGAATGATTACCTTATGATGTTCTTTGGTGGTTGGCCTACAGCTACTGTGTGCGACGTGCCAAAGCCGTTGAATGCTCGTCTTCTCTTCAAGGCCAAGTGTACAGACTTGTTCTGTTCTTCATGCAGAGAGAGAGAGAGAGAGATCAGTGATGTGGCTCTGCCAGCAACTGCATGCATAGCATAGGAGGGGAGGGGAGAGGAACTGGGTCAGAGTCAGAGTCACTGTTCATGTGGGACCCAGACTGAAGTGACCCATCATCCATTCACTCCTCTCTCTCTCTCTCTCCTGCTGAGTTGCTGTAGGAGTCTACGCTCTACTGGTCTCTGCTCCTTCCCCATGCAATGCAAGTAGTATATGCACTGCGACTGCAATGCAGGCATAGCTTCTTTCTTCCTCCTCCCTCTCCTGCCTCTTGATTGCTGTTATCATTTATGTCTGCAATGCAATGCGACTGATGCCTCTGCCTCTTGCACGTATTGCATGCCCTAATCGTGCTGTTTTTTTCTTCTTCTTCTCCGGAAGACCGGAGCTCGTCCAGTCGTCCTGGTCTCGTGTGTCCGTCCGTGCATGTGCTCATCCTCTCTCTCTCTCTCTCTCTCTCTCTCTCTCTCTCTCTCTCTCTCTCACCAAGTCACATCGATCACCAATGTGCTGCACAGTCCCTCTCTCTCTCCTCCCCCCTTTTCTTTCTCTATCAAGATTGACCCCGACTCCTGAGTCCTGAGCAGCGCGATCGATCAGATGCATGGCTCTCTAGCCAGTTTTGCTCTGGTGTTGCCTACCTTGAGCCTTGATGTATGTATATAGTATTCATAATACAACCATGCATGCATGCTGTTTCTTTCAGAGTGAGTTTTGATTCTTTCCGTTTGAATGCAGGCCACACTAGTTGATCTCGTTAATTACTAGCTCCTTGATCTGTAAATCTGCTGATAGACCATCACTAGTTTGTGCATGCCTTCTCTAGCTCCCTATCAGTATATACGATAATTCAGACTATAAGGACGTAACAGATGACGATTAGACACCTGAAAGATGTTGGTTTCAGTTTCTCTGATCCCTGCCTGAACTTACATCAGCCTTATGGCTAGCTAAGCTACCTCTTGCAAACATTCTGTTAGTTATAGCTGCAATGCGTGCACGATTCATCGGGATGATTCATTGATTCATGGGAGTACGTACTCTCTACTACGTATTTTGCACTTGGACGACGAGATCATCGATGTCCGATCCCCCGTGTCAACAGGCTTTAAATTTTGCAGCTGCTTGCTAGGTGTGTCAGTCCAGTGTTTGTTCCAGGCCGGGCGGTCAGCATGCGGCAGAATATATGGCACGGAAAGGCCTTCTTGTTGTCATTTGTCAAAACATATGCATATGGTACGTAGTAGTACTGGCACTACTCTGATAGTATAATACTCGTATAATTATATACGGGTAGATGATAAACTAGAGCAGTACCACTGCAACACACATATGGCTTGCATTGCATGTCAAGGTCTCTTCAATGCCATTGCAATCCGTCCATCCATCACCTTTGCTTTTGCTTGGCCCATGCACGCATCCATCACTGTGCATGCATGCATGCATGCATGGTACTAGTAGTACACCACGTATACTGCGCAAGCATCTCATCAACTACTACTCAAAGATCGATTCCCGGATCGAAGTGACGGAGAAAGATCATGCAATGCAGTGCAATGCAATATCGATCGCAAGTGGTTGCATTGCTTGACAAAACTCTTGGATCTTTTAGGGACCAAACATGAATTTTAGTTTTGCATGTTTCAGAGCAGCATATGTACCTAGACGACGTACGAGAGCTCTACGTGTTGTCGTTGTTATCATGCATGGTCATCTTATCTCTCTAAAGATCATGAACAACAGCACTGAACAATGTGCATACACATCGATCAACTTTATCTCTTTTTCCTCGCTCGCCCTACTGTCAAGAGGCTACAAAAAAGCTATCTAGATAGCAAAGCTCATGGACGACATGCATGTGATTGCAGTAGAAAAGCCACCCTTTCCTCCTCACAGCAGCAAGAGCCGCTAGCTCATTGTTACAAGTGCAAAAAAAAGCTCCTCTAAATTGACCTAGACATAAAAACCCCATTTCCCATGGCCATCAGTACAATGCATGCTTTCACCTCTCTACCACTATCGGCCGGCCAGCTTTCCTCTATTTCCACACTGTCCTTCACCAAGAACATCTTTTTCAACAGTGAAAGATGACCATGTCTACAGTCTACTCCTCGCATTGGGACCATCCATGTTGTTAGCATGCAAGATCATCGACGAACTCATGGAAACTAGCTACCCTCCCCTAATTATATTCCTGTCGATGATGGTACGTCACGCCATGATCGAAGCTAGCTAAGCTCGCGCTTATCATATCGACTGGTGCAGTCGTCGATGCCGATTGATCTTTAGTTTGGTCGGTTTTGCGGTCGCCCTAGGGTGAACTCAAGGTTTAGCTCGCTGGTGCTCGACGTCGTCGTCTCGGACACGCAGGAGTTCATGTCTGATAAGATCTCCAGGCTCTTGGAGTACTGCATATGATCCTGCACAAGAATGGTACGTGACAATTAAGTTGCTTCTGATCTCAAACGTGGATTCTAGAGGTGTTTGACGATGGAGGCAGATTTTTATTTGCTCTTTTAAACATTGCAGCAAATTCAGTAGCTGAACATATATATATACCTTCAGAGTTTGCATGCTTCCAGTGTTGGACTCAGTTGGGAATCCAGACCAGTCCTCCCTATAGTTACAAATACAATGAATGCCATCACACGATCATTAGTAGCTGATGTATTTTGTTAACAAAAATGAGACAAAAGGATATATAAAAAGGAAGATAAGTAAATTTACATGTATGAGATGTATATATAAAAAAGAAACAATCACATGCATGCATATATGGATGACGGATCTGTAGTTAATATTCTATCTGTACTTGTTTGTATGAACTCCACACGCTCTGAACTGACAAAAGAACCATGCATGCATGGGTATGCTCATATATATAATGAGGTCATAATTGAAGGGGAGAGCATATGCAGATCGATGCAGCATGTCTAGGTTTTCCTTGACAAAAGGTTTCGCAGGTCTCCATGAGTAGGGCACTTTCTGAATTCTGATCAGATCATATTTATTGGGAACTGATTCTAGGGTAAACTAGCTGGGGTGGGGTGGGGTGGGGTGGGGGGGGGGGGGTAAAAGAGGCTTCTTGCTTTCCATGATGCCGGCCTAAAGGATTAAAGCTCTCCTTGCATTGTTAGTGCAGGAGATGGCAGTGTGAGGTGACATCAACCAAAAGGCTTCAAATCCTACTTTTTCTTTAGTTAATTACACCCATTCACTCACAAAAATATTACTCCCCTACTCCAAAAAAGTCTTTAATTCTAGCATTACAACTTTTTCAAAAAAAACTTTGTTTGTATCAAAAAGTTTTATTCTTTCAATACCTCTTAAGTATCACTTTTTTCTTATTAATGTGTCACTTTTATCTTTTATACATCTACTGATTTTTAACTTTATCCCAAAAGTAAATTCAAAAATAGAAAATGTACTTAATTTATCAAGCATGCACGCATATAATAAGAGATAATATTATACTACACTATAAAAATTTATATGAATATGCATGCATGTGTGCACAAAAAGATTATTAGCAGTGATGACCACCTTGAGGAGCTACTCCACAGGGCGCCATGAGCACCGGTGCTGCTCCCATGATCGTTACAAGCAGCTAACCTTCCATGTCTCGCCGCCGCCGCCGACTCCGGCCTGCCGCCGCCGTGGAGCTCAAGCGAGTTCTCGTCGCAGATCTCGCCGGCCGACCCGTTCTCGAACCCATCAGCCTGATCTGTACCACCGTACCCCCGGCATGCAGATTAAGCAAGAAGCAAGAAGTAACATCTCACATTATTACTACATTATTAGCACCATTGGTCACTCTCACAGTCTCACTACATACTGCATGTATATCAGAGAGCGAGGCAGACGTACCAGAATATATATATACCAGACACCAGTGATGGTGAAGGAGAGGATGAAGAAGATGGTTGATGATTAGAAGCACACACACATGCATGCATGACACACGACTCGTCGAATAGAATAAAATGAGAGGCTAAAGTTGCTGGGCTGCTAGCTTAAGCTAGCATCTATTCTAAAGCGAAGGAGCTAGCAAAGCATATGAAGATATTTGCACTGTTCACCTGACGAAACTGCCGGCCTCTCGGTATTCTTCACGGTCCTGTACATCTGCAGCAACAGCAAGATCGATGGCCAAAGAGACAGTTAGATTGATTTAGGTAACTACTTATTGTGGATCGGAGAGATATCAAGGAATATATACATCTCGGCTAATCACAAGATTTGCAGCTGCAGAGAAAATGATGGGCTGCAAGATTTGATGACATGCATGACTGATGCTATACATACAACCTGACTGCTCTAATCAATCAAGGAGCTGGAGAAGAATGGAAACCCATTCACATTGGCATTTGCAGTACTACTGTATATCATACATGATGCATGTGTGTGATTGATAGGTAAGCTAACTAGTAGGAGCCATGCACGCAGGGATCGATGTGAAACCTGCCTTGTTGCTTGGAAAGACTTGACCTAGCTAACTAAGGAGAAGTTTCCATGATAGCATCACAAGAGATGCATATCTGCAGAAGATGACAGAGGGTGGCACTGTTGCTATTTAACCCATCTGGGCCTGCTGGCTCTGTGTCCATCTCTATCTCTCTCTCATTCTCCACTCGTTCTCAAATCTCAAGACTGCCTGCCTTTTCTCTCTTTCTCTCTCACTGCATTGGTGATCTGTTGCATGCATGATTCATGTATGTATACTACACTACAGCTAGCATTGAGCAGTGTGTGGTACAAACTTAGCACTTCTAAGGCAAAACAGACAGAGGAATTGAAAGACCCAGGAGAGGAACATATCCATGCATGTGTTTGTGTAACTTCCTTTCTACTACCTCCTATGGTTATTTATATATTATATACTTTCCATATTTATTTTTTCTCTCACTTATGGTTGTATATGTGCCTTGTCAACAAGTTACTACACAGTGATCAAGTGATGGATTTACTCAAAGCATGCAAGCTCTCATGTTTGATACTACTACATAAGTGATGGGTAGGTAGTGGTAAATTTACCTGCAAGTGAGACTTGACATGAGCCAGGGTGAGATCTTTCACATCCATCAGCTCAAGAACTGACTTTGGTGTTGCCCCTAAATATTATCAACATGGGCAGGAAAAGAAGATTAAGTTAAGTGTCATGAGATTAAAGTCGTCAAACCTAAAACTTGCACAAGAACTGTACAAGAATCATGGCATGAAATAGCTAGCACGAGATGTAATTAACACACACACACACACATGAAGGTGAGTAGATGATGGGTACGGCATGGAAGGTTCAAGAAGCTTTGTGTATGTGCTAT
This sequence comes from Zizania palustris, assembly GCA_019279435.1. NCBI lineage: Eukaryota > Viridiplantae > Streptophyta > Magnoliopsida > Poales > Poaceae > Zizania > Zizania palustris. The sequence goes on along the minus strand of JAAALK010000290.1, from coordinate 10,561,856 downwards.
TTGGAGGGATGGATGGATGGATGGATCATGGGCACGTACTGTCATGGCCGCCGAGGAGTTCGACGGCGTGGACGAAGCGGGCGTGGAGGGTGGACGTCCACCGCATGCGCGGCGCGCGCGGGGCGCGCTTCGCCGGGAGTACGCCGCGCGCGCCCACCGCGCCGCAGCCCGCCCGGCGCCATGCGCCGGCGACGTGGCACGGCTCGCAGTAGCACGGCGCCGCGGAGGCGGCGTGCTGGTGGTACAGAGGCACGCCTCGTATGGGCCTCAGCATGGCGGCGGCGGCGGCCGCGCCGTCGACGGGGTTGGTGTGGTGGTAGAACTGCAGGCCGCCGTGTCCCCCGCCTGCGCCGGGAGCCATGGGCACCGGCAGCGGCAGCTGCAGCGACGACGGCGCCGCCATTGCTTGGCTGCCACCCCCGCCACCCGCAAAGAACCTTGCGTTCAGGCCGTGGTGGTGATCATGGCCAAGCGGCGTCGCGCTTGCACTCGTTGGGAGGCCGATTTGGAGGGAGAGATCAGGCTGGGAACGGAAGAGCTCCATCGATCTCACTCTCAGAGCTTGTACTGCTACCTCACTTAGCTTTGCTTATACCTCTACTTGACCTCCTCCTCAGCTCCTCTCTACTTTCTTTCTCTGTGCAAGCTATATGGATGGTATGGTACATTGCTTTGGTACTCCCCTTTTTAAGTGAGTGGTAGAGAGAGAAAGAGATGAGGGTAAAATTGTAAAAGTCCTCTACTTTAGAGAATATGTGAGGAATAGTAGTTTGTATGCTCTGTTGTTTGTGAGAGTGAGATATAGAGAGAGAGTGTGTGAGTGAGAGAGAAAGGCTAGTAGTAGTAGCTCTATAGTGATAGGAGTGGTGTGTATGGCTTTAGTTGGTGTTATGGAGGCAAAGTGTAGTTTCCTAAGAAGGAGAGTAATGGATGATGAGTCAATAATGCAATGCACACTCTGCAGTCTGGTATTGATAGTAGCTGCAGTCCACAGTTGAGGGCATTGAGGAGGAGGAAGAAGAAGAGATTGCATGCAGCCATGCATGCACTTGGACAGCTAGCTGCAGATATCTTTGCTTAATGGAGGGGGTAAATTGAAGATTCCTATTTACCACTTTACCACTTTCTTGCTAGTTGCATGGTTGGCTTATTGGCTAGGTAGCCAAAAGAGCAAGTCCACCTGTTCTTTCTGCATGAATGCAATGCAATGCAAGGGCTTTTGTGGTGAGGGCTGATTAATCAGCTAGCAAAGCTGATACTGGTGCAGCCAGCAGCAGCAGCAGCAGCACTACATGTTGGGGTTGGTGGCACATGTTTTTCTTGTTAGGACCCATCCATTCATGCATGCATACACCCTTCTGAACTACTTCTTTGGGTTAGCTCCAAAACTTTTGAGTGGTAACAGTGTGATTGCTTAGCTCTTGCTGCATTGCTTGTTCATGTTGTTGTCATTGCTGTTTGTTGCCTGGGGGTCTCACATGGAAACCTTTTGCCTTTGAACTGAACTGTCTCTGTGGCCAGTGCACAACAAGCACATGACTTGGTTCAGACATTAGGTATGCCAATTCTTCTCTAGTTTCTTGCACTGCAAATTAAGTAGGATTAGTGTGCAAACATGGAACATGGATTCTTGGCAAACCTGAAACGGCCTCTTTTGTCAGACGAGCAGAATTTGGTGTATTTTAATCCTACTCCATTTTGCCAGGGTAAATACAGCAACAGTACCCAGTGAGTGCAGAGGCATGCAGCAGTACTGAATACAGAATACTGATCCAAGTAAACAATGTCCTGCACTGTCCAAAGACCGGTTTTATGGCATTTGCTTCACAACCATATGCCATGGTATTCAGAGATGCAACCTGTCAGAAATACAGCAATGTTACTCCTACTCCTCAAACACATTGAATTGAATGGAGTATGTAGTTATGTACTCCTACTCTTCAGTAAACAATTTAATAATAGTAGCAGTAGTACTCCTATGGCAAAGATCAGACAAGGAACAGGAAGACTATGAGTAAGTTCCATGCTGTTCTCTCTCCAGAGTTATGTGGAAGAACCAACCAAGCCCAAAGCTGCCTGAGGATAGGAAAACCTATGGCTTTCAATGCAATGAAAAACTTTTGGTTGGGTCCTTGGAATTGGTGCTTGTCAAGACTCTCACAATACAGACAATAGTTTCACTGTTTTGAGGCCTAGCCCTGCCTGCCTGCCTGCCTTGCTGCATGCTGTGAGGTCATTGGAGGTCACCTCAATGGAGAATTGGAAATATCAAATACCCCCTATCCTAGAGTCAAAAGAACTTTCCTCTCTGTGTATATATTAACTAAAACTTCTATGCTCCCCCTGAAACATGTACACCTACACCTTTCCTCTGTGATTGTGTCAATCTCATTGTGTTTATGCTATAGTGTGTCTGAATTCTGAAAGAGTCTTTACACGTGTAAACAAATTAGTATGGCTGTAGAACCTGAGCATATATACATTATTACTGTTGGCATGCTATACTAATGTGAGGCATTATTCTGGAGTGGCAAGAAGGTGAAGCAATGCTCCCTGGTGGTAATTCAGATTCTGAAATTTGCATTTTACTAGTCTTTTTGATAATGAGATTCAGAAGTTGACGATCATAGCTACAATATTAATACTAGGATTCAAAACGTTGATCATAGCATCGTATCTATCTATTTTTTCTTTTGACAATAAGATTCAGAACATTGGTAATGTCATCTATCTTATTGACAACAAGATACACAACATTGCCAGTAGCATCTAACCTTTCCTGACAATAAAACAAGATTTAGAACAAAAATGCAACCAACCAGTTAACAGCTAAACACCCAGAAATCATGTCAGAGGTTGGTTTGTCTGAACAAAAACACCTCCTACTGAAATTGATCAACACTGACAAAACAAATCCGGCCACTGGTTTGTGTACACTTAGCAGATTAATCAGCTCATGTAACATGCACACGATGGCATCTGGAAATTACATCCCCTACAGGTAGTAAAAAAACTGCACAGCCCAAGGCAGGGCAGGGCAAATCACCAATAGTATCCTTGGAAACATAAGTAATGCAGAGAGGACGTGCAGTGCAGCTGATCGATGTGTTCTCTTCTCTCTTTCTCTCTCTCTCGGATGCATGGAGCCAGGCAGCGGCATCAAGTCTTCCATGGAGTTAATGTCACCATCGGAAACCGTGCAAAGAATTTTAATCTCGCCTTAATTGCGAGGTTGCAACTGCATGGATGGGTGGTGATGGATCGATTTGTTTAGCTGCAGCTACTGGAACTGGCTGTAGTAGTAAACGCTGGCCCCTTCTTGAACTGCTCGCTGACACCGCGAGATTAGGGCCGATTTGTCAGTTAAAAACTCGAGCCTACGCTCGCTGCAGTGAGTGGTAGGATGAGGAGGATCGGGGGTAGAGAAAAAAGATTACTTCTTGGGCTCCGCAGCATGCAGCAGCAGCATGAGATGAGATTGAGGCGAGATGAGATTAGAAGAATATCTGAATGTGTATAGTATGAGACGGTCGAGATCGGCATGGCACGTGAGGGTTCAGAACTTCTTCGGAATTCAGAATTCCTTCGGATGATTCGAAATGCTGAGCTGCTCCACTTGCTAGTGTGTGTTTGGTATGCTCCCACTAATTCATTAGGCTTTATGCGGCGTAGGCTGATCTTTTCAATGTAACGACTAAATCGATTGCTCATCCTACGTGCTGCTGGTTCTTGAATTAGGGCATATCCCCGTCCCCATGGTTGTCACATTTACACCTCTTTCAATTTCAAGACAAAGGTATAAACAAAAGCTCGATGCTTTTTATCTCGATTCCTCACTGAGACGGATATGTAAAAATCGTAACAAATTGGTGCTAGTAACAATAAGATCTTATATATAGCAGTTGGACGAAACAAGCGTGTATAAATAAGGTGAGGGATTTTCTAGCGGATAAATGGGGTGAAGTAAATATGTGTAGTGACTATCATATACTCCATCTTTCCCATTATCTCCATCATCTAAGCGTTTTTCAGATTTCCAACAATCTACATCATCTAATAGTTGAGTTATTAAAGCAGCACATCGTATTATGTGTGAATTGATTTAGAGTCTACATGCATAGCTTTGACTTCCGCTTTTGTTTCTTATTTTACTAGTACTCCACATTATCACATGCACATGTAGGTTGAGAGTGCGGAAAAACAAAGTAAGAAACACAACATACGAAGAGAATTTAAGCTCCATATCTCTCATCTTGGTCATCGTGTCAAGTTGTTAGGGCATCTCTAATGCAATGACTAGGATGGTTTCTATAGCATTAAATAGTAGTCTACATAAGCAAAAATCTGATGTGGCATGAGAGTTAATGAGGAAAGAGGAGAAAAGTTGAGGAAATGGTTTCTCATGCAAGAAATGGTTTCTATCACTAATATCAAGGATGAAGAAACTACTCTACATGCATTGGGAGAGTGTAGTAGTTTCTATAGATGGGGCCCACTTACGAGTATTTATGATTGGGCAAAAGAGGGAAAAATAAATAAAGACAAGAAACCATGCATTGTGAGAGTGAGTTTCTATAAGTAGTTTCTTAATGACATGGCATGTATAGAAACTACTAGATGGTTTCTTGGTTGGGAATGCCCTTAGATGATGGAGATAATGGGAAGGAGGGAGTATATCCGTATTGACATTTGATGGCACGTAAAGAATCTTGTCTTTTAGGCTATTCATAATGGGGTTTTATGAGGTGTTTCATGGTATTAATTATCATGCCACATTAGATTTTTTGCTGACATGACATTCAATTAATAAGAAAATAGAAGGAAGTACTGTCATCATCATGACATGGTGCTAACCCGTTTTCAAGACGGATGAAACGTAATGAAACACCCATTGAGAGCTAAATCGTTTCATCAGAGAGAGGGTATTTCATTTCTAGGAAACAGTGTTATGAAACCCATCATTGTGAATAGCTTTATGAAATACCCTCTCTCTGATGAAATGATTTGACTATCAATGGATGTTTCATTTCGTTTCATCTGTTTTGGAAACGGGTTAGCACCATGTCATGGCGATGACACTACTTCCTTCTCTTTCCTCATTAATTGAATGTCATGTGAGCAAAAAATATGATATGACATGCTAATTAATATCATGAAACACCCCATAAAACCCTCGTTGAATAGCCTAACTCTCTGAATTGTGATTAATTGTGACTCCCGAATACAAGATTACAGTGCAGTGCTGCTAATTAAGTTGTCATCTTGTGTTTCATAAAACATTAGACGGGTGGATTGAAATGATCGAGGAAAGATGGCCGGGCATGCATGCACTGTCCTCTCGATCGATCATACTATTATTCAGTCGTACGTACCACTTTGTGATGCATCAACCAATGTCAACTCTTCCTAGAAAGGTGATCAGAGGAAGAAGATGCATCCATCCATGGACATGTACATGTACATGTGCATGCACTGCACACACCTCCATTGATTAAGATAATGGTGACTGATTAGAGCTAACATAAACATACTATACTAGGAGAGCATAGACAAAGGCAGGCAGGCAGTATATATATATGGCTAGAACCAAGGAAGGTTTGCTAGCTTAGGGTTTGCTGACAGCTGACCACACTACTGCTAAAAAGAAAAGAATGGAGACTTCATCTTGTCTTTGAGTGGCCACACATCGATGAGGAATCTAAGTAGGAGTGAGATATACCTTTTAATTTAATTTCCTCTCGACTCTTTTTACATATAAGTTATTTTTAGAACTTATGTGTATTTTTTTTATCTTTTCTTTCGTGTCTGTATTATCAAATAAATAAATGGTATACGTCTTATAAATAAATAACTTATTTTTTCAAAGAAAATTTAGCATTTCCGTCTCCTTACCAAATTTAAGTCATTTTAAGACTTATACATTTTATCTTCTCTTTTATGTTTATCTCCGTTAAATAAGCGATATCTCCATATATCACAAATAATATAGAATTTGTATTTACTAAAACAGAGTAAATTAAATTAAATTAGGAGCAACGACTTATAAATGAAATCAGAGGGAGTATATACCGAGGAATCGGAGGGAGTGTGATATTAAAATACAATGCAAGCAAAGAATACTAAGAGCAACTCTAATGATAAGCTATTTCACTAGCTAGATTCACTTTGTTTTCTATGTGGATAGAAAATGTGGGGCAAAAGAGAATAGTTAGCGATGAACTAATAGATAGGAGATTCAACGTATTTCAAGAAACTGAGTGTATTACGTGTGAGACCAAGTACTATTGTGAGATAAATTATTATTTTTACTTTTCTCTCAGCTCCACATCAACTAGCTATTTGAGACAACCATTGTGGATGCTCTAAGAAAAATGATAGATTATTATTGGAAAGGGTGTTGCCTTTGCAAGGAGATCAGCAGCTATGTGTATAGCTTAGCAATGCAAGGCTTCTAGTTTGACCATGCATGCATGCATTGTGCCAATACTGAGCTAGCTAGCATTGAACTTAACATCCAGAGCTCACGTGATGTTGCTATTTAATATAGGGCTAGCTCTGCATCTTTGTCTCTTGTTAATTATGCGCCACTGATAGTATTTATATTAATTGGTCGATTATATTCTGTTCGTTTTGTTAGATCGCCTTTTAAGTGCAGGATTTGTGTAAGAGTTTGCAATGTTTGACTAGATCTATAAGTTGTACTCTCTCTCCATTTTATTTTAATATTATTGATTCTTTTACTTTTTAACTTTAACCAAGTTTAAAAAATGTTTTATGGCATCTATTAAGACATGTTTTTTGACGGGTTTAATGGAAATAGTTTAATACTTTAGTTGTTGGTATATTCTCTAAAAACTGATCAAATTTCGAGATGTTTAAATTATGTAAAAGCTAAACGACTTATAATATATAAAAGAGTTTATATTATGTATAGAATGAGATGTTCAAAGGGCATAGAGAAAGTGCAATATTATCCTTTAAAACATAATAATATCATTATACCTAGCCACGTGCCATGTTTTGTCGCGGATAATTTGCTTTGCGGAAGCTGATAGAAAATGAGAGCCTCTCGTTATAAATATAAATAGGGAGAATGAAGAAAATCGGGAACCAAATAGGGGAGTTATTTAAAAAAATATTTTATAACTAAAATTCTTGTGAAAGGGATGTGAGTTAGCTAGCATCAAATCTTATCAGAACTCTAATGTTAAACGTGCTCAGGCGGAAGTAATACCAAGATGGGTAATCTCCCCGAGATGGGTGACTTTTTGGGAAGTTCTCGTTCATATCTCGACATACTTATGACCTTCAAATAAAGTCAAGATGGGTGACCTTTTGGGAAGTTTTTGTTCACATCCCGACACACTTATGACCTTCAAACAAAGTGAGTTTATAAATCACTACTTGACAGCAAGGCAGTCTGATCTGGACACAGTGCGCTCTTGCCACGCTGGCACCGACAATGTCAAGCTACTCCTACCCCGTCCTACGTGGACTACTGCTGAGACGTAGCCCATGGTCCGCCACGTAAGGGTGGGCCAAAGCCCACTCTAACAAAATAGGCCCATATATAGCCCACGGGCCCGTCAAACGGCCCACGTGGAGAAGCCTTAGCGCTAGCCGCGTAGCCCTACCGCAACTCGGCGACGCAGCGGTGGCTCGCGACGACGAGGAGGGAGGCGGCCGTTGAGAGAAGGGAGAACGGCGGCGGCGGCCGCGGCGGAGGAGGAGGGCAGGCGACGAGGTAGGAATCCGACGTAGTGCCTATGTTTCGCAGTCTTGCTGGAAGGCAAACCTTCCACGGGGGGTTTGTATCGTGTTGGCTGGTAGAACTCGCGGAGAAGAGGTGGATGGTGTTCTGCATAGGAGTCGATCCTCTCAAGTAGGATTTCGTGTTATGCTGTTGCGGCTCGTGGGAAGAAATACATTTTTTGCTATCTGTGGGGCTGTACATGGTGTCAGAATTCAGAATTAGGGTTCGTAGATTCGCTTTGCCTTCGTTTGATTGATGTTAGTGGAACTTTTCACAATTGGATGGGAGATGTTAGGAGCGCGAATTTGCGAATCTGATTGCATTTGCTCGTATTGTGGGTGTGATGCGGCAGGCCATACGCCTGGTTGTGTCATGTGTGGGATCTGGGAGCTCAATCCAGTCTTGTGATGCTAGTGCATCCATCATTTTTGTTAGTCTTTGCATGCCGCTGCGGCCTAGCTTTTGTGCTTCACTACTGAGTTTTGCGTTGTTACAAGTGGCTGTTAGAACGGATACTCGTGTGTGCAGATATGGTCTATATTGGTCACTTAAATTTGCAGGGATGCAATTATTAACACGATGCTTCACATAGGCTATGTCCATTTATGTACATTTTCGGATTTTCCTCTAGCTCAAGACTTCTATATTTATGGTTAGTGAAACACCTGAATTGATCGGCTTCCAAATGATATGGTTTCTTTATATCATAGCACTGTGCTGATTTCGGTTATTGGATCACTCAAATTGTGCAATGCTTGCCAAAGGGAGGAAAATTGCTGGAAGGGGTGGAGACATGGCTGCACACTATGCATTTGGGCCGCAGGAAGATGATGCGATTATTAAACATAGGCTTCTGACTAGGACGACAACTACCAGAGGTGAACCTCCACTAAAGAAGCTTCAGAAGAAGTTCATGTCCTTTGCCACTGAGGTCGAGAAGGATGTGGACAACACAAGTGACTGTGAGAGGCTGTACAAGGCCTTTCTACAGGAAATTAATAGTTTTGAGCTGCCCCTTCTTAAAAGCAAGGCTGTGGTTGATGCAAACCTTAGGGAGAAGGAGAGCTTCAATGAGCTGCAAGATGAGATTCAGCGGCAAATCTTGCAAGCTCAGACTGATATTGAGGATCTCAAAAAGCAACTAGAGCAGAGCAAGATCGAGAGGCAGCACAAAGAGGAGTGCGAAGCAATCAGAAAAATGATTTCTTTGCAGCCTCCACGTTCAGAAACCAAGAAGCTCATTGCAGATCTTGAGAAGGAAATCACTAATTTGGAGGCTGAGAATACAGCATGTATAAGGACACTGGAACTAAGGAAGAAGCAGTTTGCTCTTCTTCTCCATGTGGTGAGTTTATTCGTTATATTTTTGTCCTTTTCTGAATCATGCCTTTTAACTATTTATGTAAGAGTGGTATAGAGGACTCACTGGAATTACTTAATCTGAATGGTAAGCTTAAATGATACTTTTACAGGCTTTGTTTCCACAATACAAAACTATGCTTAGCTTTCTGAATTAGTAAAATGATATGTATGATCATCCAATTAGTAAAATGTGACTTTCTGAATTTTACATGTGTTGGCAGATTCACTATGTCCTCTCATCAAATTGTACTATTATCTTCCACCCATATATCTAAGCATGGAACTTGAAAGGCTAACTCATAGTTTTTTTTTAATCATACATATCACACATTTCACTATCTTAATCTTTCTTGAAACCTTCTAGCATATTCATGCCTGGATCCAGTATAATGTTTGCAAGTAGAATGATATCTGTTCCTGATGTGGTATCTGTTACAGGTCGAGGAATTGCAGATCTCAATAGAAGATGAGCAGAGGAGCATAGCAGATGAGCTGAGAGCTGCTACTGAAGAGCAGAAGATGAGCATAGATGAAGGTAGTGGTGGTGCTTCAGATGCGATGGTTGTGGACTGATTGACGATCCTAGCTCAAGTGGCCCTGCATGGCGGCTTCCCCAAAAGGCATCCACATTACCTTGGGACTATATAGCTCTGTATCTGTTTGGTAGTAGATGTCTTCTGCCCTAACTCATGATATTGTCTCTCTTGTAGCTTCAGTTGTCAGCTGTAATCGAGCTCTTTCTTGTATGAAGTTGAAAAAACTATCAGGTTGTATTGAATCAGGCTGCCATGGAGATTCTGAATACCATGCTTATTTCTGTTGGCAACAACTGAGATGACATGAAATCTATCTGGGTTTGTTTGGGTAAACACCAAATCTAAAAGGGATCTAGAATCTTGGAGTTTAGGAAAGGTAGGTTCCCTTCATATGTATTTTCTGAGTACCTATTTCGCTCTAAGAATCTAATAATGTCAAACAAGGATCTAAGAAAGTCATGTCAAACAAGTCCTAGCTAGTACCAAAATGGCATGCGCTTGAACTGCTTGCTCTTTGGGGTTTGTGCTACCGATATCTCTTGGATGTGTTACAAACAAGTGTTATTGTTGTGTTTGGTACTTCAGTCCGCCATAATCACCATTCATCAGACGATGGTTACCGGTGATTAGTTACTGACCAATAATCGGCTATCCAGCTACCGCCGATAACCGATAATCTATCGGTTTAAGGGTCTCTTTGGTTCAGATATTTGAACCAGCTCAGCTTTCTGGCTCGGAAGCTGAAATCTGAACCAAACAATTTTTTGGTCACATAGCTTTTTCAAAATCTGTAGATTCCCGTAGTACAAATTTGAAAGCTGGTATAACTCAGATTTCACAGTTTCTCGATTCAACTTTGAAATTTTAGTAAAATATATCATTTTAGTGTAATTTCAAATATATAATTTTAATATAAACATTACAAAATTTCATGATTAGAAGATTTACATGTAAAATTACACATTAATAATGTAACTAAATATCATGAACTAGTAAAATATAAATCCACAACTATTCCAACTAAACAACTTCTCAGCTTTTCTACGGCTCACATATCACAACACTCTTTTTCACAGTTCACAACTCACGGTAATTTTTTAGAATATACAGCTGAGCCAAACACACCCTAAAAACCTCATTTTATGGTTAGATTGGCCGGTCAGTTTCTGACTAAAATCATGGCCCATTCAGGAATTCAGGGATCTGGACAAGAATGTGATTTGCCAAACAAGCTCTCTCGGTTATGTTAATACTTAATTATCGGTTTGTTTGGACTTAGGCCCTGTTTGGAGGGGGCTGCTTATCTTTAGGGACTAAATTTTAGTCCCAATTAGTCTCTAAACTTCCAAACATATCTGCTTATTGCGGACTAAACTTTAGCCTCTAAAGATTAGTCCATTAGTCCCTCCAATATTGCTTATTGGGACTAATCCTGGCTTGGACCTGGCCTACCCCGCACCTTCTCCGTTGGCTCCCGATCGTCTTCCTTGGGTGCTGCTTCCGTTAGGCGCCGTCATCGTCGCAGCCACCAACTCCCTACCGCCGCCGCCACGAACTCCCCACCAACGCCCCCCTGCTCCCCATCGGCACCTTCTCCCCACTAGCGTTGCCATCTCCCCACCGACACCGCCATCTCCCCACCGAAAGCTTCTCCCCACCAGCGCCGCCATCTCCCCACCGGCAGCTTCTCCCCGTCAGCGCCGCCCTTCTCCCATCGGCGCCCCCTGCTCCCCATCAGCGGCGCCACTATCGCCGCCACCATCTCCCCAACAGTGCGGCCCTTGCTCCCCATCGGCGCCCCCTGATCCCCATCGACAACTTCACCCCACCCAAATGCCGGCCAAAAATTGGCGGGAAGAATAGCAATTATTAGGGGTAAAGTGGTCATTTCATGGACATTAAATGTTGTTTAGTTCTTCGATCCAAACAGGGGTACTAAACTTTAGTCCGGACTAAAATAAGCAGCTTTTAGTCTCTAAAAATAAGCAGCACAATCCAAACAGGTTGTACCATGTGGGGTCAGACTGTGCCGTTTGGTCATCACTAGGACATTATAAAAATACAGAGATTTATGAGAAAAATAGAAATATATTGTATCGTATTATATAGAACATTGCATGATTTCAAAACATATGAATATCAAAGACATTATCTTTTGATATTTTATAGAAACTAAAACATGATTTTTTAAGAAAATCACATGTGAATAGCGAGAGAGAGAGTAAAAGGAGAAATGGAGTATATGCATAAGATTTCTCAAAGTAAAAGGAAAAAGAGCTATGAGCTTACGTTTATTTCTTTTAGAACAAATCTTTATGAATTTAATCCAAAGGGTTTTTAAAAGCCTGTTGTTCAAAAGGTATCGCAAAAACTTTTTCTAAAGATATGAATCCCTTAAAAATTCTTTAAATTGTATTTATTCCAAATCGTCTAAGGGGTGTTTGATTCCACATTGCTAAGACTAAAAGGGACTAAACTTTTCTAAAGTTTAGCCATTTAGTCCATATGAGGTTGCTAAAAGGGACTAAAAAAGACTATTGACATAGTTTACTTCTCATTAATGTTTTTCGAAGTGGGAAAAAGACTATCTATGAGCATTTATTAAGGGTAATTTGGTCCCTATGAGGTTGCTAAAAGGGACTAAAAGAGACTATTGACATGGTTTACCCCTATTAATGCTTCTCGGAGTGGGAAAAAGATTATTTATGGGCATTTATTAAAGGTAATTTGGTCATTTTTCACCTGCTTTAATAACCTTTAATCCTAAAACCAAACAGACTAAAATTTAATCAAGTAAATAAAGAGAAACTAAATTTTAGTTTAGTCCGAAACAAACATGTCTAAGTCCGGGGGGAATAGAAAAAATCTAGTAACTCATCGTCTCACGCCCTCAGCTCCTCACCACATCCGCCGCGCCTAGGGTTTGCGCTCCCCGATTCCCGAAGCTTCGCGCCCGCCGCCCGCCGCCCGCCGCCCGCCGCCCGCCGCCTGCCGCCGTCGGCATGGGTTCTGGCGACGACGCCACCGGCTCCAAGCACCACCACCGGAACAACGAGAAGGACCGCGAGAGATCCTCATCCCGCCACCACCGCGACAGGGACCGGGATCGCGACCGCGAGCGCTCGTCCTCTCGTCGCCACCACCGCGAGGACAGGGACGGCGAGCGGGAGCGAGAGCGGGATCGGGACCAGGACCGGGACCACCACCACAGGGAGAAGGAGCGGGATCGCGAGGAGCGCAAGGCGCGTGAGCGGGAGGAGAGGGAGAGGGAGAAGGAGAAGGAGAAGGAGAGGGAGAAGGAGGAGAGAGAGCGGGAGAAGGAGCGAGAGCGGGAGAAAGAGAAAGAGAGGGAGCGGGCGCGGCGGCGCGAGGAGAGGGACCGCGAGGAGAGGGACAGGGAGAAATCAAGGAGGCGGGAGACGGAGGAAGACGAGGATGAGAATCGCGACCGCAAGCGCCGCCGTCGGCACCATCACCGCGACGCGGAGCCGGAGGCGGCGCCCGCGGCCAGAGAAGAGGTGGATGAGGAGGAGGCTGAAAGACGGCGTCAGAAGAAGAAAGAGGAGGACATGGAGGCCGAGCAACGACGGCTGGACGAAGAGATGGAGGTTCGTCGCCGCCGCATCAAGGAGTGGCAGGAGAAGAAGCGCCTGGAGCTGGAGCAGCAGCAGCAGCAAGAGGAGGATGGCGTTGGCAGTTCTGCCGCCGCTGCTGGAGTTGGTGGTGGTGGCAAGGCTGGGAAGAATTGGACCTTGGATGGAGAGGAGTCTGATGAGGAGGAGGATAAGGAGGATGCTAAGAAGCTAGATGATAATGTTGGCGATGATGCTGGTGCCATGAATGTTGATTTACCGAATGGGGGTATTGATACAAATGACACCAATGCTATGGATGAGGACGAGATTGATCCACTTGATGCATTCATGAACTCGATGGTTTTGCCAGAAGTGAAAAAGCTAGAGAGTGCTATGGCATCAACAAAAAACATTCCTTCTGCCAATATGGATGACAAGAATGATAAGAGTGTGAAGGATGCTGTGAGTAATGGGGATAAGAAAGGGCCAAGGAAGGCAATGGGAAGAATTATGCAAGGAGAAGACTCGGATTCAGATTATGATGGTTCTCAGAATGATGAGGGTGGATCAGAAGACGAGGATGATGAGGAATTCATGAAACGAGTCAAGAAAACAAAGGCAGAAAAGTTGGCTATTGTTGACCATTCTAAGATTGACTACCAGCCGTTCAGGAAGAATTTCTATATTGAGGTGAAAGATATTACAAAGATGACAGCTGAGGAGGTGTTAGATTATCGGAAGCAGTTGGAGCTCAAGGTGCATGGGAAAGATGTACCCAAGCCAATAAAGATGTGGGTGCAGAGTGGGCTTACCAGCAAGCTCCTTGATACAATCAAGAAATTTGGTTTTGAGAAACCGATGCCTATACAGGCACAAGCATTGCCAATCATAATGAGTGGGCGTGACTGTATAGGAATTGCAAAGACTGGATCCGGCAAGACTCTAGCGTTTGTCCTGCCAATGCTTAGGCATGTCAAAGACCAGCCAGCTGTTGTCCCTGGAGATGGCCCAATTGGGCTTATAATGGCTCCTACCAGAGAGCTCGTGGTGCAGATACATTCAGACATCAAAAAGTTCTCGAAGGCGCTTGGCATCAATTGTGTTGCTATCTACGGAGGTTCAGGGGTCGCACAGCAGATCAGTGAACTGAAGCGGGGTGCTGAAATTGTTGTTTGTACACCAGGCAGGATGATCGATATCCTCTGCACTAGCAGTGGAAAGATTACGAACCTTCGGAGAGTTACATTCTTGGTGATGGATGAAGCTGATAGAATGTTTGATATGGGTTTTGAGCCTCAGATTACTCGGATAGTTCAGAACACCCGTCCAGATAGGCAGACAGTTCTTTTCTCAGCCACTTTTCCACGGCAGGTGGAGACACTGGCCTGGAAGGTGCTAACAAAGCCTATTGATATCCAGGTGGGCGGGAGGAGTGTTGTTAACAAAGATATCACACAATTGGTTGAGGTGCGGCCAGAAAATGAGAGGTTCTTTAGGCTGTTGGAGCTGCTTGGAGAGTGGTTTGATAAAGGTAAAATTCTTGTTTTTGTCCACTCACAAGATAAATGTGATTCTCTACTTAAAGACCTGTTCCAGCATGGATATCCATGCCTATCTTTGCATGGCGGGAAAGACCAGACTGACCGTGAGTCAACTCTTGCTGATTTCAAGAGCAATGTATGCAGCTTGTTGATTGCTACCAGTGTTGCTGCTAGGGGTTTAGATGTGAAAGAACTTGAGCTTGTTGTGAATTTTGATGTCCCAAACCATTATGAAGATTATGTTCATCGTGTTGGGCGAACTGGCCGTGCGGGTAGGAAGGGTTTTGCTGTGACTTTTATTTCTGAGGAAGAGGAACGTTATGCACCAGACCTTGCTAAGGCTTTGGAGCTCTCTGCGCAGGCTGTTCCAGAGGACCTGAAAGGCCTAGCCAGCCGTTTTATGGCAAAGGTGAAGCAGGGAACAGAGCAGGTCCATGGAACAGGTTACGGCGGAAGCGGTTTCAAGTTCAATGAAGAGGAGGATGAAGCACGGAAATCCGCAAAGAAAGCTCAGGCAAGGGAATATGGATATGAGGAGGACAAGTCAGATTCAGATTCTGATGAGGAAGGGGGAGTTCGTAAGGCAGGAGGTGACCTTGCAGCACAAGCTATTGCTGCTGCTCAAGCTGCTGCTGCTTTGGCTGCATCTAAGTCTGCTAGCAATGCCAACCAGCAAGCACAAGGCGCCACTGTGGGGAACTTGCTTCCTCTAGCCATTGCTCCAAACACTCAAAACAATGAGGCCACAGCACGTGCACTGCAGGCTGCATTTAACATACAGCAAAATTTGGCAAGGATACAGGCACATGCAGTTCCAGAGCATTATGAGGCTGAACTTGAGATTAATGATTTCCCACAAAATGCCCGCTGGAAGATCACTCACAAAGAGACATTGGGTCCTATTCAGGAATGGACTGGAGCTGCAATAACTACAAGGGGAACATTTATTCCTCAAGGAAAAATTGTTGGTGCAAATGAGCGCAAGCTGTACCTATTCATAGAGGGCCCCACCGAGCAATCTGTCAAGAAGGCAAAAGCAGAATTGAAGCGTGTCCTTGAGGACTGTGCCAACCACGCTCTGAACCTTCCTGGTTCTGCCCAAACCGGAAAGTACTCTGTTATTTGAGCTACATAACAGATGCAGTGCTTTTCTTGAGAAGGTATGCAAAAGGAATAATCATATTCCTTTTAGGATTATTGAATCTTTAGATGCCTTTGTATGGGGCACAGTATAAACAATGGTGCTTGTCAGTTCTTTTTTTTTTGAGTACATCATACCCAACTGATGTTTTTCTTATCCATTGTCTTAATTTGACTGTCTTATTACTTAGTTCTGTGTTTTTGTGGACGTGTATTTTATTTATTGAATGTTCTCTCTGTATATTTTCACATTGCAGGCTTGCAGCTTTGATAGTTTGCAGACCACAGGGCCATTGTTGGATTTGTTCTTCCATATGTTCAGACTGCCCCAGATATGCTGCTCATATTTTAATCTTAGGCATACTACATGGCAGCTAATGGTTACTTAGTAATTAGTATCTTATACTATTACATGGTCATTTGAAATTGTTTAACCTGGAATGTTTTGACAATTTCTGTAGCTATTAACAGATTTTGGTTGCCTTTGGACAGAAGGCTTAGAACAGTGGTGGTAACTTGTCCGTTAACATGGAATGTGTTCCATACAGTTGTCTGTTGTGGACACTATATGCTTGTGCAATGGCAGCTCTCCTCAAGCTATGGTACCCTGTTCACCTTGAGCGCTATTGGGTCATAGCTTAATGCAAGACAAGGTGCTGAGCTTTCTGGTGCTATTTTGACAGTGGTCGTTGCCTTTTTGATGTCATGAAACTTAATAACTACTTTTTCTATCTGCTTGATTATGAATATAGTGGTGCAGCAGCACCCTTTCAGTGGCATGATGGAATATGAGTGTTTGATCGACATTTAAATAATGCAGGTTTATGCATTTCATTTGCTCATTTGGATGCTATAACAAGAACGGTAGTGTTCACCTTTGGTATTTACGTTTTGTTTTTACTGCTACTTATATAATCATATTCTAGTCTTTCATGCGTTAAAAAGGTGCCGTGATGTTCTTGTTTTGGTCTTCAGATGCTCTTTTATTGTTCCAAACCTTTTGAGGTGGGGTGGTGCAGCTATGCTGGTGAAGGATGAAGCAACCTCTCTGCTTATTATCTTTCATTTCCTCAACATCTTTATTTGTCCTATCTTTTCTTGGAGAGAGAGATGCATTTATTATCAGATTATAGCTAATACCATCATAATATAATTTGCTGGCGATCCAATTGAGTAGCAGTAGATTTGAGAATACTGCTGTAGTGCTGTTAGCATGACCTAGCACAGGTTACAGAGTATTGTTTGATGTTGCTAATTGCTGCCGTTTTCTTTTAACCGCATGCTGCTGCTTGATGTGGCCAAACTCTCCCTCATCAGCATTGTACATTGCATGATATACTACTAATTCACTGCATTACATTGTGCAGAAGACAGCACAAAAGGTATAAGGTGTGTGCAGGTAAATACTATAGGGTTGTCCAGTTCGTTTTTTCTTCTTGTTGTGTTCTGCTACATGTCTAGTTGATACTTGTGAATAGTCTGACTGGCTTAGGGCCTGTTTGAATCTAAGGGTCTAAAATTATGGGCTAAAAGTTTTATTGGTGTGGATAATGACTCAAATACTCCTCATTTTAGCTCCTTTTAGCTTTTGGTGTTTGGATCTTTAGCCAGCCTCTAAAGTGACTAAATTTTAGTCACTTTGCATTAGCCTCCTAATCCAAAGAGACAATGGAATGACTGGCTCTCGGAAGCTGTAAACTAGAGCGAGCACCTGTGTTACTGTGTACATGGGAATCACTTCATTCTTGCATTGCTCTTGAAACATCGTTTGCTACACTAGATGACATCCCGCGCGTTGCAGCCTACAAACAAAATTACAACCAAGTGAAGGACACATTTAGATCAGACAAGGAATTAGAGATTTGTTGGGACTACTACTTGTAAGTGAGGTGAAGATGCAACGGTTACACGTGGAAGGTTTTTAGAGGGAAAACATAGGAATTCAAATATCATAGGATATTTTACTATGCATCCCTTTGGAACAATTAGATTGTAGGAAAACATTTTTACTATTCATCCTTTGACACCAATTATATAGGAATTTATGCATATACTTATACCTCTTTTTTTCTTTCCTTCGCTAAGTCCAGGCAATCAAGTACCAAATGACCGTAGTTTGAGCATATTTCGAGGAATGTTGTTATATTTACTCTTGTGTAGCAATATTCCTAATTCCCTACACCTGAACAATTCTTCTCAATCTTCAACTAGACAAACGACGAGCTGAGCTAATGACAAGGCTTAGATTATCTCATTATATCCTTGAGTTGAATATAAATCTTTACACCTTTTAATTGAAGTTTTTTTTAACCATGTTGTGTTAAAGAATAAAGAAAAGCGAAAACTAGAGCGTCAACAGGAAACAAACTATTTTAAAGGGTTAAGTAAACAATATTTAAAAGGATGGGTTAAACACTTGGTTTATTAGATCAGGAGCGAATAATCAATCATTATGTAGATTTATTTCATATTTGTATATGCTACTTTATTTTATACGATTTTTTTAATAATATATATATTTTTAAAAAATTAAAATTCGGTACTCGTTTTTAGAATTTGCAAATCTAACCTACCGTCGACAGATGGATTGACAAACGTGATCACGTCACATCAAGTTCGTCATTGCATCGGTCGAAAGTGGTCATATCAGCTAGGTTCGGCCGTTGCAGTGCTGAACGTGGCCACCCACGTCCCAGTACACCTCATTTTGTGTATACTCCCAATGAGTTTGACGTCCATCATCGATAGCAAGACCATTAAAATTTTCTACTTGTCACTCATTGGGAATTGGAATGTTTGTCTCTTCATCATCATTGTCTCATCGTCTTCTTCCTCGAAGTTCTCGTCTTTACCTTGCTCTAGAGTTTCCTCCAAAGCTTCATCCTCTCTCTCAAGCAACTCAACTACATCCTCTATTTCCTCTCCTTCATCAGCCTGCCCTCTAACAACCCGTTGTACATTTGGGGTCGGAGCTACAACATCCGTCTCGGGATATCCTCATGGACTTAGATGCTCTTACCGACCTCTATTTGTATGCCTAATTGAACAACTTGATCCGCTGCCGTGTCTACATTTGGATTTACATGAGGAGTGAAGTAGACTAGCAAAATTTGTTTCCAACTTTTTTTCTAACGCTCTTTTAACATACCCCCCCACATGTTGCTCGAGGTAATAGGAGCCATCTCCCAAAATAAGATACAAATCCTACTGCTCCATATCTAATCAAAACATCTCATACATTCACTTCTTAATATTTGAAATTCCACGCTCTTCCACCCGACTTAAACTATTCTCGATAAATTGAAAACTATTAAGATTAACACCGTCTTGACCTATAACTACTTTACCATCTTCATAGTAAATCCTAAATGTTGTTCTATCCATAATCCTTGAAAACATTAAGTTCACAACACAATTATGTTCTATCCTAGCACATGTGTACAACCCTAATTTATCTCTAAATTGATCCTACATTATCTAAAAAATAACATACATTATATGCAAAACATATGTAAAATTAACATACGATACTCATCACAATGGTTTAAATTGTAAAACGCATATATACAAAGTATAATGAAATTGCACCTAACCTACTATGGGTATATTATTAAATTAATATTAAAGTACTACTAATTTACTTCTAAAATACTACAAAACTACTATTTAAACAGTATTAAATTATTAAAAACTTAGTATGAATACGAGGAAATACCTGGAGTAGAAGAGAGACTAAAATGGATGCAATCAAATATCGTGTCAACCCGATTAGTAAGCAAGCACAACAAAGCTATGAATAATAAATAATTTTGTTTATTTAACATGTAAAATAAATTACTACATGCGCATATGTCAAATAAATGTATTGTGTGTAGAACAACTCTAAATTATCTCTAAAATAATTCTAAATTATGTGTAGTATAACCCTAAATTATCTTTTAAATCTTTCTAAATTATTTTTGCAACAACCGTAAATTATCTCTAGAATAATTCTTAATTATTTGTATAACAACCCTAAATTAATTCTAAAGCATTTGTGAAATAAATGTATAACTATACTATTACTAAACTACAACTAAACTACAAGGAAAATAATACTACAATATTTAAAACTAAACATAAAAAGAGAGGAAAACTTACCTTGAAGGCAGCTCGATCAAGAATGAGGCGTGGGGGACGGAGGGGCCTTCAACCTCTTTTTATAGCCCCACATTTGTACCATCGAACATGGGTGATATGGCCACGGTCGGCTCGACTAGCCGTTGCGGTGCCTACGTGGCACTAGCCGTTGTCACGTTCGGCACTGCAACGACCAAACCTGGCTGACGTGGCCACATTCGGCCGATGTGATGCCGAACGTGGCCACGTTCGACAGTCCATCTGCCGACAGTAGATTAGATTTGCAAATTATAAAAACCGATTAACAGATTTGATTTTTTTTAAAAAAATATTATTAAAATATCATTTTATAATGTGGAACAGTTGCAACTAGGTACTATGTCTTCAGAATAAATTTGTATAATTGCCCATTTCTATTTTCGTATTTCCAAACACTCCTTATTCAAACAATCCGTTTTCGTTGCATGAGATCGTGGCGGCACACGAGGAGGCGACGGAGAAGAGGGAGGAGCACCAGATTAAAGATGGCAATGGGTCTATACCCATCGGGTTTGACTATCTCAAACCCATACCCGTTAGAAAAAAATCTCTCCGTCGGATAACCCATATATATATGCGGGTACCATTTCTTCCCCAAACCCATACCCATGTGGGTAAAATATACCCATCGGATACCCATACCCATCAATAAAAACCACACACAAAATATGCTAACAAATAACAATTGTATATCTATCCCAAAAAAATAATGTTTCACCTAAATAGATTGATCAATCATTCAATCATAAAATCAAAATTACATATATAAATAAACTCTCGAACATAATACATCAATGATTTAATCTACAACAATAGCAACAATAATTTAAACTCCCAAAAATATAACTTATTGGGTGATGGGTACCCATCGGGTAACGGGTATGGATATTAAACCATACCCATACCCGCGTACCCGTTGGGTACAATTTTTTCCCATTAATAGACCCATGAGTGAGCAATTTTACCCGTATATCTACCCTAATAGAGTAAAAAACCATCGGATTTCGGGTTTCGGGTACCCATTGCCATCTTTACACCAGATCCCCAACCTGACGCCGTCCGGGGACAGCAACTCCGGCAGGGCGTACAAGGGGCGGCACGCAAGAAGTTGTACACCGAGGAGGGGTGCCCCTACGGCGACGCGTGCACCTTCCTGCACGACGAGCAGTCCAAGGCGCGGGAGAGCGTGGCGCGCGATCAGCCTCTCGCCGACGGTTGGCGGGGGCATGCAGCTACAGCTCCACCGCCGCGGCCGCGGCCCTGGCCTCGGCCGCATCGAATGGGTCAATGCAGAAGCTGTCGAACTGAAAAGACGAGGATCTGCAACAAGTGGGAGATGACTGGCCACTGCCCCTTTGGCAGCTAAGTGTGACTTCCCTCGTGGAGCTACTGGTGAGCATCTCTTTTCATATAAAATGCAATTCTTGAATTGTTATATGATCCCTCTGCTTCTACAGATAAATTTTAGCATATTGTCATCTGTTCTACAGTTACTATATCTGCAATTAGTCCGAATTATACTTGGTTTATTTTGTTCACAATGATTGTCTGCTCCAGCAGATAGAAGGTATTAAAAACTTGTCTAGCTAGGGTGATTGAGGCATTGTGGTTGTTCCTAGGGTCATTATTCTACCTTTTTGTTCCATCAGTAAAATGAATATACATGGCAGCAGAAAAAATGTTCTTTTTTTTTTCTCCACTGATGCTTCTGAATTGTGCTGATGAAATGCATCTTGGTACTTCAAGCTGTGATACATTTGCAATTTCTCATAGGTTGTACATATAAAATCAAGTCAGCTTTAGATATTTTCTTAGCGTTTTGCTGCTCACCCATCTAGCTTTGCACAACATTTGGGTACCAGTAGTTCACTTGTAAATAAGTGGACCCAATTAGGCTGAGCTCTATGTGCCTATCTTATTATCTCCTTTATACAACATTATGCTAGCTATTGACTGTGCCATGCTGCAAGATATTTTGATTATTGTTTTGATTAGAAAGTCATTGTCTGAGTTATGTACACAATATGATCATGAGGTCTTGGAACTCAATAGCATACATGTTCTTTGAGTAACATTTGTGATATTTACTTGCTTGTTGCCTGTATCCATAGGATTAGAAGACCAGGATGATATTTGAATTTGAAAAGGAAAGACCGGCCTTGACAAGTTACATTTGTTCTTTAGGAGCTTACCTCACCTAAGTCACTGTTTAGTTTGTGCGGTTTTAAGAAAATGATCACTTTTATGTAGTATTTCTCACTTAACATGTTAGCTAGGTAGGGTATAAATCCCTGATTGGCCCGTGTAATTTAGGTTTATGGCCACTTTGGTGTAATCTTTGGCAATGTCTATGTTAGATAGGATATTTTAACAGTTTAGTATGGGCTTCAAAAAAATTCTCAGGTTAGTCAAAGTGAGATGCCGGTTCAGTGATCACATTTATTTCTATCCACATACCTTTGTTTTAAGGTTTTGTTTTCTGCTGACTTAGGTTAGCAGTGTGCCTGGATACTCGGATATTTCTATTTACATATTTGTTCTTGTGTTATGTTGTCCATTTCATGTTTGTTTTGTCCGGGATGTCAATACATTAAAACTGGATTAGCTATTGATATTTGACGATTTGTAGATTTATAGAGTATATGTTTTTTTCTATTACTTACATATCAATCTCTTACATGCTCAAGTTTTTTTAGCTGGGCTGGCTGGAAGATTGGCTAGCTGAAAATTTATTAAGGGGTCTTACATGTTTAATTGAAGTAGAAAAAAGGTCCAGTAATTGGTGTAGATTACATTCTTTGTGAATTTTATTTGGGAACTCCACAAGTACTATGGTGGAGGACTTGTTGACATGAACTACTCCTGACTCAAAGCAAGGCGTGCAATCTATCACAATCGTCGACCAAAGGTCTGGGCCCTGTCAAGATTAGCAGGATCATATCTATGGTGACCGGATAGATCGATGAAACTTACTAAAGGCATATTTGTTTCAGCTTCTGACAGCTGCAGCTATTTCTAGAATCTAATGCAAAAACAAACAATCTAGATTCTAGACTCAGATGGTGAGAATTAGTAGCTGCAGAATCTAGAAACGAACTAGAATCCAAAAACTAAAAAACACCAGCTACTCAGACTAGCTAACTACTGATAATCTCTAACTACTAAAATTAAAACTGAAACAAACATGCCTACTAAGAAGGGAATCGAAGCAGTCTGGCTGCTTGGTGTTTTGGTCGCCTCCACTTCCTCTAGCTTTACCAGCTGTTCTACTAAATGTCGTTCTAGCTGATCTCAAGACACAATTTGTGCGTAGTATTAGACTGGATTTTTATGTTGCGCTGTCTCTGCCCGCTGTATCCATTGCCATTTACCTGTACTGGGGATTGAAGTTTGGTACTTTCATCTCAAAGTCTCAAGTTTGAACTGCCTGCTACGTACCTGTGGATCGCTTCTTCAGTTGCATTGGTTATATGCATAGATGGAGTAGTAAATGTACTAGTGCAACTTCTACTTTTAGGTTGTGACTGAATTCGGTATGTTCATGAATCGTCAATATTAATTATAAAAGTTTGGCTGGGTTCTGTGGTAATTCTGCAAATTACTAGGAAGGACAAAATTATGTCAACTCTGGTAAACTTAACTAACAGTCTTCAGGTGTCATGGGCCTAATATAGGGTGTGAATAGCATCCGTGTAGTACTCCACCCAGCAACAATTTAGGAATTTTTGGAGATAATATTAGATTAAATTTTAATATATTTCCTAAATTTTAGATCTTGCATGCTATTGAGTTGTATCTCTATTTCATTAAACAGTGAAAAATCAGTCCAATCTCTTTTCAATGTTTATCATCCTTGATTAGCAGCCGATCACTACCGGAAAACGAATATTCGCCAGTGCCAAAGACTTTGCTGACTGTAATATTTCGGGCACTTGGTAAAGATGGATTACCAAGTTTTTTAAAAAACACTCAACAAACTAAAAACACTCGGCAAAAAAATGATACTAATGGACGTGATGACGTCGTGCTTGTGCGGCCAATTTTTTTCCTGGGTTTGATGAGTGTTTTTTGAAAAACACTCGGCAAAGACACTTGGTTTGCTAAGTGTTTTTCCAAAAAACACTTGGCAAACATTTTTTTATTATTTTGTGTGAAACTATGTTTCAAGTCTATATGGTATTTGCAATTTTTTTAGTTTGAATTTTTTTCTACACTCACAATACAACATATATTATCCCTTGTGAACATTTCATATTTTTATTTTAGTTTGCTATTTTTTATTCATTAAGTATGTTTCTAGGATTTAAATTGAAATATGTGAAATTTGAACTACAAGTGCCTAAAATAATGAATCAAAAATTATAGAAAAATCATATTCATTTTTGTTAGTATATTTTGAGTTCTTATACACTAAATTGAAATAAATTTTGAAAAAAAGTAGGTTGCGACACTCTATGGACAACATAGACCTTAATAGTTTTTTAATTCTAAAAAACCAAATGAAATCCGGAAAATATGATACTTATCATGGTGTTATGATATGATATATAGATATTGTGATAAAAATTTAAAAATATTTTGATAAAGTTGTATGTATAGTGTTTAGAAATTGGAGATTTTGAGAAGAGGAATAAGAGTTTAGAGAAGAAATGAGATAGGTTTGAAATTAAAGCAAATTAATGATTAAATCTTTATTTGAGCTTGATTTTTTTGCAATCAAAATACGATATATCTTATCCCATAAAAAAATTGTTATTTTTCTAGATCAGATAGCTATTTTGAATTCATTAATTCTATTTCTAGGATTTAAATTGAAACATGTCAAATTTAAACTGCAAGAGCAGGAAATAATAAACTAAATTATAGAAAAAAAATCATATTCATGTTTTTATTCTATTTTTATGTATTACCCACTATATTTTCTCAAATTTAGTCAAAGAAAATAATGATTTTTAAACAAATTTGAAAAAATAAAAAAAAATTGTCGAGTGCCAACTTTAAGACACTCGACAAACAACAAGGGTCTGTCGATTGTCTCAAATTTGACACTCGGCAAACCTTTTTTCATAGTTGGAGCCAGAATTTTCAATTTGGCGTCAAAATTTTGTATTGACCGCTAAAAATTTGGCTTATCATTTTAAATCTCCCCCAGCTCCCCCTTATCCCTCTTCCCTACCTCCCTCCCTCCCTTCTCACAACATCCATCAACACCACCGCCAGCCTTGTCGCCGCCACTCGACGCCGCACCATCAGCGCCTCTGCCGGCGCCGAGCCCCCGTCGCCTTCGCCGACGCCGCAGCCCCGTCGCCGCCCGCGCTCCACGCCCCTGTGGCCTCCCCACACCCGTCCCGTCGCCGCGTGGCCCCGTCCCGTCGTCGCCACGGCCCGCCTCGCCGCGGGCCGTCCACCTCAACCACAGAATTGTGCCATAGCACCTCGCCCTGGCCTGCCACGCTGTGCCCGCCACCTGTTCGACAAAATATCGCTGCCCCTATTCTATTTTTTTTTAATTTTTGGTTTCATTCTTTACCAAGTGTTACACTCGGCAAACACTTAAAAGTTTGCCGAGTGTTACACTCGACAAACACCTACAGAATCGCCGTTTCACTATTTGTTTTTGCTGAATGTCACATTTAACACTCGGTAAACTTGTGTCCGATAAAAAACACTCGGCAAACAAGGGAGCACCGAGATGTTGTTTGCCGAGTGCAACACTCGACGAACCCTTTGCTGATTTTTTAGGGGCTCGTCGAGTGTCTTTGGCACTCGGTGAACTTCTCTTTTCCCGTAGTGGATCCCGTCATAAATTTGATTCATGAGTCGTGTGTTCTACTCAGGAACACAAAATTGGGCGATAGCTGATTATGTCATTGTTAAAATGTTTGGAAGGAGGAATCTTGCCACTTTGCTTGGCATTATGCAGCTGCCATTGCTGGCATTTCACAAAGAGCACTCAACAAATTAAGTAGGTGTTGCTAAGAACAAAACTATACTATGCAATAATACACACACACACACATATAATGCTAGATTGTATGGAACCATGTTATCCAGTGATGCATCTTGCACTAAATAAATGGTGAAAAGAACAAACATGTCTTAGGCACGGGAAACAAGTCCAAACTGAAGTGTTTGTTACATACGAATGATAAATATTAAAAATTAATTGCTACTTAGATAGACCTTTCTATTAAAAAAAGGAGATCTAATAAAATAAAATATTGGCGTCCACTAGGAGCAACTTTTATTCAACTCATGGAAAATTCTTCAAGCAAGGTACAATCTTTTAAAATAAAAAGTGAAGGTTTTACATGGTTAAAAACACTATAAAATGACCGGGTAGAAGTATATGATGCATGGAAATCAAACCAGAAGTTTGGACCTGTACTGTTTCATTTCTTTTCTTCGTCGGAGAGCGACTCATCAGCAGATCGAGACATCAACCTAGCTAGATCAGCTTGCATGTGACGAACAGGAAATTGATAACTCGATCGTAGGCTCCACGTAGATCCTGATCGTGAAACATATGCTATGAGCGATACAGTAAGTCGTCCCAATTGACTTTGACTTTGTAGGACAGTTGCAAATTGTGCGCGATGAACTTGATTATTTTTAGGGATTAAAACTTGTTTATTTTTGTATGGATTAAAGTTTAGTCATCTTGTTTGGATATAGAAACTAAATATCATTTAACGAGGAGTTCATAAATGAGGATAGAATATGCATGATACTTTTAGTCCCTATAAGTAACATTAAAGTAAGGGCATGTTTGGTTCCTTGTGGCTAAACTTTAGTCCTCTATTTTGTGACATTTTTAGTTTCTAAAGTGCCAAACATATGAACTAAAATTTGGACTAATGCCTTTAGTCCTCTAGTCCAAAGAAGTGGACTAAACTGGATCAAATAACACAAAAGACCTCCCAACCCTCGCATTTATGATGCCAGAATAGTGAGAAGGGTACTAAGTATAGGGGAAAAAAATCTTTGTTGAACTGCATTTATGGACTTTAGTCCATGGAACTAAACAAGATCTGGACTAAAGTTTAGTCCATGAACTAAACTTTAGTCATGGAACTAAAGGAACCAAACAGGGGCTAACTTATGGATTAAACTTTAGGGACTAAAGTTTACTATCATAAGCAATGTTGTTTGGAACTTTATGGACTAAATAAGACTAAATTTTAGTCCCTAAAAATAAGCAATGACTATCCAAACATGCCCTAAGTCTCTCTCTACGTGTGTGTATGTATATGTATATGTATATATAAATGCTATTCTACATCACGGGTGTAAAATAATTATTTTACCGAGAAATCTACTACTGAGAAAAAATAATACTCAATTACTATTCTACTGAGAAAATTTACTACTGAAAGTGGTCGGTGTAGAATAACTATTCTACACACGTAGTGTAGAATAGCGCTCCCGTGTGTGTATATATATATATACACTTAGTGAAAAATATTTCATCACTTCATCAAAAAATATTTCAAACAGTAAAATATTCAACGATGTTTATAATACAAAGAAACCACTACATGTAATTCCCTTGTTTTTGTTCAGTAATTGAAATTCAATGTTTTCGTACGTACGCGGAAACAAATATTTTAACTTAGATTTAACAATATTTTTATTTATTTTTTATTTAAATATTTTTCACCGAGTGACATAATATTTTTCAATGGATGCTAAAATAACGCTCTCTAATTTTTTAGTTTAGTAGCATGCCATGATGATAATCCCATTATAAATACACACACACACACTTGTACATAGAGAGAAGCTAAGGTGCTCATAGCCATAGGTTTGACCGGCGTTTAGCTTAGCTGGCGACGACCGACCGGGGCATGCAGGCCGGTGTGGGTGACAGCCCACGTGGACTCCACTCCTACGTGGCACTCGTTGATTGGCTGCAGAGGTCGGACAGATCGGATCTCGGGAATCACGCAACGCTGCGGTTAATTAATTGTCAGCAAAAGGGCCCGGCTTTCCTATCTGTGTTCCTCGCATTTAATTAGATTGAAAACAGAACTCAAAATTTTAATTTGAAGTTTTCTTGTCCTTCTGTGCATCTCAAAATGAAACTATTCCCTCCATCCTAAAACTTTATCGAGATAGATTTGATAAGTTAGTAGATAAATTAAAATATAAAAGTGTCCATTATTAATAATGAAAATGGGTTGGGGATGCACTTTCAGAAATCTTGGTCAGAGCTAGAGAACATGGCACTTAACTAGGGTAGCTCAACACTTAGTAGAAGGGGGATTACTCATTTGCAATATGCAGATGATACAGTTTTGATGATGAAAATGACTAAACAAAATTTGGTGGTTATGAAATTCCTATTATATTGTTATGAAAACATGTTTGGATTGAGGATTAATTATCAGAAAAGTGAGATTTTTGGTATTGGTATATCCCAAGAGGATATTGATTGTGTAGCAGGGGTGTTTAACTGTAGTGTGGGGTGCTGGCCCATGAAGTACCTGGGGCTGGCAGTAGGTTTATCCGAACCAGTTGAATGATTTTGAAGACATTGTGACTAAAATTGAAAAAAGGTTAGCATCATGGAAAAGCAGTCAATTATCTTATGGGGGCAGAATGGTTCTGATAAATGCATGTCTGAGTAGCATTCCAATGTACTCTATGGGGGTGTTCTTGCTGCGAGAAAAAAATCATTTAGAGAATTGACAGCCTTAGATGTAATTTCTTTTGGGAAGATCTTGAGAATAAGAAAAAAATACCATATGATGAATTGGTAGACTTTGTGTGTTCCTAAAAACAAAGGGGCTGGGTTTTCTGGATATTAGAGCTATCAATCAAAGTCTCTTGTGTAAGTGGATTTTTCATTTGGAAAATGGTCATCCCAGTAGCTGTTATGACATCCTAAGAATAAAATATAATTTGGAGAGAGGTTTTTTCCAATCAGAAGAGCGCAGGGTCTTTTTTGCTGGAAAGGTCTGCACAAGGTTAAGAATTGGATGATAATGAGCTGTGGTTATGAAGTTGGTAATGGTACAAAGGTGTTATTCTGGCATGATGTGTGATATGGCGAGGTCCCTCTGAAAATCAAATTTGACAATATCTTTAATATCTGTCATGACCCTGACCTCACTATTGCAGATATGGTTGCTAGGTTTCGAGATGGTAACTTACTTAGAAGACCACTTAGTATAGAGACTTTAGGGGAGTGACATGAACTTGGTAATGTGATTGATAGCATGGGGGATGACTTTGGTCGATACAGAATAATCTGGCTTATTGACAAGAAAAGTTTCTTTTTTCGTTCGATTTACAGACTGATCACTGATAGAGGGGTGACAAATTTATAAAATATGATGATATGGAAAAGTGCTATGGCATTAAAAGTCAAAATCTTCACCTGATTAATGCTGAAAGGGAGAATCCAGGTGGGAGAACAATTGAAACATAGAAATTGGAAGGGGGACCCTACTTGTAAACTCTATGGTCAAATGGAAACTATGGATCACCTGATGTTTGAATGTAGTCTATCTCGGTTTATGTGGGTTTTTGTGATAGAATCACTGGACTGGGAGATGTCGGTGATTAATAGACAAGGTTTTATGGATATGTTGGGTAGGCTTAGAGATTGGAAAAAATGACAAGTGGCTATGCAAATTTTAGGGGCGGGGGCATGGTCTTTCTGGCTTATGAGAAACAATTTTATTTTTCAGAATATCCTTTGCACTAATGTTTTGCAGGTGATCTACAAACTAATCTTTTATCTCACTCAGTGGATTCAACTAGTGCCAGCTCGGCTGAGCGAGGAGACTTCAAGGTGTTTGGGCTTTCTCCGTGCAAGACTAAACCAACTCGTACGAATGGGATAAAACTCAAGTCAGATGCAACAAAACTGAAAAAGGTGCCTTCTTGTCATTCTAGTAGTGGTGGTAATTTCTGAATTGCTGGGCAGTGTTGAGTAGTTGTGTAGATACTTCTGATTAGTAGGGTGTGTAGGACCGAAAGTAGCGACCAGAGGGGGGGTGAATGGGCGCCTTAAAAATTCTTTCGAATCGATGGCCTGTTCCCAATACCCAACGCACCTCAAAAATACTATGCAGCAGAAAATAAACAGAAGGCCTAAGTCTAAAAGGTTTCTAACCTAGAAGCATCTGAAGATACACAGTGTGAATCTAAAGTAGTGCAATCTAGGCAGATGAACAAGTTATAACAGGCCTAAACTTCTCAATGAAATGATCTAAGTATGTATAGAGTGAAAAGAGAAGTTACTGTCCAAAGTTGTCTCCTGTTCGGGACTTGGCGAAGCCCCCTTCGCACGTCGAAGTCTGCTTCGGAGGATGGTGACGGAGTCTGTCCGAAATGCCGAAGGTGACACTGTCTAGCCTAGTTCGAAGTGGTAAGAAACGAAGTGTACTTCGGAGCGAAGAAAAACAATGTCGAAGCCTGGTTCGAAGTGAACTTCGAAGACAGGACTTCGAACACAGATTCGAATCAAGAGCTTCAGAGCAAAGTGACAAAGTCGGAGCCTGCTTCGAAGTGAGGACTTCGAAGACAAAGCTTCGAACACACTATGAATCCGAGAGCTTCGAAGCACAAACTTCGAACAGAAAGCTTCGAACACAACGCACAAGCCGACAACCTTCGAACAAAGGAGCGAAGCCTGTCACGCGACTGAAAAGCAAGTCCGAAGCCAAACGGAGCTACAAGCTTCAAAAAGAGAGGCGAAGGGTGACGTGATACACAGAAGACAGTGCGAAGCCAAACGAAGCTTCAAGCTTCGAACCTAACTTCGAAACTTGTCGAAGTGTGGACTTCGAACAGATAGGGCCGAAACCCCTTTGCACTAAAGTTCGAAGTATGGAATGCTGTCAATCAGAAAACTGCTTCGAAACTTAGCAACACAGAGCACAAAACAAAGTTCGAAGACTGAGGCGAAGCCTTCAAGTATGGTTAGATCGAAGCCTACCTCACGGAGCTGAGGGACTTCGAACAAAGGAAAATGACTTCACAGAAACAGTCAAAAAAGGCATTTACTCCATGCTGCTTCGATCAAAAAGGCAGTACAGTAGAAGGTAAAAAACAGGCAGCAAGTACTGTAGCTACAGAAAAGTAGTACCACTTGCAGCAGCAGGAACTAGTACTCAGTTCGTGAAGAACGGAAGCAACAGAAGAAGCTTCTCCTCAAGAACTAAATACAGCAGCCTGAATCCAGCGCAATAACTCCCCAAACCGAACAAAGTGCAACCAATAAATTTACCAGGGATCAAAGCATTAAAGCAACCAAAAGATTTGAGCCAAAATAATGCAAGAACAGGGAGGGGCAAGTCCTGGCGGCGCACACAGGAGAGAGAAGGGAGGATACAAAGTGACCCAAAAATGTGGATTTGATTTCAGCACAAAGGGTAGTCCAAACCCTAGGGATTGGGGTGCTATTTATAGGCAGCCCAACACTAGGAATATTCTACCAGCCCCTTAGGGTTTTTACAGACTCAAAAATACAGATAAAGACTCTACTGCCCTTAGGTATTTTTACAGACACAACTGACTGACTGTGGGCCTAGAGTAACAGATGACATATCCTGAAGCTATTCTTCTGGACAGTCGGATACAGAATCAACGGTTGTCAGTTTTACGCCAAAACTGACAAAGCCTCCACCAGCTTTGCACCAGGTACCCGGATTGGGCCGGCCCGACCCCGCAGCTCTCTCAGCCCGGCAATCGCTCACCGCCCGTGTACCTGAGTCAGTCCTGGTCAACATCCCAGTGGGTCTTCTACTGCTTCTGGCCCATGCACCCGGATTGGGCCAGCCCGACTTCGCAGCCTCCTCTGCCCGACAGTCGCTCGCTGCCCGTGTACCTGAGTCACACGCGGCCCATGAAACAGTAGATCTCTTCTCCTCTTCAGTCCTTGTTGACTATCGTTGACAATGACTCATCACTTCTAGAGCCATGAGGCCCACGCTATTCAGCATGGTTCCTCAATCTCCCCCTTGATGAGAGCATTGTCAACACTCCTCAATTCTCAGCTTTTCAGCACCTGTGAAACAAATGTGGAGACACGAAAACAAAACACAAGAGAACAAAGAAGAAGAAAAATAAGGTAAAAGTGTAACCCTAATGACCAAAAGCCAACCAAAAGCAAGAAACGGTCATTATGGTTAACCAAAACGTAAAAGCTCAAAATGAGTGCGATTTCAGAACAACAAGGATATCAACAGAGTAAAAACTCCCCCTTAAACTCTGATCCCAAATTTTCTCCCCCTTGTTGACAAGTGAACTCATCAAGCACTCAAAAAGAGACACAGACTCCCCCTGAAAAGCAACTCCCCCTCAAAATATGCAGTGAATGCGACTGGGGTGCAGGTGGAGTGTAGAAAGCATGCTTCTCAGATATGATTGACTGCAAATACAGTATCTAACAGGTATAGCAAAAGAAATACTGTCTAAGACACATGGCATGATCAGTGCAAGAGATGATATCTAAAGAAAGTCATTTAGCACGCATTTGTCAATTTTTGCAAATAAAAGCATCACCACATGTTCCAGTAAGCAAGCAAGGTAAAACATGAGATGCAGAAGCTAACTGATATCTACCATGATAAGCATTGTTCAAAACAAAGTGCTTCAGCAAACTTGTTATCCCTTTAAAGTTCAGGCTTTTTCATTTTCCTTTGTCATTTTTGCCAAGGGTTATTTGCATGTCAAACCTTATGCTAACCGACCAAGTCAAGCCTAGGCCAGAACTGGGCCATCAGAAGCTTAAGACATTGGTCTTGGCATACACTACACTGTCCTAGTTCATACCAAAGTGCTATGGTAAGCAATCCAGAACAATATAGTGCGACAAAGCAAACCCACTTGGATCTTTTCAACTTAAACACAAAAAGGCATGGAATTTTTCATTCATTTTTGATTTTTATCATTTTTATAGCACATTTTCCATGTTAAAGCATAAAGATGTCCAAGTTGCATATCTGCAGCTATGTGATGAACTAGCTACAAGGCATGTAACAAATAGCAAAAGCATTCAGCCTACACATGCTAGTTACCAGAAGCAATGGTGATCATTTTTCAAGTTGAAAGCGTAAAAGCCATGCATATGACAGATATCAAACATGTCTAGCGAACTGAATCAAAGCATGATCATTGACAAGTAAACAAGAGCATGTACCAGCTAGAATAAGTAAAGCAGTTCAATCATATAACAGAAGCAGACTCAGAAGTGTGATATGTGAATATGTATGATATGAACACACACAAAAAGACTCAAGAAAAGAGTAAAAAAGAAAGAAAACTGACGCAAAATATCCTAAAAAGGATACACAACACCCAAATCCCCTCGTAAACGCTCAAATGTAGACTGATCTAGGGGTTTGGTAAAAATGTCAGCCAACTGATGATGGGTATCAACATGAATAAGGTCAATGACACCTTTCTCATATTGATCCCGCAAGAAGTGAAAGCGCACATCAATATGTTTGGTTTTTGAATGGAGACATGGGTTTTTCCCTACACTAATAGCACTCGTGCTGTCGCAAAACAATGGAACCCTGGTAGGAAAGAGCAAACCAAAGTCTCGTAGAGTAGAAATCATCCAAACCATCTGTGAGCAGCAGCTGGCAGCAGCTACGTACTCGGCCTCTGTGGTCGAAAGAGCAACTCCAGATTGCTTTCGAGAAGACCAAGATACAAGGGAAGAACCAAGAAACTGGCAAGTACCGGAAGTCGACTTGCGATCCAACCGGCACCCACCAAAGTCGGCGTCCGAAAAGCCAGATAAATCAAGTGATGATGATGCTGAATAATAAAGACCAAGATCAGGCGCATAGGTGAGATACCTGAAAATGCGCTTGACAGCCTGCCGGTGAGACGCGCGTGGTGAAGACTGAAAACGCGCGCAAAGTCCCACGGCGAACTGTATGTCCGGTCTTGTTGCCGTTAAGTACAACAGCGAACCGATCATCCCTCGAAATTCTCTCTCATTGACCTTGACACCGCTCTCGTCCTTGTCCAAACCCCCGGAAGTACCCATCGGGGTCATCTGCGGCTTCAATTCACCACCAAAGTCAAATTTCTTAAGCATGTCACGAGTATACTTACCTTGGTGGATGAAGGTGCCGTCCTTGGTCTGCTTGATCTGGAGCCCTAAGAAATACTTGAGCTCACCCATGAGGCTCATCTCAAACTCACTGTGCATCTGCTCAGAAAACTTGGACACAAGAGAATCAGTAGTACCGCCAAAGATAATATCGTCCACATAAATCTGAGCGACTAAGAAATCTGAAGCATCTCTGAGCAGGAAAAGAGTTTTATCCACAGAACCCATCACAAAGCCCTTCCCCAACAAAAACTGCTTTAACCGGTCATACCAAGCCCTGGGGGCTTGCTTCAACCCGTATAAAGCTTTGTGCAACTTAAAAACATGTCGAGGAAACTTAGGGTTCTCAAAACCGGGGGGTTGCCTAACATATACTTCCTCCTCTATGAACCCGTTCAGAAAAGCACTCTTAACGTCCATTTGAAAAAGCTTAAAACCCTTTGAAACGGCAAAAGCTAGAAGGATACGAATGGACTCAAGACGGGCAACAGGAGCGAAGGTTTCTTCGAAGTCAATACCTTCCTTCTGGCAATAACCCTGGGCAACTAGTCGAGCCTTGTTGCGCACCACAACCCCATCTTCACCTTGTTTGTTCTTGAATACCCACTTGGTGCCTATGGGGTTGCATCCTGGTGGCGGCTCAACCAATGTCCAAACCCGATTGCGGACAAAATTCTCAAGCTCTTCTTGCATAGCATTAATCCAATTAGAATCAGAAAGAGCATGAGAAATGTCTCTGGGCTCAAAAGATGCAACAAATGCAGATTCAGCAAACACAGCAAGAGAGGCAGAAGAACGCAAAGTTCTCTCAGTCAAATCACCAATGATGAACTCTGAGGGGTGGTCACGCTGAACTGCTCGGGTTCCCTGGTGATCTGAAGTCACCTCACCGGAGTCAGCAGCTGGCACCTCTGGACTCGACTGAAGGGGCTCGATCGAAGTGGAAGAAGTGATCAGAGGTCCGCCTTCATCATCAGTCGAAGTCACAGAGGGTGTGGGCTCTGCGGGGGATGCAGAAGGCCCGCCCTCAATAGCAGCTGGAGTATCCTCATCTTCCTCGAAGATGGACTCTCCGAGCTCATCATCACCAGAAAGCTCAAAAGAAGGAGTCAAAGAAGGCAAGGACTCATCAAAAGAAACCTCACACGTCTCGACAAGCAGCTGGGATTCGAGGTTCCAAACACGGAAGCCTCGAGAATGCAATGCATAACCAAGAAAAATACCATCCCAGCAACGAGACTCAAACTTGTCCAAATGCCCTCCCTTCTTGAGCACAAAGCACTTGCAGCCAAACGCTCGCAAGTGAGTCACCTTGGGCTGTCTGCCAAACCGCAACTCATAAGAAGTCTTACCAATGTAAGCTCGAAGAAAAATACGGTTGGCAAGATAGCAAGCTGTGTTCATGGCTTCAGCCCAAAAACGCCTAGGAGTCCTGTGCTCATCGAGCATCGTCCTGGCCATCTCAACTAGCGTGCGGTTCTTTCGTTCCACAACGCCGTTCTGTGGGGGAGTGTAAGGAGAAGAAAACTGATGGTCCAGACCCTGATCACCACAGAAGCTGACGAACTGAGAGTTCTTGAACTCAGAGCCGTTGTCGGAGCGAATTGCTCGCATTCGGCCATTGTTCTCATTCTTCAGCTTCAAAATCAGGTCATGGACAAATTGAAAAGTTTCATCCTTAGACTCCAAAAAGAAAACCCACGAGAAACGAGAAAAGTCGTCAACAATCACAAGTGCATACCACTTCCCACCGACTGAGCGTACCCGAGCTGGACCAACAGTGTCCAAATGTAAAAGCTCGCCTGGATACGAAGTCATCACCTGAGTCACAGGTGAGTGAGAAGCGGCAACCATTTTCCCATGACGACAGGGATGACAAACTAGATCCTTCTCCATTTTAAGCTTGGGCAATCCTCGGATGAGGTCCATAGAGCTTAGCCTGACTAGCAGGTCAAAACTCAAATGACCTAACCTCCTATGCCACTTCCAGAGCTCAGAAGAAGATCCAGCAATCAAACAACGAGAAGGGCCA
Source organism: Zizania palustris (assembly GCA_019279435.1). Classification (NCBI taxonomy): domain Eukaryota; kingdom Viridiplantae; phylum Streptophyta; class Magnoliopsida; order Poales; family Poaceae; genus Zizania; species Zizania palustris. The sequence goes on along the minus strand of JAAALK010000290.1, from coordinate 10,525,679 downwards.
AAAGAACTAGAGAAGTCAATTCGAAAAACTTTACCGAAGGGTAAAATCTGACAAACCAAAGACCCTCTAGAATCAATCACAGAAGAATTGCCCTTCTTAAAACGCACTTCCAAACCATCCTCAAGAAGTTGCGATACAGAGATTAAATTAAAGTTCAGATTTTTGACCAAAGCAACATTCTTTAAAGAGAAATGATCTGAAATGCTGATTGAGCCTATGCCACTTACTTTCCCTTGACCGCTGTTCCCGAAAGTAATGTATTCTTTGGAGCTCGGGGGAATGAGACTGGAGAACCATCTGCGATGTCCCGTCATGTGGCGAGAGCATCCTGAGTCCATGATCCAAACGTCCTCCAATCCCCGGTCCTGCACAATCAATGTCTGTAAGTGGGAGCAAATGGTCCGGCACCAGGTTTAGCAAAAGAGCTAAACCAGTGTCGAGCCATCTGCTCAAAAGATGGAAAGCGAAAACCATCATAAGAATTTGGACCAAAACGCGGCTCAAAGCGCGGTCCACGGTCCTTCCTAACCCTGCGGCCACGAGGTCCAGAACCGTAGCCAACACGGTCTGGAACCCTGCCGGAACGAACACCACCAACTGGAGCACGGGTAGGAAAACCGTCTCCTCTACCACCACCTACACGACGCGGCCTGGCCTCTAGCCTCTCCCCGCGCCGAGGAACACGCAGTCTACCACCCTGCTGATAGAACTGCACCTGATCACTACGAGCCCTCTCTGCTCTCTCAACCCGCTTCCTCCTGAAGCAAAACTCCGCAAGATGCCCGTCTCTCTGACAATACTCACAATGATAGGTAGGATTCTTGGGATGTGGTTGAGGCTTGGGGTTCTTGGGCTTGGTAGTGCTTGGTGTGGTTTTCTTGGGCTTAGAGGGTCCAGGAAGAGAGTCTAGAGAAGAGTGGAGGTGTTTGGGCTTAGGAACCCAGATAGACTTCTTGGGTGGAGCTTTGGGTGGTTCATTGATCACTCCATCCTTGGGCTGACAAGCCAGGGAAGACTCAGTAGAGTGGGTCTTGGGATACCTCTGCTCTGGAGTCATTTTACTCCACTCCACTGCCCGGCTAATGGCACTCTCAAAGTCAGCCTTGGTGTAGGTATAACCTACCCCAAACCCATCCTGCCTCTTGAACTGCTGGATCATCATGCCGAGTTGTGGCTCTCTAGCACTGATCCAACTCAGGATAGACCGGAGATAAAAATTCTCATTCTGAGAATCAGCTAGCTCCTCTCTCAAGGAAGCTAGTACCTCCACCTGAGACAAGCAGGTCTCACACTCACTCTCCACTTGGACAGACTTTTCAGATTTCAGCTTGATCAACTCCATTCTAAGAGACAGACAGTTCTCACAGACAGTGGGTGGAACTGACAATGTCTCAAGCTCTAGCCTAGTCTGGGCAAGCTCAGCTCTCAACCTTTCTAAATCACCCAAATGCTCATTGCCTTTGGATTTCAGCTCAGCTAAGGCAGCTAGATGAGATGGGCAATCAACACAGGGTGCGACGACAGTGGCTTGAGCATCTTTTAGCTCCAGCTGAGCACTTTCAAGCTCAGTGGCCAAAGCGTCCCTCTCATCAACCCTTTCTGTGTACCTGGACTTCAGAGTCGACAGGTCACACAGAAGCACCTCACACTTCGGGCACTCACTGCTATCACCCAAGCAAGGGGAAGAAGATAGACTTTCTATTCTACCGTTGGCTACGGCAAGCTCACTTTCTAACTCATCTATCCTTTTCTTAGCCCCCCTAAGCAGTTTTTCCCGATACTTCAACTCCTGACGATTGCTCTCAAGTAAATCAACAATTTCGCGCTCATATGATGATACCTTGCTATCGTCGTCGTCGGAGTCGTCGGAGGAGCTCTTTTCTTCCTTATCCCCAAGAGCCATTGAACAGAAGCTCTTGCGGGATCTTCGGCGCTGGTGTGAGCGGCTCTTCGGCTTGTCTCCGAAGGCCATGAAGCAGAGGCCCGCCGGATCGTCCTTGTCCTTCCCCTTCCTGATGACGATCTCCTCATCGCTTGAGCTTGATGAAGAGGAAGAAGACGTGGACTGCTTGGAGTAGCTCTTCTCCATCTCGGCGAAGAAGGCCTTGTCGCGCTTCTTGTTCTCTCGCCGGTAGTCCTTCAGGGCCTTCTTGAAGAAACGAGTCTTCGGCTTGCCCTTGTTGAAGGATGAGCTCTCATGCTTGCCGGAGTCGTGGAAGCTGCCACTGGTGCCCTTCTTGTGGCCGTTGCGCTTGGGGCAGTCGGCGATGAAGTGTCCTAGATCACCACACTCAAAGCATCCGGATTTTGTGCCGTGTCTTTTGAACATTCTTTTGTCATAGACACGACGCACCCGGTTGTTAAACAGACACAACTCATCATCTCCCAAAGACTCAAGCTGGTCCTCAGTGATAGACATCAAAGAGAACCCAGCACAACTCACAGCAGAGGGATCAACAGAAGGTGTAGCAAGGGCCAGGGATTTTGATCCCGAACCAGTGAGATTTGATCTCAGCTGGATATCTACCTCAGTGGCCTTCAGCTTGCTAAATAACTCAGAAATGGTCAAGGTATCGTAAGAAGTGCTCTCAACGATAGAGGATACCTTGATCTCCCAGATCTTTGGGTCCAAGGTATGAAGAACCTTGAGCGCCTGCTCGTGATCTGAGACTAACTGAGCACCCTCAGCCTTGTTGTCCCGAAGCTTGTTAATGATCGACTGAAAGCGACCAAACAAAGCCTCAACAGATTCACCCGGCTTCTGTGTGAAATTCTCATATTCACGCCGGTAGGTCTGATAGAGCCGAGCCTTGACCTGTGCTGTTCCCTCATGGTGTGCCTTGAGGGTAGCCCAGATCTCTCTCGCAGTGGAGAGATGACTCACACACTCAAACTCAGTGGGACCTAATCCAGAAAACAGAATGTTCACAGCCTTACTGTTGCTCAGATGCTGAGCAATGATACCAGCAGTACCATGCTCAGTGACTGGCAGAATGACAAATGTGGTGTGAACACAAATGTCCCATATGTCCGAGCCCTGGCTCATTAGATAAGCTCGCATGCGAGTCTTCCAATAATTATAGCCATAGGCTTCCAAGGACGGGACCTTGCCAGGAGACGTCATAGTCACTACTGGGGTTTAGAACCGGTTAAGGTATGGAAAAACCCTAACCTTGCTCTGATACCACTTGTAGGACCGAAAGTAGCGACCAGAGGGGGGGTGAATGGGCGCCTTAAAAATTCTTTCGAATCGATGGCCTGTTCCCAATACCCAACGCACCTCAAAAATACTATGCAGCAGAAAATAAACAGAAGGCCTAAGTCTAAAAGGTTTCTAACCTAGAAGCATCTGAAGATACACAGTGTGAATCTAAAGTAGTGCAATCTAGGCAGATGAACAAGTTATAACAGGCCTAAACTTCTCAATGAAATGATCTAAGTATGTATAGAGTGAAAAGAGAAGTTACTGTCCAAAGTTGTCTCCTGTTCGGGACTTGGCGAAGCCCCCTTCGCACGTCGAAGTCTGCTTCGGAGGATGGTGACGGAGTCTGTCCGAAATGCCGAAGGTGACACTGTCTAGCCTAGTTCGAAGTGGTAAGAAACGAAGTGTACTTCGGAGCGAAGAAAAACAATGTCGAAGCCTGGTTCGAAGTGAACTTCGAAGACAGGACTTCGAACACAGATTCGAATCAAGAGCTTCAGAGCAAAGTGACAAAGTCGGAGCCTGCTTCGAAGTGAGGACTTCGAAGACAAAGCTTCGAACACACTATGAATCCGAGAGCTTCGAAGCACAAACTTCGAACAGAAAGCTTCGAACACAACGCACAAGCCGACAACCTTCGAACAAAGGAGCGAAGCCTGTCACGCGACTGAAAAGCAAGTCCGAAGCCAAACGGAGCTACAAGCTTCAAAAAGAGAGGCGAAGGGTGACGTGATACACAGAAGACAGTGCGAAGCCAAACGAAGCTTCAAGCTTCGAACCTAACTTCGAAACTTGTCGAAGTGTGGACTTCGAACAGATAGGGCCGAAACCCCTTTGCACTAAAGTTCGAAGTATGGAATGCTGTCAATCAGAAAACTGCTTCGAAACTTAGCAACACAGAGCACAAAACAAAGTTCGAAGACTGAGGCGAAGCCTTCAAGTATGGTTAGATCGAAGCCTACCTCACGGAGCTGAGGGACTTCGAACAAAGGAAAATGACTTCACAGAAACAGTCAAAAAAGGCATTTACTCCATGCTGCTTCGATCAAAAAGGCAGTACAGTAGAAGGTAAAAAATAGGCAGCAAGTACTGTAGCTACAGAAAAGTAGTACCACTTGCAGCAGCAGGAACTAGTACTCAGTTCGTGAAGAACGGAAGCAACAGAAGAAGCTTCTCCTCAAGAACTAAATACAGCAGCCTGAATCCAGCGCAATAACTCCCCAAACCGAACAAAGTGCAACCAATAAATTTACCAGGGATCAAAGCATTAAAGCAACCAAAAGATTTGAGCCAAAATAATGCAAGAACAGGGAGGGGCAAGTCCTGGCGGCGCACACAGGAGAGAGAAGGGAGGAGACAAAGTGACCCAAAAATGTGGATTTGATTTCAGCACAAAGGGTAGTCCAAACCCTAGGGATTGGGGTGCTATTTATAGGCAGCCCAACACTAGGAATATTCTACCAGCCCCTTAGGGTTTTTACAGACTCAAAAATACAGATAAAGACTCTACTGCCCTTAGGTATTTTTACAGACACAACTGACTGACTGTGGGCCTAGAGTAACAGATGACATATCCTGAAGCTATTCTTCTGGACAGTCGGATACAGAATCAACGGTTGTCAGTTTTACGCCAAAACTGACAAAGCCTCCACCAGCTTTGCACCAGGTACCCGGATTGGGCCGGCCCGACCCCGCAGCTCTCTCAGCCCGGCAATCGCTCACCGCCCGTGTACCTGAGTCAGTCCTGGTCAACATCCCAGTGGGTCTTCTACTGCTTCTGGCCCATGCACCCGGATTGGGCCAGCCCGACTTCGCAGCCTCCTCTGCCCGACAGTCGCTCGCTGCCCGTGTACCTGAGTCACACGCGGCCCATGAAACAGCAGATCTCTTCTCCTCTTCAGTCCTTGTTGACTATCGTTGACAATGACTCATCACTTCTAGAGCCATGAGGCCCACGCTATTCAGCATGGCTCCTCAGGGTGGTGCTAACTTGTCTCAGTTACTTAGTTGATGTTGTGATGTTGGACATCTTTTGGTTGTGTTGCAAGGTGATTGGGGTAGGGAATCTTGTTTTGTTTAGTGGTGGTTTATCATTAGTAGGAACTGATGTTATTGGTCTTAGATGTAAAGCCGGTAACCCCTGTAGATACTGTTACTTTTTCTGCTTCCAAAGTAAGCAGGGTAATCAAGAAATGTGATTTACCTTTTCTCCAAAAAAATTAATAATGAAAATAGTATTATGACATAATATATATATTAAATTAATAAAACATCTTCATTTGTGAAATCTTTTTAAAACAAACTTAAAAGACTAGAAGTGAAATCTTTTTTGGACAGATGGAATACATAGATTTTATCATTAGCACATAGATACATAGTAGCTCTTTGTATGGAAAATCTTAAGAGCTTTATTTAGCTTAAGGCAGGATATTATATCACAATCATTGGAAGCTACGTCCTTAATTTGCAAGTACTGATGAAATATAGAGCGTGATGACACAATCGTAGGAGCTAGCTAGGCGTTCTAAATTAATCTATAAATCAGCACTAGTGTACGTGCGATACTAATTAAGATAAGTTATTTTAATTAATTAGAGCCCTCCAAAACGATCGAACGAAATCCTTGAGCATAGATTCTTATGCAAGCAATAATGCAAGCTTCTAATAGCTCTTATCATCATCCACACCACTACGAGAGAACACGAGTTCGTTTAGTGCCATAAACACTACTCGGCGAACCCCTGAAAACACTCGATGAAAGGTTCGCCGAGTGTTGCACTCGATGAACAACACATGACAAACATTAACTCGGCGAAGAAGAGTTCGTCGACTGTTTTTTTTCGGGCACTCGACGAACCCTTCGCGGAGTGCCACAAACAACACTCGACAAACAAAAGTAACGTCACGGTGGATGAACGGACGTGACGTCAGGTTTGTCGAGTGTCAAAATGTGGCACTCGACAAAAAAAACAGAAGATAAAAAACAGGACGCGTCCGACACATCATTCCGTCGAACAGTTGGTGGGCGTAGCGCGACAGACGCAAGACAGGGCCGGGCACCAGGGGCGTAGCACGACAGACGCAGGACTAGGCCGAGCACCAGGGGCGTAGCACGACGGTGTGGTGGGACGACACGAGGTGTAGTGGTGAAGTGGGGCGGGCCGGTGCCGCGCTTAGGCTGGATGGCGCACGGTGGCGCGAGATGGTGCCGACGCGCGACGGCGTGGGACGACACCATGACAATGCATGATAAGGCACCATCGTGGGGCTTGTCGGTGCCGACGGCGGAGGGGATGGAGGGTGGAGGATGGAGTGTTACACACAGCAAACCCATTTATTTATTTATTTTTAAATTTTTTAAAATTTTGTGTTTCATTCATTTCGTTGACAAAATTTATGAACTTATAGTGGTTATGCACTAAAATAAACTAAAAAATATGAACATAATTTTTTTTGGCAAATTTAATTCATCATTTTTTGCATTTTTAGTTCAAATTTTCATGTTTTAATTTAAATCCTAGAAATATAATTAATAAATTAAAAATAGCTAACTAATATAGAAAAATATCATTTTTTCATAGGATAAGATATGATGTATTTTGATTATAGAAAAAGTTTCAAATTCATGCGAAGATTTAAACATTAGTTTGCTTTCAAATCCAACTCATTCCTTTTTAAAATCCTAATTCATCTTGTGAAAATGTTTGGATTTCTTAATATTATGTGTGACAATTTTCTAAAAATATTTTTAATTTTTTATCGTAGCATATATGTATCATATCATAATAGTATGACAAGTTTCATGTTTTTTAGTTTTTGTTTTAATTTTTACAATTAAAAAACCCATTAAGCTACATGTTGCCGATCAAGTGTCGCAACTTAGATTTTTCAAATTTTCTTTCAATTTAGGATAGAATAAATAAAAATGAATTCAAAAATATGAATATGAATTTTATATAATTGTTTTTCATTATTTCATGTACTTGTAGTTCAATTTTGACTCTTTTCAATATATATGTATGTGGAAACACACTTAATGAATTAAAAAAATAGTAACTGACTTAAAAAATACCAACTTTTGCATGAGAAAAGTTATTTCATATTTTGATTATAGAAAAAAATCAAGTACAAAAGAAACTATTCATCAAATTGATTTCAAACCTAACTCATTCCTTCACTAAAACCTATTTCCTCTCTAGATAATCTTGAGTTTTTTAGCATCACACGTGAAAAAAATTTCATAAATTTTTTAATTTTTTATCATAGCATCTATGTATTACATAATAACACCATGATAAGTCTTATGTTTTTCAGATTTCATTTGATTTTTTACAATTAAAAAACTATTAAGCTCCACATTGCCGATAGAGTGTCGTAATCTAGATTTAAAAATTTTCTTTCAATTTAGTGCACAAGAACTTAAAATATAATAAAAAATGTGAATATGATATTTCTATAATTTTTGGTTCATTATTTTAAGCACTTGTAGTTCAAAATTCACATATTTCAATTTAAATCCTAAAAACATAATAGATTAAAAATAGAAAACTGAACTAAAAATGTTATTTTTTAACATGTGATAATATATATTGTATTTTGAGTGTAGAAAAAATTCAAGAAAGAAAAAAAGGTTTACACACAGGAAAAAATAATGGGTTGGCTGAGTGTTTTTTTAAAAAACACTCTGGCGAACGAGTGTCTTTGTCGAGTGTATTTTAAAAAACTCGGCAAACCCAATTTTTTTCTTGCGCAAGCACACCATCATGACTTTCGTTAGTGTTTTTTTTCTGAGTATTTTTTAAAAAAACACTCAACAAACCCGACCATCTTTGCCGAGTGCCCAAAAAAATGCACTCGGCAAAGTTTTTTAAATTTGGGTTTTCCCATATAGTGCACCATGCATATCTATCTAGCTAGGTTAATCATATATATATATATATATATATATATATATATATATATATATATATAGTTTCTTCCCAAAATCTCTACTTGTCAGTTTAGTTAGACAAACATGTATGATTCAGGTTTGATTTGAAACAGAAGTGGCTTATATAAAGAAAATACGTACCGCCCAATCTTATATATTTTACTTTACACCGTTCTTGAGCTTTCTTGACTACTCGTTGGCAATTATCAGTTATATGCAAATATGAATTTTATAAGTTAGCTATTATAAATGTTTTTCTAGTGTTTTCTATTTGTTCGAACTTGTATTTTGGACCGCTAGCTAGGAATAGAAGTATATATAAAAGTCTTTGTCTGTAACTATTTTCTATTATTTAGGGGGGGGGGGGTCAAATATTTATAAAAGAGGCATGGCCGCACGCTCCTAATATAATCTTGCCCTTCTAGATGTGAGTAAAACACTAGGTTCTAGCAAATTTATTTACTTCTAGAATTTATAGTCTATGAAACAATTGATTATTTCTATATATTGTAAAATATAATAGCCGTGTAATTTAGTAATGAATCAGTAGTGTTAGACTAGGGTCTCCAATTTCACACTCTAGCTGCTTGTTAGAATCTTAAGTTTATTAAAATACAACTCGACTATATATATATATATATTGGAGGAGCTTTTAGTACCATAGTTAGTTGTTACTTATTACTGCTAGTAGAATCTCTATCTCATTTAAATAATTTATATTTTTGTTTAAAACAGTAAAACTTACTCCCTCTAGTTTATAAAAACAAGTTATTTTGGACATAATTTCAGATTTCAAGGAATAATTATTAGTTTGTATTTTCCTTATTTGTCCCTATTAAATATAATGCAGAAGTAAATTCAACACGGAAAATGAAGAAAAAGTAGTACTACATCAAAGATATAGTCGTCCAAAATATATAATTAAATATAAAACGATTTCTTTTGTGAAATTGGTGGGAGTGGTAACTACAGGTTCTAAAAATTTAATCTCCAACCTCTCAAAAATCTTAGCACCCTATCGAGTACCCCACCACAAAACAACAAACAGAGCTTAAGCATCTCGATGGCTGGTCATGTGGATAGAAGAAGGTAGCTAGCTAGGCACCAATGTGTCGGTGTCCCAGGCCCGCCTCAGCTTCCATGTAACACTAACTTATACCGATCTCGGTTCACGTTTAGACATTCATGTGTATCCAGTATAACTTACATTAAAAGCAAAGAGCTTTCTCACATTTCAAAAAATCAATCGATCCAATAAAAAATGACTACTCTCTTTTGTCAATTGCTCGTAGCCAAACGAGGTGAAATAAAAATAACATAGAAGCTCAATTAACTGCCGAATAACCAACACAGTGGTCAGTGGACATGAACGGCAGCAGCTCGTAAGCTAAGCTATAGCACGGCCGGCCGGTAGTGATGGGCACGCCCGGGTTCCGCGGGGCCGCTGCCTCCATGGCGAGTCCCGAGGTGATCCATCCATCCATCAGCTCAGCTGCTCATGGCCAGCCTGCTGCCTGCGCCCTGCTGCCTGCAGCTAGCAGTCTTCAGTCTCGGTCTCGGACTCTCAGATCGAGCCCTGCCCCTCCTCCGCGACGCGTCGGCGCGTCGCTAGCTCTTGATCGATCGTCTGCATGCAGGCACGGCATACGTACGTGTGTAGACGGCAGAGTAGAATTCAAGTCCAGTCGAGCGTGCGAGACAGATAGAGTACATGTAACTTAACCGCGCAAGGACGCACGCACGTGTGGATCTATCGTTCTGTAACTTTATTAATTGCATGCTGTTCCTAGCTTTAACCCGATCTATCTTGCATGCGTTGGATCTCCTTAAGAAAGAAAATCCGTATAATATTAATTGGTTCGATCAATGTATAGGTAAAATTTAATCGAAGGATCAAGGATCGATGTCATCTGACGACAATAAAGCCACGAAATAACAGTATGATATCATCGATGACGGAAGAGATTAAGATCGATATGATCGACCTCAGGAAAAACAACCATAAGTACTGCAGACCAGATCGACATGCTATAATTTATTAACACGATTCGGTCCTTTAAGACCCCTAGCTTCCATTAACTCGATTTTGAGTTGGATCTCATTAACAAAAATTAAAAACCTTACATTAGTTTAGTTAATTTGCCCGTTTTAACTCGGTTTTGAGTTGCAATTTCGTTCTATTAGATTAATTGTTTGCTCTATGCACTCTATATGTAATAGATAATCACCCAATTGCACATACGACTTCTCTCGCCAAAGTTTTTAAAGTAATCTTTGCTCTGATTAATATAATTATCCAATTCAAGTGGGCAATAAGCGACAAATCGTGTTCCTCTTTTCCACCATTGATATGATGTAACCACATCAAAGCAAAGTTAAGCAAATTACCAACTTAATTATATATTGTATCATTGACCACTGAGCTAGCCATAATTTATTATTGTACACATGCATCATCCATCTTGTCAAGATACATAAAATGCAAGTACATTAATATTATAACATGCATAAAGTGAAAATGACATATATATAATCTGTATAAAATCAGGACTAATTAACTGCCAATTGAATGGATCAAATAAGGTAGCTTTAAGACAAACTTAATCGTTTGTCATCTACAAAATGCAATATAAGTCCACGCACATCCAGTCCCTTTTCAGGTGCTTTAATTCGGTCTAGTTAGTAACATTAATTAAGTTAATTTGTGTACTTCATAATGGGGTGTCGTGTAGTAAAATATAAGCTAGGAATCCTAGTAATTAAGATCTTGGTCTCCTTTACCATCTATGTGGTGAGTGTAATATATCATATTTATATGCGTGTGTGAATGACTTTTTCTTATCTTGTACCATGCATGCATGATCATTTTCAGTATGATTAGGAAATAATTAGCTCGATCTATACACACATGCATGGAGCATATGCATGCATTTTTAAAATTAGGGGCAAAGTCTAACCTTTTCCCATTTGTTTGTAGAAAATATAATTAAATTATATAACCCAGATTAGTTGTAGAAAATATGATCAAGCCTGGGAGGAGGATGTGGAGAAAGGTTAATTATATTCTTTTCAGAATTTGTTATAACTAGCTATTTAGACCAGAAATGTGGAGAATTTGTTATGACATAATATAATACACATCTAGAATATGGATTGTAATACATTAGAAATTGGAAAACTAAAGAGCGATTATTATTGCATTGGTTACCCCAAGATTAATTCAAAAAGGCAAATTTAATTTTGAGTGTCACTTATAATATCTTCGATCGAAATTAAATTAACCAGCCCTCCTGGATTCATTCATATGAATCAGCTTTTCTATCACCATGCATTCTGTGATAGCTTTATTAATGGAAAGGTTATGTTCTTTTATGAAAGTACTGTTTTAAATATTTGTTAAAAAATATTTGGTTTTCATGCATGTAGGTATATATGAAATATATTTATTTTATGTCAATAAAGACCTGAGAATTCCTGAAACCTCAGTTAAATAAACCAACCAATTATTTTAGCAACATATCTAAATAAAAAATATATGTCGTCGATCGTTCAATACAGACACACAAATATATGTATATATATATATATCATTAATATTTATAAAGACTGCTTGCAGACAAAACTTCTGGATGTACGTACGTGAATACATTTCTAAATGAGAACCTCTTTAAGAAAGTTGCCTAATTATCTATAAGACTTTAATTTTACACACACATATATAATTAAGTTCCATATATATATGATGACCGTACAAAAAAATTAACCTTATTTTAAGATGACTTTCATCAGTTTCATGAATTGTTTATAAATTAAAGTGCAGGGAGTAGCTAGCTTGCTGTAATAAGTTTATGCATTAATTTTTCCTGAAATTTTGACTTCACATCAATGCAATGCTCTTTAATTGGTTCAGTTTCAATTATGTGAGAATAATTAAGGGTATAGGACAGCTATAGCGATGCAGCAGGTTGAACAACATAATTTTAAATTCATCCTTGCAACGTGCACAGTTAATACTTTGTCTGTGTATAGTACCCACAGAGATCATATCGAGCTGCTTAAATGCAAACACGATTATTGAACATTACTATATTGCTGTCCGCGCGCGCGCGCACATGCATGTGTGTTCCAAAATTTAACTTGTACGTACGGCTCCCTGTGTGAATTTTTTCAGTTCTGTTGTTTTTAATTAAGTTGACTAGCTATTAGTGTCTCTGTGTTGATCTAATTGGCACCAATTTCCTACAAATTAATATGTACCCCCTCATTAAAAAACTTTACTTCAAGTTCTTTAAATTTATCAAAAAAATACTTCACTTCTACTTTATTTGTGTATTTGGTTCGCTGGATATCCCTGTGTAAGATAGGACCGTCTCAGCCAGTCAACTATTTGGTTAGAGAGCGAAGGTAGATGAAATGACCATCGAGAGGAATATTCCTTCAATATATTGGATGGAGAGATTCAGAATTTTTTCTGAATGACATCATCCAATATTGGACAAGATGATGTGTCGTCTCCTGATTGATTATTACACATTTAATTTTTCGTTTATAAATATTCAAATAATTTTTAATCCAAAATTATTTAACCAATTTATGATCTAATTACATAATTGTATTGATTATAATTTAATCTATAAAATACGATCACATATGATTATATTTTTTATAAAAAAATATATTTGACAAGTGGGTCCTACTAAATTTAAGCTTATCTCATACAAGTTATATATATCTAACCAAACAAAAAATTGTCTCATCATATCCATCCAACCAAACACCTCAAATGTATCATCTCATATCTAAATCCATGGATGAAATCATCCTATCCATTCTCGCCCCAAACTAAACGACCCTCAATCACTTCAGAGTACTACTATTTTGTTATTAATAAGATATACTTTAGTAATTTTATTTTACCACTAATTTATTAATTTTATCTTAAAAATAAAGTCTTTGTACGAGGGCGGACGGAGTATATACACCTCAGCTCTCACACACACACATGCTAGTTTTGACCTTTATTTTGTCAATCAACAAGAGGGTCGTCATAATTAAACTTTGTATGTTCCACTAACTGCAAAGCAAGGTATTGAAAGAAAGAATCAGAGGGTACAACATTTCACTGCTCTGGTCAAAATGCCTCCATCCTCCACTAACCAACAAGAAATTAAAAAAACAACAATGAAAGTCCTAGAAACCCTAACCCTAACCCTAACCTATTCCATTCTAATTGGCACCCAAAGCATGGAGGTCGCTATAGCTAAGCCAAGCCAAACACCAATATTATTCCAACCATGGACTCTAGCAAAGCCACCATGAGTGACGCTTTGGAATAGTGTAGGGCCGCTACACTTACATCCATGCATGCATACACATGTATACCTGTTGATGCATGCATTTGTTTGCAAGAGATGATCGAGTTGCATTGTTGAGAAGTAGACCCACATGCCCCCCACTTAAGCATAAAAAAACAGTGTCTGAATGCATGCACAAACCCAATGTCACAACACTTTGGTCTTCTAGGCTAATATTATATAATAAGCTCACAACTTGCACCATTAAACTAATGCACTCCACTTGAGTGCATAAGCATCAACATTTGTATGCATCCTTCTCTATCAAGAAATCAAAGAACTCTCAACTACTTCATTGGATGTTTACAGATGTAACTGATAGCTGGGCCATTCAACAGCTAGACCCCAAATGTCAGGGCCATGGGTGATGCTCACCACCCTCTCTAGCTAGAGCTCCTGTTTTATATTTCCTGCTGCCATCAACTCCAAAGAGCACTAACCTATTCCTTTCTCATCTCCCTTTGCCATCACATCCTCTCCCCTTCCTGCTACCTCCTCCTCTTCTCTCTTCTCTTCTCTCCTCTCTCATTGTGTTCCATCTTCTCCTTCCTCTCCTCCTGCACCTCCATTGTCCTATCTTTTACCTTTTTTTCACCTCGCTCCTAGCATATATTGCTTTCGATCCCCTCCCAAAATTGTTTAGCCCACAAATATAATCAACATGAACAAGAACCATCAGCAGCAGCAAAATTAGAAAATTCACCAAATTCATCGCCTCCTTTTTTTTTCTCACCCACATCCAAAAACCATTGTTTAGTCTCCTCCAAGAAAACAAGAACCACAAACCCTAAAGAAACACAGAGACACACGCACTCTTCTCCTCTCTTGGTCTAGCTCCCTCCTGTTATCATCATCATCACCACCACTGCTTCTTGCTTGCATATCGAATTATTAATAATATCGGTACTGTGAGCTAGCCATTATTTTTACTCCCTTATTGCTACTATACTCTTTACTTATAATTAGATCTTCTCCGACCCTAGAAGATGGCAGGCCTGGATTTGGGCACAAGCTCCTACCTTCACCACCACCAGCAGCTCCACCTCCACCACGATGATGGCGCCGGGGGCTCCGACGATGGCCAGGACGCGCTGTCACCGGGGAACGGGGGAGGTGGACGACCACCGAGCATGGCCGGAGGCGCGGGCATCGGCGGCGGGGAGATCGTCGCTCGCCGCCCGCGTGGCCGGCCGCCGGGCTCCAAGAACAAGCCCAAGCCGCCGGTGATCATCACCAGGGAGAGCGCCAACGCGCTCCGGGCGCACATCCTCGAGGTCGCCGCGGGGTGCGATGTCTTCGAGGCGCTCACTGCGTACGCGCGCCGCCGGCAGCGCGGGGTGTGCGTGCTCTCAGCGGCCGGGACCGTCACCAACGTGACGCTCAGGCAGACGCAGTCGGTCCATACAGGGCCGGCTTCGCCGGCGGTGGCTACGCTCCACGGCAGGTTCGAGATACTCTCCCTCGCCGGTTCTTTTCTCCCTCCCCCGGCGCCTCCGGGCGCCACTAGCCTCGCCGCTTTCCTCGCCGGGGGCCAGGGGCAGGTTGTCGGTGGCAGTGTGGCCGGCGCGCTCATCGCGGCGGGTCCGGTGGTTGTTGTTGCCGCGTCTTTCAGCAACGTCGCGTACGAGAGGCTGCCGCTCGAGGATGGCGACGAGGTGGTCCCTCCGGCGCCAGCAGGGAACGACCAGTCAGGCGGCGCCGGCGTGCCTTTCGGCGGTGATCCGTCAGGCGGCGCGGGACCGAGCGGTCTCCCGTTCTTCAACCAGCTGCCGTTCGGGATGCCGCCAATGCCGGTAGACGGGCACGCCGGTTGGCCTGGTGCCGTCGGCGGCGTCGGGAGGCCACCGTTCTCATGATGGATCCCTTCCGACGAGCCGGCGATCGAGGTCTGCAACAAGAAACGCGAGGACATGGACATGTACAACAAGTAGACCATCTCTTATCTCTCTCAAATCTTCCTCTTATTCGATCTGTTATGTATTTGTGATCTTCCTGATGTATTTGTGATCTTTTTGATATTTTTGTGTTAACCTGTATGGGACTTGTGTTAATTGTGATCAGTTGGGTGTCTTTGCTGCTGCTTGAAATTTGTGTTGTGAGAACATGCACTCATAAATTGATCAAATCAATTGTCAAATTAGTGAAGTTGTTTTTGTTGGAATTGATGTTTAATTTGATTTGTATTTTGTAGTATGATGCTGCAGCATGCATGGCATGAATTCTTGAAGTGCAAATTCCAAGCTCAGCATTTTAATTTGTCAACTACAAGTCATACTTTGTCAATTGCAACTTCTTTGATATATATATTTGTCCTTTGCTTGCATCAAGATGTTTTAATTGAATAGTGATAGTGTTTGTTAAATGCATGCATTGGGGTCTGCAGGCCCCCAGCTTGTTTCATATGCATGATGTTTGATTTATATGTGCTTACAACTTGTATTTTAGTTCTATATATCATGATCTGATTCCTAGCTAGCTAGAACCAATTTGCAGAGTGCAATATATATATATATATATACATATATTTTCATCCTGTTCTTGATCATTCTTTCCAAATTAATTTAATTTGGTGCCGGATATATACACATAGCTAGGTTGTTGGATAAACAAAAGGGATGCAGCAAATAATTAGCTAATCGATGAAGTATGTGAGAAGTAAACAAGGATATATGTTTCTTTTAGGTAATTAATAGCTTTCCCTTAGATCAGACAAAGAGAGCTAGATAGCCCGGGGATTAGAACCATGCTTTAACCTTGATTTGCTCAAAAGAAATCTAGGTATAGGGTACAACTATATAGAGGATTAGTTAGTGGGTATCTAGGAAGCTATACGATTATTAGACTTTTTAATTAGTTCATGCATCTATCTGTATGCACAAAAAAATGGGTGAATTGATGGCACAGTCTTGAAGAAGGACATAATTAGCTTTTGATAAAACTGTAATTCATGGAATTTTCTGGAGCAGGCCAGGGGGGATATTAAATGCCCTACTTTGGAAAATCTGAAATAGAAGTCAAAAAGATAGATCAATTCACATGAGTTAGGGCATGATTTACATTTAAACCGAGAAAAGGCACTGTAATTAATATTCATGTAATTAATCAGTTGGCTCAAGCACACTCAAATGCAATCTTTTCTGAAGAAAACCTAGCTATCTATAGATGTTTGTTGCACATTCCTGTTGTTCCTCTCTTGTTCTGATAGCTAGGTACATTCTGCATTTTTTACAATTAAATTGCTGAAATGGCTTAATTTGCACAAGGGTATATATATATATATATATATATATATATATTAGAAACAAATCTTTTGACTTGCATATGTACAATTCCATCCATATAAAATGCAGACATCACAAAATTATGGTATATTTTTAGGGGATTTGTCCTTAGTAGTTTCACGTGTGCAAGCCTATCCATACTCCTTAATTATCATTTCACTTCACAACAAGTACATAAATGATATGGATCCATTCATGCATGCTGCTGCAGCCAGTGTGTCTTTTATATATGAAAACCCTGCAGATGAGCTGACTGTTTCTTTTGAAGCCCTGAAATGACCCTTTTGGAATCTTTTTTGTGTGACTTCTCCCCAAATGGGGGGACTGCCATGCCCAAATGAGCAAAACTAGGGCTCTCAAACCCATGCATACAGCTTGTCTCTGTCCTACTTCACTTCACTCGCTTCTCGATTCAATGGTGTCATTTCATGATCTACACAAGTGTCCCTCAATTCATTCATTAATTCGCTGTTCTTTTCTTGCGTGTCCGATCAAGTTTGTTACAGACCGAGAACCTTTTCTGTGGCCTGGGAAACTGCATGCATGTTACTTTAATCGCGCATGCACATAATTAGTTAATTACTTACTAGCTAGTACTACTCAAAAAAATACAAATGTAGTCAAAATTACACTACCGGAAACAGAGAGTTTGCTGAGTATCCGTGGCTTTGCCGAGTGCATCCCCTCAGGCAATCGGCAAAAACCCTAGTTTGCCGAGTGTACCATAATGTACACTTGGCAAATCTTATACACACGGCAAAAACGAAAGTTTGCTGAGTGCCACGGCTGAGACACTCAGCAAACAACTGGGGCACTCGGCAAACCCCCTTCGCCGAGTGCCACGTGGAGCACTCGGCGAACGTTCGTTAACGGCCACCCCGACCGTCAGACGTGTGTGTTTGCCGAGTGCCACCGTGGCACTCGGCGAAGTTCCACATTGCACTCGGCAAAGATTTCGCCGAGTACCCGATAAAAAGCACTCGGCGAACACCCTCGTCGCCGATAAGGCGTGTACCGAGTGGGGTTCGCCGAGTTTGGCACTCGGCGAATCCTTTACCGAGTGCAAAAGAGGCTTCGCCGAGTGCCTAGGGCACTCGGCAAATGTGACGGTTCCCGTAGTGTTAGTTTGATCATATCCTTTTCTGTTGAATCAAATATGTTAACTGGTATACTAAAATTTACTTTGATGATCATATATATATATATATATATATATATATGGGAATATATATATATATATGGGACTAAAAATAAAGATTGTGAGCTTATATTGTAGTTAAGTACTGATCGATTAATATATGTTTCGATCTTAAGAACTGATTCACAGGTCAAACTAGCTAGCTTGTATATTGCAGCTTGATGATGATTGCAACGTTTTTATATCATGGATCGAATAGAGTGCTGTCCGTGTTTTATTTATCATTTCATGCACACGTACAACAACAGGAGTACCGGTTTGCTTTTCTCTAGTTAACTGCTTCTCTTTGGCCACTAAAATTATCTGCACAATTTATATCTCTATTGCTGTGCATACCCAAAGTCATGTTGGTCTCTTATTCTGTGAAAAAATGTGAACCGTTACTTATAAAATGCAATATTTTTTACATGCTATATGTCATAAATGATTATGCATATATATAATTAAATATATCAAAATATCTGTTTGTAAAAAATGATTTTTGTAGCGGTGCTACTCGATTATAATAAGGGGTCATTAACACTCGATCTGTTGAGAGAACTTGATTAAAAAATGATGCAAGTGTCCCATCAGTTTGAACTTTAATTTGGGAATTCATCGAGAGAGGGAGATCGAGGAGGCTAGCTAGCTCCTTGTTCTATGTGCTTACACAGTGCGATGTGCCTGCAAACTAGTGGACAAACAAAGCTGTACTTAATTAGCTACAAAAGAAAGTGAGCTTACAGTGATATGCTATGCATTGCGTGCCTACAATTAGACAGCGACGACGCAGCTGCTGGTGCTAATATGTAGGCACACTGTTTCTTCCACTAAGCACGCATATGTGTACCTATATACATATATACTCATGCATTATGCTTGACCTGTTTCTTCTTGGTCTGATTCAGTGAAGAATTTCATCAGTACATTCATGTTGTCATGGTGGATTAAACATATATAGCACAACACATCGATAGCATGTGATTCAGCAAAGATGAAATGAATAAATCAAAATCAAGCTAAGTATATACATCTCAATAGGGGCAGATCTAGAATTTTAGAATTTTGGATCAACGGTATTGCCTTAAATTTATCAACTAACGATCACAGTCTTTAGCGTGACAATAAGATAAATAGTCTGACCAAACTACAATATATACTTGAGAACGGAATATGGCTCTCGTTTTCGGGCTCCCTCGTCAGAGCCTTGTGTCCACCCCTCGTCGGAGCTTGTGCGTTCCAGGTTTCTTTCATGGCTTTCCCTAACCTCTCCTCTACCTTCTCCCATGGTAGGGCCCTCTCTTTCACTGCTTGAGCTCGAGCAAGACCCTGAGCTTGCTCCACTACAACAAAACAGGCAACTTCCGTCGGCCAAAGCCGACGGAAGTTAGCCCTTTCCCGACGGAAGAAGCCAACTTCTGTCGGCAAAACGCTATCTTCCGTCGGCCTTTGGCCGACGGAAGCGACGCGACGGAAGTTAGCTAACTTCCGTCGGCCACCGACGGAAGTTAGCTAACTTCCGTCGGCTTGACGTGGCCGACGGAAGTTAGCGCCGAACACTGCCACGTCACCAGAGGGGCACTAACTTCCATCGGCCAGCCTGGCCGACGGAAGTTAGCCTTTCTGCCCACGTGGCCGAAACCAGCTAACTTCCGTCGGCTATGGTCAAAGCCGACGGAAGTTACCTAGTATTTTTTTTTATTTTTTCCTGGTTCCCCTACTCACACTCACATCCAACCACAATTTCAATCACATTCACAATACACATCCAAAATCACATTTCACATCCAAAATCACATTCAAACTTCACATATATCATCCAAAATCACATCTCACATCCAAAACTTCACACATCACATCCAAAATCAAGTAACACAACTTAATTCACAATCAAAGTCACAATACACATCCGCATTAACATATACCATCCAAATTCACATACAAAGTCACATAACATATCGAGATTCAATCCAGGTTCATTATACACATCCATACTCACTGATCGCCCACATTTGGGTCGTGGGCGCCGCCGCTGCCTCCCTCTTCGTCCACATTTGCCCCGGAGGCTCCATCTTGACCAGGCGTACGGAAACACTGAAGAAATAGACAAAATTAGAAATGAACTCAACTACCCTTCTAAACGCTAACTTAAGTATTTAGGAGGTACCTCAGGTGATGTCGGAGATAGTGGTGGTGGCGGGGGAGGTAGTGGTTGGAACATGGACATGTCAAATCCACTGTTTTGCTGGGCTAGTTGCTACACATGTTGTAATGTAATCAGTTAGTTCTAAACCTATTTCTGAATACTTTTGAACTGCAACACTCTAAAGTAAGCTTACTTGGATCATCGCCTGCTGTTGTGCTAAGCAGGCGGTATAGTACTCTTGTTGTTTGCTGTAGTGCTCGTCGCGCCGCCTCATTTCCTCCCTCATCCGAACCATCTCCGGGGTTTCTTCTGAGCGACGACGGCTGGAGCCAACTCCGACGGAGCTCTGCGACGACTGAGCTGACTTCTGAGCTCTCACCGCTCTCGAGTCAATAACTCCATTGAACATGGAGTACCTGCAACATTAACAGGGGTTAGTTACCATCACAATACCATACACAAAACATTAATAAAAACACTGTCTCACCGTCCATGGCTTTTGCCACCTCCGCTGGAGTACACGGCCATTTGGTCCACAGGTTCTCTCCGCCAATCATAGTCCTCTCCATGGAGTCGAACCATGTGTTCACCATACTGCGCCTGCAAAAAACATGTCCGATTAGCTAGACGCAGAAAAATGAAATTACGTCAACTCTTAATAACATCTCACCAAATGGTCCGTGGCTGTCTGGCTACACAAGACATCTGGCTGTGTCGGATCGCTTCCTTTGTGACCAGAGGTATACACCTCTATGTCACTTGGCATGTTGCCAGATTTAGCTTTCTGTACATTAGAAATGAGTTAGTCGCATTACAATGTATCTATAGCTAGAGAGTGACAGATCGGTCTTACCAAGCGTTTAGCGTGGCGAATATGTCCGTCGGCACCATATCTGTGCTTCGGATCCGTCCCGCGGCATTGTCTTTTCTGCTCGGAAGTCTTCTTAAATGCGGCTGAAGACCAAATCTTGCAGAATTCGAAATAGGCGTCCTCGCGGTTTGCAAACCACGGAATCCTCACCTGAACAGAGATGCTATTTGTATTATATGACAACAAATCTCAACAATCGAAGAGTAAAAAGTTAGAATTGTTTACCGAACGGTATTCTTCTTCAGTCAAATAAATTGACGATGAGCCCATCGCCTTGCTCATTCGTTGCCCTAGCTTCTCCTTGTAGTAAGCATTGTTCGCTTGAATGCGGGCATACGAAATGGCGTCCTTCACCACCTTATGTGCATTGTTGTTGAAGACTTGAAGCGCATGGTTATGGTGATTGCCGACTTCTGGCAAGCAAAAGCGTAACTGCAAAAGTAATGATTAGTACAATGTTGTAACTCGAAAAGCCTAAAAGTAGATTGAAAAAACACTTGCATACCTAGAAGTCATGAGACACCGCCCCCTGAGCAGTTCCGTGGCGCCCGTTAGGAGCGAACCGGTACTGGTCCCATGTCTGGCATAGAACCCGCTCACCGGTCGGCATTGTCAGCACCCCTGGGTAGTGCAGACGGCACAGGTTACCCAATATCTGGTTAACCTGCCTGACCCTCGAAGTGCCGTCGAACCGAGAGTCAATCCAAGATCTAGAAATACATAATAAATAAAGTTAATTAGTTTAGTGAAAGAAATTTTTTGAAAACAAAAGCAAAACAACAAAAGAGTATTACACTTACCCGTCACCAACAGGCGTAATCTCGATCTTGGCTCCACCGGAAGAGACTACTGGTGGAGCGACCAAGTGGCTCGTCCTGAAAGATACCGAGGACCCGCCGGCAGCCTCAGCACCTTCCTCCTGACCCGCACCCTCCGGGAGATCCCCCTGCCCCGCACCCTCTGGGTCATCCCCCTGCCCCACACCCTCTGGGTCATCCCTCTGTGCCGCACACTCTGGGACATCCCCCTCTTGCCCGCCACCCACCGGATCATCCTCATGACCCGCACTCTCCAAGTGTTCTTCCTCCTACAAAACAGTATTGAAACAATTAGTAATAGTTTATAACTGGCATAAAAAACAATCTGAAAGTTACCTCCTCATCTAGTTGAAATGCAATAGGCCGACCAATTAATGTCGGATCTATGCATCTCAGGAGCTGCTCTTGACGACGTCTGTTTGAAGAAGAGGAACTACCCTGGAATAGGGTGTCCTCCTGACTCGTCGGTGTACTCGCCGGAGTACTCGCCGATGAACTCCCCAAGCGGAAGAGCTTCCTCGTGACACTCTTCATCTTTTTCGACATCCTGTTCAAAATAAGCACAAACAAGCATTTATTAGTAAAGAAGGTTTGTACATATGAAAAAACATGTAATATGAAGTATATTGCATATACATGTATGAAAACAATTACTTGTCAATTATCATCAAAATCAGGATCAATTTGTCCTTTTCTCCCCAAAGCACGCCATGTTACTTTTTTCTTCTTATGTTGGTGTTTCCTTTTCTCGGGAACTGCCACATCATTAGAATCGCCGAGAAAAGAATCTGTCGACGATTCTGACTCTACATTAAACGAAGTTGGCAATTCATCATCTTGATAAACCTCATCGACCTCTTCAACCTCCAATTGATAAGCGTCATCACTAGGGGTGTGTAGACGTTCCCGAGGATTCACTTTGTAGACTACCCACCAAGCACTTAGTTTTTCACATGGGTAGGGCATATAATACACCTGCTCGACTTGATGAGCAAGGACAAAATTGTCGCAACTAGATAATCGTTCCGCGTGTTTGACTTCAACCATCCCAAATTGGTTTTCACGAGTACCATGTTTAGGGTCGAACCAATCACAATCGAAGAAGACTACTTTAATCTCCTTATTCCCGGCAAATTTGTACTCGATTATATTTTTGATGATTCCATAATACATAGTTTCGTGTCCTTGTCCATCAACGACCCTTGTAACAACACCAGTATTAGTTGTTGCCGCTAGAGGTCGATATGCTTCAAATATAGTTGAACGGAAGCGGAAACCATTAACATCACAGCGACCGTAACTTTTGGCACTAATACTCCCGTAAGAGAGCTGTTGCAAGTCTATATGTACATTGTCAGCGAGCACGCACTGCAAATCATAAGAGATTATAAGATAATTAACCCAGTAGAGTAAAATAATACGTGTCAGAAAAGGTAAGGATTTACATGTTCTCTGAACCAAGTGAGAAAACTAGGCCCGCCATTTACTCCTTCTCGACGCAATTTATCTAATTGCTTCTCCGTTGGTTGACGACCAGACGTCAAGTATTTCGAATCAAACATACTGTCAATGTAACGAATAGGTAAACAAACGGGTATAAAATTTGAAGGTAAAATATAAAACTAAAACGAATCACTTACGCGAAATATTGTTCCATCTCTTCCATATTTGAGTACATGTAGAGCAAGGCATTTGTTCGTTCTTCCTGAGTTACATAATATGTCGTGGAAACACCAACAGTTATGCCCTTCCACCCAAATATTTGGAGATCACTACAAGGATGGTCTTCATCCATATGGTACCGTGTAGCAGGTGTGTTGACATTGTGATGCTCAGCGAAGTATACACTAGTGAAGTATGCTATCTCTTTCAATTTAAATTCTTCTGCGATGCAACCTTCAACTCTGGCCTTATTACCAACCATCGCTCTAAGCTTCTTTAGGGACCTTTCAATATGATACATCCACCTATATTGCACAGGGCCACCTACCTTAGCTTCATATGGCAGATGAACCAGTAAATGTTGCATTGGATTGAAGAACCCTAGAGGGAATATTTTTTCCAGTTTACATAAAAGCACCGGGATCTCTTTCTCTAGCATCTCCATCATATCTTTCTTAATTTCTTTCGCACAAAGTTGTCTATAAAAATGGCTCAGCTCAGCTAACGCCTTCCACACATCATCATTCAGGTACCCACGAAACATTACAGGAAGGAGTCTTTCCATTATTATGTGGTAATCGTGACTTTTCAATCCATTTAATTTCCCTGTCTTCAAGTTCACAGCTCTTCTAAATCCTGCGGCGTAACCATCTGGGAATTTCAAATTTTTCAACCACCTCATTACTTGTTTTTTTCTTTAGGTTTTAAACAAAATGGTGCACGTGGCTTGCCACCACTATTCGTCAACTCAAGGGTTGGTCGATTACAAATCTCAGCTAAATCTCTTCTCACCTTTACATTATCTTTTGTCCTGTCAGTAAAATCCATACATGTACTTATAATGCTTTCACCAACATTACGTTCCTGATGCATAACGTCAATGTTGTGCATCAGAATTAGTGATTTGACATACGGCAGTTCCCATAAACCACATATGTGGGTCCAATTATGTTCGGTTCCGAATCCTACAAATCCATCCTCATTTTCATTAAGGACCAACTCATTCAGCATATCAGCAATTTCTGTACCATTTAAACGCCTTGGTGATCCCTTTACAACAATGTTGTCCTTCTTGAAATTGTTCCTCTGTAACCTAAATGGGTGATTCATGGGCAAAAAGCATCTATGGCAATCAAAGTAACAAATCTTTCCCCCGAAGTTCAGACGGAAACAATCTGTGTCCTTCGCACATATCGGGCATGTCAACCTTCCATGACAACTCCAACCAGAAAAAATACCGTATGCCGGAAAATCGTGGACCGACCACAGATACGCAACTCGAAGATTGAATTTTTGTTTCTGGTCATAGTCATATGCTTCAACTCCTTTCCACAATTGTTTTAACTCTTCAATTAAGGGCTTCAACATCACGTTTAGTCGTGTTCCAGGATGATCTGGACCGGGTATAATGAGACACAGGAACATAAATTCATATTTCATACAAAATGAAGGTGGAAGGTTGTATGGAATAGCAAACACGGGCCAACAAGAGTACGACGATGCCGTTACATTGAAAGGCGTGAATCCATCAGTTGCCAACCCGATGCGAACATTCCTTGCATCACTAGCAAAGTCTGCATCAAAATCATCTAGAGCCTTCCATGCCGCACCATCAGATGGGTGCACCATTACTTGATTATTCTCACGTACACCTTCTTTATGCCATCGCATATGTCTAGCGGTTTTCTTTGATAGAAACAATCGTTTCACCCGAGGTGTAAGAGGCATGTAACGAAGTTGCTTATGAGCAACCTCTGTCGTCACCTTCTCTCCGTCTTCATTTATGACCTCTACGAATCTCGGTTTACCACATTTTAAGCATTTCACCTCATTACTATGTTCTTTCCAGAACATGATACAATTATCTCGGCACACATCAATCTTCTCATACTCCATACCGAGAGCAGAAAGCATTTTCTTTGACTGATACATGTCTTTCGGCACCTTATGGTTCTTAGGAAGGATATCGCTGATCAGATTCAAGAGCTCCTTATAACAATTGTTTGAAAATGCAAACTTTGACTTAATAGCCATAATACGAGTCACGAAAGCAAGAACGCTTACGGTGGTGTGCTCATGCAATGGCTCTTCTGAAGCTCGAAGGATGTCGAAAAACTTTTGAACCTCCGGTGTTGGAGGATCCTCGGGGTTTGATTCAAACTTCGGTCGTATAGCATCAACCATCTCATCCATCCTATCGTCAGCAACGCTATCATCTTCTTCTTCCACTACTAATACCGTTTTTTCAAGGCCTGTCTCGCCGTGAAAAGACCAAACTTCATAACCTGGCACGAAACCATATTTGCAAATATGCAATGACAACGCCCTCTTGTCTTGCCAACGAGAATTTCTGCACTTCATGCATGGGCACCTCGCGCCAGTGTTTGTTGTCAAAGCGAATGCACGATCAACAAATTTCTCAGCGTTGATTACCCACTCCCTCGTGTGAGCTCCACTTTTCATCCAACCACTATACATCCACCGTCGGTCGTCCTCAGCCATTCTATATGCAAAACATTCATTCAATCAAAGGGCTCGCAACAAACACACACCCTGGCCACCCCCCGCCTCCGCCTCCGGACAACGGAGGGGAAGTAGAGGCGGCCGGGCGGCCGACGACGCAAGGGGAAGCAGAGCCCACCGGCGACGCGATTCACCATGGCGTCCGGCGGTGACCGCCTGGATGCCTAGTCGACGCAGGCGATGCCGTGACAACCATGGTCTATAGGAAAAGATAGGTCCTAAACCCACCCAAGAGTGACCGACAAAACGTGGTATTTATGACGAGCCATGAGTCCGAACGAAATTTCAGCAGCATAACCCCGCTGTTCTCCAATTGCACGCCTGATAGTGGTGCAATGGAGAACAACAAGGTTATGTTACTGAAATCTCATTCGGACTCATGACTCATCATAAAACCATGCTCTGTCGCCCACTCTGAGGCTGTCCAAAAAGGGACAATTCCGGACCTGCACATCTCACACGCATGACACGTGTGAGACATGTTGGTCCGAAACGGGTGACGCATAGGTTTCGTTACACTATCTACGTTGTTGTCAAATAAAAAATTGCATACGAAAAGAAATATATATAATAAAGTATATATATGTAATACTAATCACCCAATGAAATCATTAAAACTATATGCATATATATGTAAAATAATATAATTAGAATCATATATACATAATATCACAACATATATTGCATATGAAAATAAAACATCGCATATATATGAAACATATTTAAAAGCGTGAAACATACGTAAAATCACATATCTTCTAACCTTAACAACTATATGTATGTGACACATATCTTCTAACCTTAACAATTTATGTGACACACAATTCACAAATAAAAAGTGAAAAAATAACATATATTGCATTAACAATTTATCTTCTAATAACACATTAACAATTTATGTGACACATAATTCACAAATATAATAAAAAGTGAAAAAAAGCCGAAAACATTACTTCGTTGGACGACGAGATAGGCGGCGACGACGGGCGGCGGCGGCGACGACTTGGGGGCGGCGGCCGGACGGTCGGGAGGCCGGGTGCGCGGCGGCGGGCGGGCGCGGGAGGAGGCGGCGCCCGCGGGAGGCGGCGGGCGGCGTGCGGCGGGCGGGCGGCCGGCGGCGGGCGGGCGGCGGCGGCCGCGGGAGGGGCGGGCGGGCGGGTGGCGGCGGGCGGGCGCGGGAGGAGGCGGCGCCCGCGGGAGGAGGCGGCGGGCGGCGGGCGGGCGGCGGCGGCGCAGGCTGGGCGCGGGAGGAGGCGGCGGCGGGGCTACTGTGCGCGCGTACAGGGAGTTAGGGCTCCCTGTACGCGCGCGGGGTTGGGGATAAATTCCCTAACTTCCGTCGGCCAGCATTGAAGCCGACGGAAGTTAGCTAACTTCCGTCGGCTTCAATCCTGGCCGACGGAAGTTAGGGGGATCCGAGCGGCCGCGGAAAATTCCCCGCTAACTTCCGTCGGCCCCTGTCAGAAGCCGACGGAAGTTAAATTAACTTCCGTCGGCTTGCCCAAAAGCCGACGGAAGTTAAAAAGGCCGACGAAAAGTTCTAGTTTTCTTGTAGTGCTCATCTAGTTTCCTCTTGGGACTTCTCGCCTGGTTCTTCTTTCCAGCGTCGAGTCTTTGCTCTCTTTGGATCTCCGGTTCATCATCCTTCTTCCTCCCCCAATGGTTCTTTATTCCTTCTAGCAGTGCTCATACGTTTCACTTTCTGGCTGACGAAATCCTCAGTCAGCCTTGCTCTTCATGCTTGTCTTGGTTGTTCCCTGTCGCGCCCCGATTTAATAAATCAGGACTTTATTGAAATTCCATAGAAAATCAATAAATCAAGACGTTCATCATGCGACCACGTACAAATACGAGCAATCATTCACGGTTCATAGACCGCATTAATACAAAAGTGAATGAAAGTGAAGAGAAACTAATAAAATCAAGGGTCCTAGATGAACGCCTCCTTCCAGTCTCGCCTTGACTGGGTCGCTACTCCAGACCTTCATCCTCCTCGTAGTAGACGGGATCTGATGTTGTAAGTCAACGGGGTGAGTACAGATGTACTCAGCAAGCCACCGAATGCAAATATAATGCAAGATAATAACAAGGGAGATAGTGGCTAATTTTGCGGAAGCAGCATAATTGTAAAGCTTTAAATGTGAGCAATTTATTAGTACGGAAAAGTAAACATGTGAATGCATCATCATCTTCTAACTCGAGGAGTACGTTTTACCTCCCCGCACAACAGTCCTTACATGCCATGAATAACTCATCCATTCAAACAATTGTAAACTAACTGCGAGTAGTCACACAACCCGCCCTTGACCGTGGGCTCGGCTTTTCGAAAAGATTGATTTTACTCTGATCAGAGATGTACCACTGTACCCACAAGGCACGCACTCATCACTTACACCAAAGTGTAACGAGATGACCCATTTCACGGGAACTCGTGCCAAAACCTTCCATATAGTCCTCCCCGACTCAACAACACCCTCTTATAGGTTTCATATGGTGCCCCGACGCGTCGATGCCTCACCATACCCCCCCTTGAGCCTTCTTTGGTACAAGGCGCCCTGAGGGCTTGCCCCTTGCCCCCTCCACTATGGTGCAGAGAGTCGGGGTGTTCCATACTTCCGGTTAGGACTTACCCATTAGACTTGTGGTTGGTACGGAAGTGCTTTGCAACAGATCCCGCAGACCGGTCCTTATAGTGCCCCGGGTGCGACCAACCAGTTTCCGAGCTTGCACCCGGAACCCACCATACTTATAACATACCTAACTCCAACAGAGTCCAGAGACAAGAATAACGGGGTATTTCATATACCAGAATTCATCTATTCTACGACTCATTCTTTATATCCTATAGCAGGTGTGTCGGTACATTGGGCCCTAGCTAATATATTTATAGTAGAGTGACAAGGAGTTGAGGCTCAATAAGCATGGCTTGGGTTTGCACACAAGGACGGGGATCTAATAAATATAAGTGTAGGGCTTGATCTTTGTCTAATGCAATATTAACCTATGAGTTATAGCGATAATTTATTAAATCATGGGCTCAATAATGATCAACTGTTTCCACAGAGACGGTCGATGACTTGCCTTGATCCGTGGATGGTGAAGGTGGAACCTTGGGATGGATCTCCGGATCTTCGACGACGTCGTAGTCTTCTCGATACGGAAAAGTAAATAAAACATTCAATAAACAATCCAAAACAAACAACCATACTAACATACATGTTTATGTTGGATTAAGTAAAGGAGATAGAGTCTTAACTTTTAGGGTTTTGTTACTTAAACATTTAAGATTAATTTTTAATGAGATTCCTTATTCTTATAACTTGATGTAATTATTTTTCCTAAGGGGGTTTTATTTTTCCCTTTTTAAAATTGTAGTAAAAAGGTATTGAATAACCTTATTATTATTGTAGTAAAAATACTGGACTTAAGTTATTAGGTTACCTGAGGTTGTTATATAAATTTTTAGGATATTTCCATAAAGGGTTGACTTATTTTGAAATGCATTAATTACATGTCCTCAAAGGGCCTTTGTAATATGATTTAATGGAACAAAGTGGGTAAAAATGAATATTCTATTTTTATTGTATTAAAAATAGTAAACCCAAGTTGTTAGGTTCTCTAAAGTTATTATATAAGTTGTCATGACATTTTTATCAAGTGTTTAACTTCTTTCATATGACTTACTTTATTATCCTACAAGGGCTTTTGCAATATTAATTAATAGATTAAAGTGGGCAAAGTGAACATGTTATTCTTATTGCATTAAAACAGTGGAATCAAGTCATTAAGTCCTTTGAATTTATTATGTCATTTTCATGATATTTTTGCAAAGTGTTGTATGTCTATTATATGAATTAATCATTTATTTTAAAGGGTCTTGGAAATTTTATTTAATAAAATGAAATGGGCAAAATGAATATTTTTATTGGCTTATAAACAGTGTAAGGGAGTTATTGTGTCCCTAGAAATATATATATATATTTTTAAGGATTTTTCTGGATTATTTAAATGTAATATGATTTAAGTCCTAAAGGGGACTTAGAAATGTACTTTAATAAAATGTCATGGACAAAATGGTTATTCCACTTTTACTGTATTAACAACAGTGAAATAGAGCCATTATATCTTCTGATATTATTTTATGAATTGTTAAGGGTTTATCTGAATTATTTTATTGCAATATTGATTAATTCCTAAAGGGGACTTTTCTTTATTATTTAATAAGATTATTATGTGCCAAATAAACATATTGTTTTTATTGCATAAAAGTGTAGAGGATGAAAATACAAATTTTCCAGAATCAAAATGGTGAATTTTGGAGTTAAATTGAGCAAGATATGAATTTTTAAAGTTCAAACTAATTTTCTGGAATTTATTTTAAACAGAAATCAGTCCCTGGTCCACGGTGAGCCAGGCCCACGGTGGACCAGCGACTGCGTGCGTGAGCCGGAGCGATCAGAACCGCAGGATCAAGATCCAACGGCCAGGACGCGTGCGGGGCGATTAAGTGGCGATCGACGGCTCAGGAAGCCCGATACCCCTTTGACCAAGTGGACGGCCCGGATTAAACCCGAGTGGGTTTTAATCCTAGCCGGTCATCTCCGATCGCACGGTACCGAGCCCGTCCGGCACGCGCGCGGCACGGGGGAAGCCGAGGGCTTCGTCCCCGACTCCGGCGGTGCGGCGGCGAGGGCGAACGGCGGCGGCGGGGGTCCATGGCCCTAGGCGACGGCAAAAACGGAAAGAGGGTCGGGAGGGGATTGCTACCGTACCGGAAGTGGCGACGGCGATGGACTGGTGGCGACCGGCGGCGAGGAGGAAGCGGCGAAGCTTTCGGGTCCGACGACGGCGCGGTGATCCGGCGACGATCCGGCCCAACAGAGGTGGGGCCGAGGGAGTGTGTGTGACGGCGGTCGTGACGGTGGCCTTGGCGAGGGTGGCGGTGGCACGGTGCGCCGGCGATCGGCTGCCGGAGGGGAAACAGGGGAAAACCCTAAAAAGGGGTGGCGGCCGTCGAGATTTGCGATGACCAGGCTCTAGTGGTGTGGTTCGGTTGCGGCGAGGGTAGGAGGCCTTTTATAGGGCTCGCCGGCGTGGTTATTGCATGGTAAGTAAAGGAAACCCGAGGGGATTCCTTGAGCGCCTCCGGCCAGCTTCTATGAGCTCGGATCCCCTTCCATTCGGGTGAAAATGCGTCGGTTTTGGGCAGAAGGAGATCGCCAGCGGTCGGGAAGGCGATCCGGGGCTCGATTCGGCTGAAGGGCGACGGCCGGCGGTGGATTAGGAAAGGGGCCGGCGGGATTTGGAAAGGGATCCCCTTTCTAACGGAGAAGACGATCCCGACAGGTGGCCCCCACCTGTCGGCGGGCTAACGTGAAGGGATATGCCACTGACACGCGGGCCATGCTTGGCAGCGACCAAGCGAGGGGAGCGGGAGGCTGACGTGCGGGCCAGGCAGGGGCGTGGCGCGCGGGAGAGAGAGAGGGCGCCGACATGCGGGCCCAGGATGGCAACGAGTGAGCGGAGGCTGACCAGTGGGTCCGGCCAGGCGCGAGCGCGGGGAAGCGGAGGGCGTCGGCGCCGACAGGCTGGCCCCGCCTGTCAGCGAGAGAGGCTGGACTGGGCCGGGCCAAAAGGCTCTGGGAGGGGAATACAGGGTTGCGGCCCAATAAGAGTTAGAATTCATTTTCCATTAAATTTAATTCCAGAAATTCAAATATTTGCTTAAGGCTTGAAGCACTGTTGATAAAATTTTGTAAAAATTCTCAAAAATATTTCTTGGCCTCTAGTTTGTCCCATAAAATTTTCAAGTCCAAATTTTGAATATTTATCTCTGTTTGGCTTTAATAGGGCTCTTTTAGGATTTTTATTAATAACAAAATTCAAAAATTCATTTAATATTATTTTCCCTTTATTTTATTCCCTTTTAATTTTGGGGCTGTTACAATCCTATCCCCCTTACAGAGAATCTCGTCCTCGAGATTCGAAGCGAACCTCGGGAAAACTTAAGGGACTGAGTTCTACTGGTGCTCTGGGTTAGGAGGAGGAGTTACATCAGAAGTGGGCAAGGCGATCTCCGGATCCGGGTTGGTTGAAACCAAATTGGGAGTGTCTTCGGTTGTATCTGGTTTCTCTTTGTGGGGATCTAGAGTATGTCCCTCTGGTTTTGGAATGGAAGATGGCACTCGCTTGGGGTAGGGGCACTTGTTGGCGTAGTGGCCTCCTTGGCGACAGTTGTAGCACACAATCGGCTTGCCGTTCCTGTCCCTCTTGTATCTGGTAGCTTGTGCTGGAGTTCTTTCGGTAGGCGGTGCTCGGGGTGGGATGTCTGTGATTGGCCCTCCGAGGGTGGTTCGTGGCTTGGCAGGGGTTGGGGCTTGAGGTGGAATCACTCTGGTTTCTGGTATAGTTGCTTCGTTCACCAATTTTTGAAAGTTGGCGAAGTCCCCGTAGATTAGCTGAAGGGAGAGCTCGTGTTGGTGTTGTTGGAGACGGAACAACTGTGCCTGCTGCTCTTGCATCTGCTTTTGTAGTTGTTGCATCTGGGTAAGCAGTGTGGCGATCAGTTGATTCTGTTTTGTCATTACCTCCGCAAGTGTGGGATGATAGACAACAGTGGTCTGCTGAGGTACAGGTGCACCCCACTGAGGCAGATTGCCCGAGGTGTTTCCATCGTGTGGAGCTTCTGATCCTTGATTATTGGCCATCCTGAAGTTGAAGGGTTCAAAAAGAAGGTGCCAACATTAAGGGGAAATTATTACTGGTTTTATTGCCTAAGATGAATAATTTGACCTAGATGCTTACATATCTAATTTTAGTTCCTTATCATCTCTCACACTCAGGCCTTATATTATTATAAATGATTTATCGTGTATTTTATTCACTCAACATTCGTGTTGTAATATATTTTATTAATTTGTGTTAGAGGTTTAAGGTGAAGTGATGTTGATTATATCTTATTGAATTCCTTGGTACCAAAATTCCAGAAAAAAATTTTTGGAACACAATTTGATGCTTAGGAGAATTTTTGGGAAAAATATTCTAGCTAATTTTAAATGAAATTTTTAGGCTCATATTTTAGCTTTCCTCTTTCTTGCTTTATACTAAATACTTTTCCTG
Source organism: Zizania palustris (assembly GCA_019279435.1). Lineage (NCBI taxonomy): Eukaryota > Viridiplantae > Streptophyta > Magnoliopsida > Poales > Poaceae > Zizania > Zizania palustris. Next base: position 10,492,596 of record JAAALK010000290.1, on the reverse strand, counting down.
AAATTTATTTATTAAGGGGAAATTTTATTTTTAATGTCTCACAAAAATCGAGGTGTTACAATCCTATCTTCCTTAACAAAAATCTCGTCCCGAGATTCGGAAAGGCTAGAAGGTTAAAGATAGGCTTCAAGTCTATATTTTCATAGATTGGGCTTGGCTAAATTAGAGCTTTCTTGACAACTTGTCTTGACTTCATGATTGGAGTTGTTCTCGCAGAACGGCGACGAACGAATCATATAGAGTTAAAACTTAGAGGTAGATTCTCTTCTTGGGATTATGATTCAATAGGTCTAGGAAAATGAGATTAAGCTTTTATTTCAAAATGCATCGTTCTTGCGATTACATTTATTTTCTTTTATTTAATTTCTTCACTCATGTCTTATATCTGACATGAGTGGCCATACAAACAAGTAAAATAAAACAATCAAGCGTAAAACTACGTCTACGGTAGCTCAGGGGACGGCTCGATCACGGGCTCGTGGGAGACGGTCGGGGTCGAGGAACTGGATGGTCCTGCGGGTGGAGCACTACGGGAAATCCTCTTGGGCTTCACTGTGGGGATCCGAAGGGGTTTCTTCTTGCGAGGCAGAAGAGGTGCGATCTCCTCAAGATCCTTCTTTAGTTCCTTGAGCTGTTGGCGAAGCTGGGTGTTGACCATGGCGCCCTGGCGTAGGAGCTCGTTCTGACGCCTCAATTCCTCCACCTCGAGGGTCAGCTGGGGGTTCTGCTGAAGCTGTCGACGGAGCTCGGCGTTCTCGCGAGTCAGGTTCTCTGAAGTGTGGCGGTAGAAGTCGATGGTGTCGTGTTGGCTATCTACGTCGAGGATGGCCTCTGTGTGAAGGTTGTCCATAGCCTCCAAGAGTCTCATGGTGCGGGCGATGGCGGAGTTGTCATGAGGGAGGGAGTTGATGTAGATGCTGCGGTGACTCCCGGGTGTGCGCATGGGCATGAAGCGGTAGATGGTGTCGCGAAGGTGGCAGTCGTAGACCAGTCGAAGCTCGGCGAGGGACTGGAGAGCGGCTCGCTGGCTGGCCACTACGAATGAAGGTCCTCCAACTCCATGGGTGTAGAAGGGTGGCTGCGTGGAAGAGGGGCGGATCACAACCGTGACCTCGCAGTAGCTCTCGTTCGCATCGGGAAAGATCCCGTGGAACGCAGGCTCATGGGGAAACCCCAAAAAGTCGACGAGCACGCGAAGCTCGCGGATGAATCCGGCCTCATCACGAAGAGTCCCGCTCATGGTGTGAACCGGCATCTACAAAAGAGAGAAAATTTTTGTGAAAACCTCGGAAGATGAGAGGATAAGTAATCTTTTGTAAAATATAGTGAATATATATAAGTCCTAAGGTCAGGTCTGTTTGGCTTCCTACAGTCAAGTCGGCTCTGATACCATCTTGTCGCGCCCCGATTTAATAAATCAGGACTTTATTGAAATTCCATAGAAAATCAATAAATCAAGACGTTCATCATGCGACCACGTACAAATACGAGCAATCATTCACGGTTCGTAGACCGCATTAATACAAAAGTGAATGAAAGTGAAGAGAAACTAATAAAATCAAGGGTCCTAGATGAACGCCTCCTTCCAGTCTCGCCTTGACTGGGTCGCTACTCCAGACCTTCATCCTCCTCGTAGTAGACGGGATCTGATGTTGTAAGTCAACGGGGTGAGTACAGATGTACTCAGCAAGCCACCGAATGCAAATATAATGCAAGATAATAACAAGGGAGATAGTGGCTAATTTTGCGGAAGCAGCATAATTGTAAAGCTTTAAATGTGAGCAATTTATTAGTACGGAAAAGTAAACATGTGAATGCATCATCATCTTCTAACTCGAGGAGTACGTTTTACCTCCCCGCACAACAGTCCTTACATGCCATGAATAACTCATCCATTCAAACAATTGTAAACTAACTGCGAGTAGTCACACAACCCGCCCTTGACCGTGGGCTCGGCTTTTCGAAAAGATTGATTTTACTCTGATCAGAGATGTACCACTATACCCACAAGGCACGCACTCATCACTTACACCAAAGTGTAACGAGATGACCCATTTCACGGGAACTCGTGCCAAAACCTTCCATATAGTCCTCCCCGACTCAACAACACCCTCTTATAGGTTTCATATGGTGCCCCGACGCGTCGATGCCTCACCATACCCCCCCTTGAGCCTTCTTTGGTACAAGGCGCCCTGAGGGCTTGCCCTTGCCCCCTCCACTATGGTGCAGAGAGTCGGGGTGTTCCATACTTCCGGTTAGGACTTACCCATTAGACTTGTGGTTGGTACGAAAGTGCTTTGCAACAGATCCCGCAGACCGGTCCTTATAGTGCCCCGGGTGCGACCAACCAGTTTCCGAGCTTGCACCCGGAACCCACCATACTTATAACATACCTAACTCCAACAGAGTCCAGAGACAAGAATAACGGGGTATTTCATATACCAGAATTCATCTATTCTACGACTCATTCTTTATATCCTATAGCAGGTGTGCCGGTACATTGGGCCCTAGCTAATATATTTATAGTAGAGTGACAAGGAGTTGAGGCTCAATAAGCATGGCTTGGGTTTGCACACAAGGACGGGGATCTAATAAATATAAGTGTAGGGCTTGATCTTTGTCTAATGCAATATTAACCTATGAGTTATAGCGATAATTTATTAAATCATGGGCTCAATAATGATCAACTGTTTCCACAGAGACGGTCGATGACTTGCCTTGATCCGTGGATGGTGAAGGTGGAACCTTGGGATGGATCTCCGGATCTTCGACGACGTCGTAGTCTTCTCGATACGGAAAAGTAAATAAAACATTCAATAAACAATCCAAAACAAACAACCATACTAACATACATGTTTATGTTGGATTAAGTAAAGGAGATAGAGTCTTAACTTTTAGGGTTTTGTTACTTAAACATTTAAGATTAATTTTTAATGAGATTCCTTATTCTTATAACTTGATGTAATTATTTTTCCTAAGGGGGTTTTATTTTTCCCTTTTTAAAATTGTAGTAAAAAGGTATTGAATAACCTTATTATTATTGTAGTAAAAATACTGGACTTAAGTTATTAGGTTACCTGAGGTTGTTATATAAATTTTTAGGATATTTCCATAAAGGGTTGACTTATTTTGAAATGCATTAATTACATGTCCTCAAAGGGCCTTTGTAATATGATTTAATGGAACAAAGTGGGTAAAAATGAATATTCTATTTTTATTGTATTAAAAATAGTAAACCCAAGTTGTTAGGTTCTCTAAAGTTATTATATAAGTTGTCATGACATTTTTATCAAGTGTTTAACTTCTTTCATATGACTTACTTTATTATCCTACAAGGGCTTTTGCAATATTAATTAATAGATTAAAGTGGGCAAAGTGAACATGTTATTCTTATTGCATTAAAACAGTGGAATCAAGTCATTAAGTCCTTTGAATTTATTATGTCATTTTCATGATATTTTTGCAAAGTGTTGTATGTCTATTATATGAATTAATCATTTATTTTAAAGGGTCTTGGAAATTTTATTTAATAAAATGAAATGGGCAAAATGAATATTTTTATTGGCTTATAAACAGTGTAAGGGAGTTATTGTGTCCCTAGAAATATATATATATATTTTTAAGGATTTTTCTGGATTATTTAAATGTAATATGATTTAAGTCCTAAAGGGGACTTAGAAATGTACTTTAATAAAATGTCATGGACAAAATGGTTATTCCACTTTTACTGTATTAACAACAGTGAAATAGAGCCATTATATCTTCTGATATTATTTTATGAATTGTTAAGGGTTTATCTGAATTATTTTATTGCAATATTGATTAATTCCTAAAGGGGACTTTTCTTTATTATTTAATAAGATTATTATGTGCCAAATAAACATATTGTTTTTATTGCATAAAAGTGTAGAGGATGAAAATACAAATTTTCCAGAATCAAAATGGTGAATTTTGGAGTTAAATTGAGCAAGATATGAATTTTTAAAGTTCACACTAATTTTCTGGAATTTATTTTAAACAGAAATCAGTCCCTGGTCCACGGTGAGCCAGGCCCACGGTGGACCAGCGACTGCGTGCGTGAGCCGGAGCGATCAGAACCGCAGGATCAAGATCCAACGGCCAGGACGCGTGCGGGGCGATTAAGTGGCGATCGACGGCTCAGGAAGCCCGATACCCCTTTGACCAAGTGGACGGCCCGGATTAAACCCGAGTGGGTTTTAATCCTAGCCGGTCATCTCCGATCGCACGGTACCGAGCCCGTCCGGCACGCGCGCGGCACGGGGGAAGCCGAGGGCTTCGTCCCCGACTCCGGCGGTGCGGCGGCGAGGGCGAACGGCGGCGGCGGGGGTCCATGGCCCTAGGCGACGGCAAAAACGGAAAGAGGGTCGGGAGGGGATTGCTACCGTACCGGAAGTGGCGACGGCGATGGACTGGTGGTGACCGGCGGCGAGGAGGAAGCGGCGAAGCTTTCGGGTCCGACGACGGCGCGGTGATCCGGCGACGATCCGGCCCAACAGAGGTGGGGCCGAGGGAGTGTGTGTGACGGCGGTCGTGACGGTGGCCTTGGCGAGGGTGGCGGTGGCACGGTGCGCCGGCGATCGGCTGCCGGAGGGGAAACAGGGGAAAACCCTAAAAAGGGGGTGGCGGCCGTCGAGATTTGCGATGACCAGGCTCTAGTGGTGTGGTTCGGTTGCGGCGAGGGTAGGAGGCCTTTTATAGGGCTCGCCGGCGTGGTTATGGCATGGTAAGTAAAGGAAACCCGAGGGGATTCCTTGAGCGCCTCCGGCCAGCTTCTATGAGCTCGGATCCCCTTCCATTCGGGTGAAAATGCGTCGGTTTTGGGCGGAAGGAGATCGCCAGCGGTCGGGAAGGCGATCCGGGGCTCAATTCGGCTGAAGGGCGACGGCCGGCGGTGGATTAGGAAAGGGGCCGGCGGGATTTGGAAAGGGATCCCCTTTCTAACGGAGAAGACGATCCCGACAGGTGGCCCCCACCTGTCGGCGGGCTAACGTGAAGGGATATGCCACTGACACGCGGGCCATGCTTGGCAGCGACCAAGCGAGGGGAGCGGGAGGCTGACGTGCGGGCCAGGCAGGGGCGTGGCGCGCGGGAGAGAGAGAGGGCGCCGACATGCGGGCCCAGGATGGCAACGAGTGAGCAGAGGCTGACCAGTGGGTCCGGCCAGGCGCGAGCGCGGGGAAGCGGAGGGCGTCGGCGCCGACAGGCTGGCCCCGCCTGTCAGCGAGAGAGGCTGGACTGGGCCGGGCCAAAAGGCTCTGGGAGGAGAATACAGGGTTGCGGCCCAATAAGAGTTAGAATTCATTTTCCATTAAATTTAATTCCAGAAATTCAAATATTTGCTTAAGGCTTGAAGCACTGTTGATAAAATTTTGTAAAAATTCTCAAAAATATTTCTTGGCCTCTAGTTTGTCCCATAAAATTTTCAAGTCCAAATTTTGAATATTTATCTCTGTTTGGCTTTAATAGGGCTCTTTTAGGATTTTTATTAATAACAAAATTCAAAAATTCATTTAATATTATTTTCCCTTTATTTTATTCCCTTTTAATTTTGGGGCTGTTACATTCCCCAGCAGGATTCCATGGTCAATTGCTTAGCGACAGGCAGTTCAGGTTCTTTGTAGCTTCCAAGCAAGTTGGGTTTTTCATCTACAATCAGCGGCGCTTCATCTCCAACTGTTTCGATGTTTACTTATACCTCTGGGGAGATGGAGGTGCTAATTGGCACTTGGAGAAAGTTAAATGGGATCGTGAGGAGCTTGCTAGCTAGTGTTGGACCGGAAACGGCGACCAGAGGGGGGGTGAATGGGAGCTTTAAAAATTCTGGCTAAAAACTTAGCCTTCGGTTTCAGTTCTGTCTTCTGCGGAACAGGCTTCGAACACTACCTTCGAAGGTCTGGTTCTGAGGTACTCCGACACCTTCGAACACAGGCTTCGGAGGAGCAAAAGTTCGAAGCCAAGAAGACTTCGCTCCACTAACACCCCTCGAAAATCTACTCTGCTAAGTCAGTGCAGGCTCCGCACACGAGGTGCTTCGAGCAAGCTTCGCACTTCACCCTTCGCAGGAGTGGACAACCCTCTGAGGACTTCGACCAAGTACTTGGCGACAGCAACTGGTGCTGGGCTTTGTACGCGAAGGTCTACACGCACACAAAACGGACTACGCTAAGGGCTTCGACACAAGAAGCACTACGGGATACGATCAGGGCTTCGCTAGTAAGCAGCGAGGTCACGCCTCCTGTTACACAGAGCGAATGCACACTGACAGAACACACTTCGCACGAAAAACAACCTTCGCCTCAACAGGCTTCGGTGCACTACTACAGGCGAGGTATGAAAAGCGAGCTCAAGCAAAAGCGCAAGAAAGCAGGGCTTCGCCGCTTGAACAAGGAACACAAAATATATTGAACTCTGGATGAAACCAGCGAGGTCTGTGTGTACAGGAGCTCAACAGTAAATGCTCAAAGTGTTAAATGTTACCTACCGAGCCCCCATATTTATAGCCCACGGCTTCATCCTAAGGAAGTGACTACTTTACCCCTAGGGTTTACAACAGATTTGACTCTACAGAACTAAGGGGTACAAAAGGTAGTCCACCTTTATTTTGGAGGTTTCTTTGTCAGCCTTGCAGAGGGGACAGTGTCAGCCTTTTGCAGAGCAGACAGTGTCAGCCTTTACAGTGTTGACTTCTGGAACCTCCCTTCGCACCGGAGGGTGCGGTAGCTTCGGCGAGAAGCCTGCAGCCTGTTGGCCTTCGCTCCGTCGAAGAAGTCCTTCGATACAGTGACGGTTTTGAGCCGAAGCCGTCAAAGCCCTTGGGCCTTCGCACCACCACCTCCGGAGTGGACCACCACGGCTTCGCAGCTACTCCCAGCTCGAACACCGTCCGTCCGTGTACCGAAGCCATGCATGGCCGAAGCACCACAAGTCAACCTTACTCCGAAGCCCCACCTTCGGAGTACCACCCTTCGAAGTCCCTCCTTCGTCCAAGGCCTCCGGACCATGCCTTCGATGCGCCTCGACTTCTGAGACCTTCGTCGGGTACCTTCGAGTGTCTCTCTCCGGAGCACACTTCGAACTCCTTGCCTCCGCAGAGGACTTGGTCCACCAACTCTGAAGTCACTCCATCCGGAGTACCTTCAAAGTGCCTCACCTCCGAGGACTTTGTCTCGGAGCACCTTCAGCCGGAGCCACGCTCCGCACTCTCTGCCTTCACCTGGCACGCCTCGACCCGAGGACCGACCCGGACCACCTTCGCAGCCACCGTGACGGAGCTCCCCGCTCCCCTGGCATCAAGCCACCCGCTTGACCCAGGTTCACCTGGCTCGAACCCTGTCCGTCGCCTCCGAAGTCCCTGCGCACCACAGACAAGCAGACAAGTGTATCCAGTACTCCGGAGACCTCTCCGGGTTAGCAACCTCCGGTACACACTCCGGTGTACCGCCCAAAGTATCGAACCCTTCGGTACGAACCCAGTCATCGCGTACTGTCGGACCCCTCCGACGAGCACACTCCGCTGCAACAGCTGCAGCAAGCAAACACCGAACACACTCCGGTGACACCACCTCCGAACACACTTCGGAGGTCCAACCTCTGAACACCCTTCGGAGATACCACCTCCGAAGCCCCTTCGGAGGTACCCTTCGAACAGAGGGTAAAAGACTGTCAATCACTCATCACAACACCGAAACCACCCTTGGTTTCTCAATCTCCCCCTTGATGAGTGCATTGACAACCAAATCCAAATTAAAGAAAATTGAAAAATTTTCAGCACACAAGTGACCATAAAAAACTCAGAAAAGAGCCAAAGCATGTCACTTGATAAAAGAATTTTCCTCCCCCTTTCTCAAAAGAGTAAAAAAGCCCCTTCGGCAAAACTCCCCTTTGATAAAAACTCCCCCTGAATTGAGCAAATTTTTCTCCCCCTTTATGTCAAAAATCTCTCCCCTTTTTGAAATTATGCCTTCTTGCGGCAGAGAACATAGCAAATCTCTCCCCCTTTGGCAATGCAAGCATCAAGGAGCAGTCAAAAGATGCAAAGCTTCGAAATGAATAGAATTGCAAAGACATATAATGCAAAAATATGCCAATAGTAATACCAATGTTCATGTGCTCAGCTCAATTTAACATTCTGTGAAACAAGGTGATGGCATGTGAATTTGTCATTTTGAGATAAAAGCATCACCACTTAATCATAGCAGCTAGACATGTGAAGGCAAGGACTGCGCAAAGCTAACAATTTCTACCCTAGACAGACAAGTCTTGTTCAAAAAGGAGCTTTGAAAGCAAACTTGATGATTAATTAATTTTGTTGTTCTTTTCTTAATGCCAGGGGTTATTTGTTTGTCCACCTTATACTTTCCAATCAGGCCAAGCCTAGGCATGAAAGCCATCTGAAGCTTAAGGCGGTGATTTTGGCATACACTACACTATCCCAGTTCAGACCAAAGTGCAATGGTAAGCAGTCTAGAATAGGGTAGTGCGACAAACAAACCCTCCTGGATCTTTTCATTTAAACCAGACAAATCATGGATTTTTGATTTTGATTCAGATGAATTAAATATCTTGATGAATATCCATGAATAAAGAACACATTTTTCAAGTTGTAAATTTTAGCATCCAAGGAACAGTGTCTTGCTGTCAAGTAGATAAAAGATAGCTAAAAGCAGTCCTGCCTAAACAAGCTAGATACACGATTGTGCGATGAGCAAGTTTTGATTTTAGAAAATAAAACATCATGCACAACCAATATTCCAGACATATTTCATAGAGCTGAGCTGTCATGATTTTTTTTTGAATTAAAAGCAAGCATATAATAGCAAAAGATGTAAATGCAATTTCACACATAACGAGCATATGCACGATAATTAAAATCTGCTCCCCCTCACAAAATGTTGTAGGGATGACAAATACCAAGTTCCCCACGCAAGTAAGCAAATCGAGAAGCATCGAGGGGTTTTGTAAAAATATCGGCAAGCTGGTGTTGGGTATCAACATATTGAAGTTCAATATCACCCTTCTCATTGTGATCTCTGAGAAAATGATACCGTACATCAATGTGTTTGGTTCTGGAGTGCTGAACCGGGTTGTTTGCAATACAAATAGCACTAGTGTTATCACAGAAAAGTGGAACACTCTTATAATCTAACCCGAAATCCCGCAAAGTGGAAACCATCCACAAAATCTGAGAGCAACAGCTAGCTGCAGCAACATATTCGGCCTCAGCCGTCGATTGTGCAACACTAGACTGTTTGCGGGAAGACCAGCAAACCAGAGAAGTACCCAGAAAATGACAAGTACCAGAGGTACTCTTCCTATCAATTCTACACCCAGCAAAGTCCGCATCAGAATAACCTCGAAGACATAAAGACGAAGACGTTGAATACCATATGCCAAATTCAAGGGTGTGTTTGAGATACCTTAGAATGCGCTTAACCGCTTGGCGGTGCGAAGCTCGTGGTGAAGCCTGAAAACGAGCGCACAGACACACAGCGAAGTGTATGTCCGGCCTCGTGGCAGTCAAGTAGAGGAGGGAGCCGATCATGCTCCAGAACTCCTTCTGATCTACGACTTCTCCATCTTCGTCAGGGTCCAATGCTACAGAGGTAGCCATTGGAGTGGCGAGGGGCTTCGCATCGGACATGTCGAACTTCTTGAGCAGGTCCTTGGTGTACTTTGTCTGGTGGACAAAAGTACCTTGTTTGCTTTGCTTGATTTGCAAACCAAGGAAAAAGGTGAGTTCACCCATCATTGACATTTCAAACTCCCTGCTCATGGTATCTGCAAACTCGGCAACTAAAGCATGAGAAGAGCCACCAAAGATGATATCATCCACATAAATCTGCACTAGGAGGAAATCTTTGCCAAGCTTGAGAGTAAACAAAGTTTTATCAACAGAGCCCAGCAAATACCCTCGCTCAAGCAGAAAAGACTTAAGTCTATCATACCAAGCCCGAGGGGCCTGCTTGAGTCCATAAAGAGCCTTATGAAGTTTAAGGACTTTATGTGGGTACTTGGGATTTTCAAAACCAGGGGGTTGTTTTACATAAACATCTTCGCCTATGAAGCCATTAAGAAAGGCACTTTTGACATCCATTTGATAGAGTTTGAATCCCCGGGATGTCGCAAAGGCAAGCAAAATCCTAATGGCCTCAAGGCGAGCAACAGGTGCAAAAGTTTCAGTAAAATCAATCCCTTCTAGTTGAGAAAAGCCCTGAGCTACAAGTCTAGCCTTGTTTCTAACTATAGTCCCATCCTCCCCTTGTTTATTTTTGAAAATCCATTTTGTTCCTATGAAATGAACATTAGGTGGAGGATCAACTAAAGTCCAGACTTGGTTTCTCTCAAAATTTTCAAGCTCTTCATGCATGGCATTGACCCAACTAGAATCAGAAAGTGCATGACTAACATCTAAGGGCTCGAAAGAAGCAACAAAAGCAGCATTAGTGAAATGGGCATGAGAACGAGTTACCCTTTGATCAAGCTCACCAATGATCTGCTCGGGAGGGTGCATCCTTTGAACATGATGTGGAGCCTCGCGGCGGGATGCAGTCTCCCCCTCAACTTGTGCGTTGGAGTGGTCCAAGATGACCGATGTTGAGGTAGTCGCTTCAGGACCTCGTGCCGAAGTAGTAGAAGCGGGGTCAGCTTCGGGGGTCGATGTCGAGGGTAGTAGGGGATCATCCTCGAATTCTCCGGGATCTTCTTCTTCAAATAAGGTCTGTTTCATGTCGTGTTCATTTGCCTGTTCAAAAGCAGAACTAACAGAGGGGGTTGATTCATCAAAAGTCACATCACATGACTCGATGACAGTGTTAGTTTCCAAATTATAAACACGATAAGAATGACCATGAGTTGAGTAACCCAAAAAGATCCCGTCAGAAGAGCGCGACTCAAATTTATCCAAATTACCACGTTTTAGGATAAAGCAGCGACAACCAAAAACTCGAAGATGAGTAACCTTGGGCTGTCTCCCAAAACGCAGCTCATAAGATGTTAGATTTAAAATTGAGCGCAAGAAGATACGGTTTGAGATGTAACATGCAGTGTTCATGGCCTCAGCCCAGAATTTTCTAGGAGTCCTATGCTCATCAAGCATCGTCCTAGCCATCTCAACCAAAGTGCGGTTTTTCCTCTCAACAACACCGTTCTGTTGAGGAACCCGCGGAGCAGAGAATTGATGTTCTATGCCATGCTCCATGCAAAAGTCAACAAAGAGACTATTTTTGAACTCGGTGCCATTATCGCTTCGAATGAATTTTAATGCACCAGGGAGTTCAGTAAAAAGTCTCAAAGCCACGCTCCGAAAGTGTGAAAACACTTCATCCTTGCTGGCAAGAAAGAAGACCCAAGAGTAGCGAGAGATATCGTCGACAATAACAAGTACATACCACTTGCCGCCTAAAGAACTAACCCGAGAAGGACCTACAGTGTCCATATGGAGAAGTTCTCCGGGCTGTTCAGTCATCACAGTGGTGACTGGCGAATGCGAAGCGGCAATCATTTTTCCATGTCGACAAGGAGTGCAAACTAAATTCTTCTCAAACTTGAGCTTGGGCAATCCTCGGATCAAACCTAGGGCGCTTAGACGAGCGAGCAACTCAAAGCTCATATGCCCTAGTCTCCTATGCCACTTCCAAAGCTCAGAAGTCGAATGAGCAACAAGACAATGAGAGGAACCAGATGACTCTGAAAAATCAGCTCCAAAGACTCTCCCAACCCTAAAGATCTTACACACCACAACGCCATCAGAATTGAGCACTTGCGAAGTATCGCGATGAAATCGCACTTCGAAGCCCTCATCAAGCAACTGAGATACAGACAGCAAATTGTATCCCAGGTTTTCAACCAAAGCAACATCTTTGAGAGTGAAGTTCGTGTTAATTCTTACCACACCTTTACCTTTCACTCTACTCCTTCGATTGTTTCCGAAGGTGATATGTTCCCTTTGCTTGGTTGTAGTGAGGCTGGAGAACCAATTTGCATCTCTGGTCATGTGGCGCGAACAACCGGAGTCCATGATCCATGTGCCCTCCAAGCCTCGATCTGTCGCCTACACATGATAAGAATGTCTCGATCGCTCAGTGCTGGGGTGAGTGAAATAATGACGAGGCATCCAGCACTGAGTGACACGAGTAGTAGGCACAGTAAAAGTAGATGGTCTACGCACATGAAAATCAGAATGATGCAAGGTGCGAGGTCTACCTACATGCAAAGAACGAAAAGCATGTCGAGGTCTCCTACTCTGACGAGGTACAAAGCTACTCGCCCGAGGTCTACCACCATATGGAACATGGTGAACACCTCGAGGAGCAAAACCTCTCTGAGAAGCACGAGGCGCCTCGAAAACAGGACGAGAGTAGAACTCAGACTCATGCATACCTAAAAATGGGTAATGCATGTCCTGGTAACTCATCGCCTGAGCACGTCGCTCATCCTTGATGCGACGGAAACAGAAACCAATCAAATGACCCGCCCGCTGACAATAAGAACAATGAAACACTCTCTTGGGGGCATTCTCATGGGTCACAGGAGCAACTCTCACAGGCTCCTTGGGTTTCTTCTGTGTGGTTTTCTTGGGAGGATTTTTCTTGGCAGGAGGAGTGGTTTTCTTTGGTGGATGGGTAGGCTTTTTGGCTGGTGGGGTGTCCAACAGAGCTCTCTCTTTCTCTAGGGTGGTAGGAGAGGTAAAAACAGTTTTGGACTTGCTGTCTGAAGGTACCCTCTCAAAACCCAAACCTAGAGCTACCCCGGCTCTGTCAGCACACATCTTGGTCTTGGCCAAGAGAAAATCCATTCTACCCTTTCCCTCAGTGCATTTGTTAACCACGGAAAGAAGGTATTCATTTTCTGACATGAGGTTTTCAGCTCGCTCTCTAACAGTGCCTAGCTGGTCCTTAAGGGTGATGCAAGTGTCACAAACAGGTTGCACATCCTTAGAACTACCGACCCTCTCCAATCTAGCCTCCAAATCATGAACATGCTTATCACGTAAATTAATGCTATCGCGTAATAAAGAGCAGTTCATGCAATCAATAACATCATGAGGTCTAGAATCCACCTCCAAAAGCTGCTTCTGTGCAGTCTCAAGCTCAGAGAGAGTTTGAGCATGTACAGAATGCAACTGAGCAAGCTCACTCATGACAACAGAACATGATTCACATTCAGCATCATCAAATTTAGACTTAAGCATGGCATATTCAGTAGAAATATTTTCTAGCCTAAGTCTAAGGTCTTTTCTTTCTCTAGCGGCTTGCACAAGTAATCTATCCTGACCAAGCACTACTTCATTCAGCTCATCTAATTTAATTAGTAGCTGGTCAGATGATAGGTTAACCTCAGATGAGTCAAGCTCATCGCCGCTGTGATCGCTGTCGGCCATGAAGCAAAGGCCGGTGAAGTCACGTCCCTTCTTGTCCTTTTTGTCCTCCTTCCTTGGGGACTCCTCCTCCTCAGAGCTCGATTCCTCAGTTGAGGAAGTGTCGATGTCGCTGAGAGCAGCAACAAAGGCTCTGGAAGCGGCCTTGGCTACTTTCTTAGCCATCTTGCCGCGCTTGCCCTTCACAAAAGGCTTCCTCTCCTTTTTGTGGTATTTGAAGCGGTCACTCTCATCTCTTTTTTTGATCTTGGGGCAATTTGCCTTAATATGAGAGGTGTCGCCACATTCATAGCAACCACTAAAACCACTTCTCCTCTGATCCCGTCTCTCATGATGAAAGCGGGTGAACCTCCGGGCAATGAGAGCAAGCTCATCATCAGCTAGAGTATCCACCTGCTCCTTTGTGACGGAGACCAGGGAGGACAAAGCAAAACCATCTGCAAGAACACAAGTGCCTGATGTGCTTGGTTCTGCAGTGGTGCCACGGCTAGTGCTAGAAACCAATGCCAATGGCTGTGGCACAGAGCTTCTGTGCACAGCAAGAGATGCCTTGGCAATCTCTGTGGACTTTAGCTTGCTAAAGAGTTCATCACAGGTTAGAGTGTCATAGCCTGTGGACTCCTCAATGCTGGATATCTTCACTTCCCATATGCTACGGTCAAGAGCATAGAGAAGCTTGATAGCTCTATCGTGATCACTGTAAGCAAGCGTCCCGTTGGAGCGCAAGTTACTCACTATCGCGTCAAAGCGAGAAAACATGGCATCTACAGATTCACCAGGTGCCTGCACAAACAGCTGATACTGTTGATTGAAGGTGCTTTGGCGCCTGGCCTTAATCTGAGCAGAGCCCTCATGAAAAACAGTGAGTGTTGTCCAAATCTCCCTAGCAGTCCTAAGGTGCTGCACCCTATCGAACTCACTTCTACTCAAACCGATGAACAGTATGTTTCTTGCCTTGGAATTGGCAATATACTGATCCTTCTCAGTCTGAGAGGTGCGAGTCTCAGGGATGGAGTATTGTGAGTCCACAATCTCCCAAATTGCATTTCCTTGGCTTAACAAGTAAGCCTCCATGCGCACCTTCCAGTATGCAAAATCTGTCCCATCGAACAGAGGAATTTTACTGCCTCTATCCATGTCGCCAACAGATCACAAAACCGGTTAAGGTCAACTGGTGATCTTAACCTTGCTCTGATACCAATTGTTGGACCAGAAACGGCGACCAGAGGGGGGGTGAATGGGAGCTTTAAAAATTCTGGCTAAAAACTTAGCCTTCGGTTTCAGTTCTGTCTTCTGCGGAACAGGCTTCGAACACTACCTTCGAAGGTCTGGTTCTGAGGTACTCCGACACCTTCGAACACAGGCTTCGGAGGAGCAAAAGTTCGAAGCCAAGAAGACTTCGCTCCACTAACACCCCTCGAAAATCTACTCTGCTAAGTCAGTGCAGGCTCCGCACACGAGGTGCTTCGAGCAAGCTTCGTACTTCACCCTTCGCAGGAGTGGACAGCCCTCTGAGGACTTCGACCAAGTACTTGGCGACAGCAACTGGTGCTGGGCTTTGTACGCGAAGGTCTACACGCACACAAAACGGACTACGCTAAGGGCTTCGACACAAGAAGCACTACGGGATACGATCAGGGCTTTGCTAGTAAGCAGCGAGGTCACGCCTCCTGTTACACAGAGCGAATGCACACTGATAGAACACACTTCGCACGAAAAACAACCTTCGCCTCAACAGGCTTCGGTGCACTACTACAGGCGAGGTATGAAAAGCGAGCTCAAGCAAAAGCGCAAGAAAGCAGGGCTTCGCCGCTTGAACAAGGAACACAAAATATATTGAACTCTGGATGAAACCAGCGAGGTCTGTGTGTACAGGAGCTCAACAGTAAATGCTCAAAGTGTTAAATGTTACCTACCGAGCCCCCATATTTATAGCCCACGGCTTCATCCTAAGGAAGTGACTACTTTACCCCTAGGGTTTACAACAGATTTGACTCTACAGAACTAAGGGGTACAAAAGGTAGTCCACCTTTATTTTGGAGGCTTCTTTGTCAGCCTTGCAGAGGGGACAGTGTCAGCCTTTTGCAGAGCAGACAGTGTCAGCCTTTACAGTGTTGACTTCTGGAACCTCCCTTCGCACCGGAGGGTGCGGTAGCTTCGGCGAGAAGCCTGCAGCCTGTTGGCCTTCGCTCCGCCGAAGAAGTCCTTCGATACAGTGACGGTTTTGAGCCGAAGCCGTCAAAGCCCTTGGGCCTTCGCACCACCACCTCCGGAGTGGACCACCACGGCTTCGCAGCTACTCCCAGCTCGAACACCGTCCGTCCGTGTACCGAAGCCATGCATGGCCGAAGCACCACAAGTCAACCTTACTCCGAAGCCCCACCTTTGGAGTACCACCCTTCGAAGTCCCTCCTTCGTCCAAGGCCTCCGGACCATGCCTTCGATGCGCCTCGACTTCTGAGACCTTCGTCGGGTACCTTCGAGTGTCTCCCTCCGGAGCACACTTCGAACTCCTTGCCTCCGCAAAGGACTTCGTCCACCAACTCTGAAGTCACTCCATCCGGAGTACCTTCAAAGTGCCTCACCTCCGAGGACTTTGTCTCGGAGCACCTTCAGCCGGAGCCACGCTCCGCACTCTCTGCCTTCACCTGGCACGCCTCGACCCGAGGACCGACCCGGACCACCTTCGCAGCCACCGTGACGGAGCTCCCCGCTCCCCTGGCATCAAGCCACCCGCTTGACCCAGGTTCACCTGGCTCGAACCCTGTCCGTCGCCTCCGAAGTCCCTGCGCACCACAGACAAGCAGACAAGTGTATCCAGTACTCCGGAGACCTCTCCGGGTTAGCAACCTCCGGTACACACTCCGGTGTACCGCCCAAAGTACCGAACCCTTCGGTACGAACCCAGTCATCGCGTACTGTCGGACCCCTCCGACGAGCACACTCCGCTGCAACAGCTGCAGCAAGCAAACACCGAACACACTCCGGTGACACCACCTCCGAACACACTTCGGAGGTCCAACCTCCGAACACCCTTCGGAGATACCACCTCCGAAGCCCCTTCGGAGGTACCCTTCGAACAGAGGGTAAAAGACTGTCAATCACTCATCACAACACCGAAACCACCCTTGGTTTCTCAATAGCTAGTCTCCCCCATCATCTCAAGCATCGTCGTCGTCCTCCCCCCTCTATTGGGAAAAGGGTTTCCTTCTCTAACATCTCCACTGTCTTCAACTTCAGTCCATCTCAGCTCACTCTCCTACTCACGCCTACCATTCAATTTTGAATCCCAGACCTCCTCTCACCCTTCCTGCCTCCAAGAACTCCTTCCTGGTTGGTCGCGTAGTGGTGCTTGTTCCTGCCTCCTCTGTCTCTAGGTCTGCTCTCCTTGACAGTCGCTGGTTGCTTCCCTCTCCCCTCAGAAGCTTCAACCCCCACTTCTCTCAACGTCGAGCCATCCCTATCCCGACGACAAACTTCCCTAACTCAACAGCTTCTTTTTTTGGCCTGATCAACAAAGACTCTACGACTCCTATTTCGATGAAACAAGCTTTCTTCAGGATCAAGAGGGATCTCACCCGGTCTTACCATGATCTCTCCGTGTGAAAAAAAATGTTGGGGAGAGTGTTTTGCCTCCCTACGCCAGCAAACATTAATGACTAGCAGAAGCACTCCCCTACTCTTTTTTTCGGTTTGCCCCTCCGTTGTTCTCACTGTTTTAATTATGGTCATGTTGACACAAAAACGCACCCTCACACTTGGGTCAGTTCGACGATCCAAAAGCGCGTGGATACTTAGGGATAAACCTAAGCATGACGCGGCGCCGATGTCGCGTTCCGATGGATCCTTAATGGTTGTAAGGGTAACAAAGTCGCTAGGTAATCAAACAAATATTAAGAAATAAAGTTCGATTAGCCGATGTATGAGAAAATAAATAAAAGTAATAAAACCTAATAAAACCGGCCAGAATAGGGTCGATTCTGATCTGTAATAAAACGGCGGCCGGACCAGAGGTATACTCTCGGTCAGACCGGTGATGTGAAGTATCGCCAAAGGGGTACCCTTCGGCGTTCGGCGTGGGATAAATCCAAAGTACCTCGAAGAGGGGAAGGCTTCGGCCTGTTGGCTGGTCGAACCGGAGTGAAACCTCCGGTTGGACCGACGCCTACGAAGGGGTCGCCGAAGAGGGCTTCAACGTTCTGGTGCGAAGCGGGCTTCGGGCGGTAAGACCGACGGAGGGTACCCGATCAGACCGACAACGAAGCTTCGGTCAGACCGAGGCTTTAGCATCGTGGAGTCCGGTGCGGAGCAGTTTACTGCGAGGGTTCTCGCCGAAGAGGGCTCTGGGGTGACGGCGAAGAGTGCCCTGGCGCGGAGTGAAGGGATCTGGTCGGACCGACGAAGGCCCTTAGTCGGACTGGGGGGTGCTCGTGATGGCATGGCGAAGCGTGCCGACAACAGCCTGATGGCCCGACACGACAACGCCCGGTCAGACCGATGAAGCCCTATCGGTTGGACCGATAGGCTTTGGTCTGATTGCCTAAGGGCTCCAACGACCTTGAAGATGAACATCAATCACCCACAAACTTCTCGACGATGATTTTGAAGATGTTTCCTCCGCAAAACAGTAAAAGATCAAGTGCAATTCGGCCTAGAGGTCGAACGTCCAAGGGTAGTAATAAAACCGATAAAGACGATAAAAATCTATTTCGTGGATTAAACAAGAGATTCATGAGCAAATCGACAAGGGTTACCGTGATTTCGACGCGGCGAACGGAGGGCTTTCAGCGCAAACCCACGAAGATGGACGTTACTTATCTAATCCTAGGGCAAGGAAGTAGATTGAAAGATAAAAGAATGGTTCAAAGCGAGGGCTTTGTGTTAATATGAAAGCGGAGGTCCTCTTGAATCAGCCTCACTGTAGGATCGAAAGTAGCGACCAGAGGGGGGGTGAATGGGCGCCTTAAAAATTCTTTCGAATAAATGGCCTGCTCCCAACACCCAACGCACCTCAACAGACTAACAACGAAAAGTAAACAGATCAACTGAGCCTAAAAGGATCTAGCCTAAAAACAACCGGTGTCCTAATAGAAAAGACACCAACACAGTGCTAATAGGCAGATTAACAAAGCATTTTAAAACATGGGTAGATCAAGCTTCACTGAAATCATAGGAAAACGTAGTGGCTAGAAAGAGCACAGAATGCTTCACATGGATTAGCACGAGACCCAAGGCAATTAACTTTTGAGCCAATCTAACAGAACCACGCGGGGCTTGTTCTTGGCGAGCTACAGTAGGGGGAAGAATCCACGCACAGGATGAGAATCGGAGGGAAGCACTGACTCACCGAGAAAAACCAGTAGTAGAAGAACAGCTGCTTCAGCAGTGCAATAATCCGGCCGACGGCGATAGGATCAAAATGACGATTGCGGCGGAACAGAGGTAGGAAAACAGGAAAAGAACACAGATAAAAAGGTTACTGCTGCTTGTCTGATACTTGCACAGCACTCTCTGCCAAATATTCTAGACAGATCAAACTTTTCAGAAAGAGTTCAACAACTTTTCAGAAAACTAGTACCTTTTGTCCAAAGCAATCAATTAAATGTGCTAATCAGTTTCAGGTTTCTTTTAGAAACAGACATGCACAAGTGATAGACATGAGATCACTAAAAAATATTTCTAGAACGCAATTACTCTATGCAGAAAGAGATCAAGAACATTGCTTAATAAAGTGATTTTGTATTAGCAAATATTCAGTAAATGCTTGAAGAACGTGCTGTCATTTTCCAGATATACTTTGCAACAAGGAGTTATGTGCACTTTTTCTGGTATGTCAAGCAAGTTTCAAGAACAAACTGATGATGAACAGCAATTAGGTTCAAAAAGACTGAAAATCACTTCTGAATATAAAGGCTTCAGAAATTTCTCATACACTTTTGATCTGGAAAAACAAAGGATATAGCATTGCTTAAATATGATCTACTTATCCAGTGAGATGTATGAAACATGAGTTGTCATCACAGATCAAAACAAGATAAATTCCCATGAATCAAACAGAACAGATCAAATGGGAGGATAATCAAGTTCTTCAAGAACCATGCCTTTCTTCAGCCTATAATTTTTATCAAGGGCTGAGTTCTTCTCAGAACTGGTGTATCACTTTTGAAGAGCAAGATAATCAAGAAGAAATAGCAGAAACCAGTTGCAAACTTCAAAAATGGAACATTGAAACAATGCACAACAGAAGTTATAAAAGCTTCAGACTCAAAATCAGTATCAAACTTTCTCAAAAAGAGTCTCAAAGATGAATCACAGAGTGAATCACACCTGGGCAGTATCAATTAGAGATCAACGCTACTCTTTAGCTATTGCCAGACGATGACGAAACAGAATATAGAGAAGATAAAACTGAAGCAAAAACTTTGTAATTGAGTAGCTACCAGAAGTTCAGCCCCCAAAGTGAGCAGCCAAAAAGAGAGTAAACCCTAACCCTAGGGATTGGGGCCTATTTATAGGCAGCCCAATAAGAGGGTAAAATGCAGAAATACTCCTGGGGTTTTTACAGATGCTGAAAATAAATGGAAAAGACTAAACTGCCCTTAGGATATTTTTACAGACTCGACTGACAGACTATGGGCCTAGGGACAAACTAGTAAACTCCTATTTACAGATGACTTATCCGGAAGCTAAGCTTTCGTAGTGACTACGGCTTCTCTTCTGGACAATCCGATGCGAGATCAGCGGTCGTCAGTTTTTCGCCGAAACTGACAAAGCCTCCACCGACTTTGCACCAGGTACCCGGATTGGGCCGGCCCGACTCTGCAGCTCTCTCAGCCCGGCAATCGCTCACCGCCCGTGTACCTGAGTCAATCCTGGTCAACAGCCCAGTGGATCCTCTGCTGCTCCTAGCCCATGTACCCGGATTGGGCCAGCCCGACTTCGCGGCCTCCTCTGCCCGACAGTCGCTTGCTGCCCGTGTACCTGAGTCACACGCGGCCCAGACGCAACAGGTCTTCTCTCTCTTTTCAGTCCTCTTTGACTATTGTTGACAATGACTCATCACATCTGGAGCCATGAGGCCCACACTATTCAGCATGGCTCCTCAATCTCCCCCTTGATGAGTGCATTGTCAACACTTCACTTCATCTGCTCTTTAGTACCTACAAGCAACTGTGGAAACACGAAAACAAAGCACAAGAAAACAAAGAAGAAGAAAATAAAGTAAAATTTAACCTTAATGACCAAAAGCCAAACAAAAACATGAAACGGTCATTATGGTTAACCAAAAGTAAAAGCTCAAAATGAGTGCAGTCTCAGAAACATCAACGAGGATATCAAAAGAGTAAGGACAAACGGGACAAAAAAAACTCCCCCTGAAACAAATCCCAGAGAAAGCCAAAACTCCCCCTTAAACTCTTATACCAAAATTTCTCCCCCTTGTTGACAAGTGAACTCATCAAGCACTCTAAAACGACACTGACTCCCCCTGAAGTACAACTCCCCCTCAAAATATGCAATGAATGCAACTGGGGTGCAGGTGGAGTGCAGAAAGCATGCTTCTCAGATATGATTGACTGCAATTACAACATCTAACAAGTATAGCAAAAGACATACTGTCTAAGACACATGGCATGATCAGTGCAACAGATGATATCTAAAGAAAGTCATTAGCACGCATTTTTCAGTTTTTGCAAACAAAGGCATCACCACATTTTCCAGTTAACAAGCGAGGTAAGACATGAGATGCAGAAGCTAACTGATATCTACCAAGATAAGCATTGTCCAAAACAAAGTGCTTCAGCAAACTTGTTGTCTTTTTAATTTTCAGACTTTTTCATTTTCCTTTTTCATTTGTGCCAAGGGTTATTTGCATGTCAAACCTTATGCTAACCGACCAAGTCAAGCCTAGGCCAAAACTGGACCATCGGAAGCTTAAGACATTGGTCTTGGCATACACTACACTGTCCTAGTTCATACCAAAGTGCTATGGTAAGCAGTCCAGAACAATGCAATGCGACAAAGCAAACCCACTTGGATCTTTTCAACTCAAGCATAAAAAGGCATGGAATTTTCATTCATTTTTTCATTTTTTATCATTTTTATAGCATATTTTCCATGTTAAAGCATAAAGATGTCCAAGTTGCATATCTGCATCTATGTGATGAACTAGCTACAAGGCATGTAACAGATAGCAAAAGCACTCAGCCTACACATGCTAGTTACCAGAAGCAATGGTGATCATTTTTCAAGTTTGAAAGCATAAAAGCCATGCATATGACAGATATCAGACATATCAAATGAACTGAAACAAAGCATGATCATCGACAAGTAATCAAAAGCATGTACCGGCTAGAATAAGTAAAGCAGTTCAATCATATAACAGAAGCAGGCTCAAAAGTGTGATATGTGAATATATATGATATGAACACACATAAAAGGACTCAAGAAAAGAGTAAAGAAGAAAGAAAAGAACTGACTCAAAATATCCTAAAAAGGATACACAACACCCAAATCCCCTCGTAAACGCTCAAATGTAGACTGATCTAGGGGTTTGGTGAAAATGTCAGCCAACTGATGATGGGTATCAACATGAACAAGGTCAATGACACCTTTCTCATATTGACCCCGCAAAAAGTGAAAGCGCACATCAATGTGTTTGGTTTTTGAATGAAGACATGGGTTTTTCCCTACACTAATAGCACTGGTGCTGTCGCAAAACAAAGGAACTCTGGTAGGAAAGAACAACCCAAAATCTCGCAAAGTGGAAATCATCCAAACCAACTGTGAGCAGCAGCTACATACTCAGCCTCTGTGGTCGAAAGAGCAACTCCAGATTGCTTTCGAGAAGACCAAGAGACAAGAGAAGAACCAAGAAACTGGCAAGTACCGGAAGTCGACTTGCGATCCAACCGGCACCCACCAAAGTCAGCGTCCGAAAAGCCAGATAAGTCAAGAGATGATGATGCTGAATAATAAAGACCAAGATCAGGCGCATAGGTAAGATACCTGAAGATGCGCTTGACAGCCTGCCGATGAGACGCGCGTGGTGAAGACTGGAAGCGCGCGCACAGTCCCACGGCGAACTGTATGTCTGGCCTTGTTGCCGTCAAGTACAGCAGTGAACCGATCATCCCTCGAAACTCTCTCTCGTTGACCTTGACGCCGCTCTCATCCTTGTCCAGACCCCCAGAAGTGCCCATCGGGGTCATCTGCGGCTTCAGCTCACCACCAAAGTCAAATTTTTTCAACATGTCACGAGTGTACTTACCTTGGTGGATGAAGGTGCCGTCCTTGGTCTGCTTGATCTGGAGCCCTAGAAAGTACTTGAGCTCACCCATGAGGCTCATCTCAAACTCGCTGTGCATCTGCTCAGAAAACTTGGACACAAGATCATTAGTAGTACCGCCAAAAATAATATCGTCCACGTAAATCTGAGCGACTAAAAAATCTGAAGCATCTCTGAGCAAGAAGAGAGTCTTATCCACAGAACCCATCACAAAGCCCTTCCCCAACAAAAACTGCTTTAATCGGTCATACCAAGCCCTGGGGGCTTGCTTTAACCCGTATAAAGCTTTCTGCAATTTAAAAACATGTCGAGGAAACTTGGGGTTTTCAAAACCGGGGGGCTGCCTAACATAAACCTCCTCCTCTATGTACCCGTTCAGAAAAGCACTCTTGACGTCCATTTGAAAAAGCTTAAAACCCTTCGAAGCAGCAAAAGCTAAAAGAATGCGAATGGACTCAAGATGGGCAACAGGAGCGAAGGTTTCCTCAAAATCAATACCTTCCTTCTGGCAGAAACCCTGGGCAACTAGTCGAGCTTTGTTGCGCACCACAACCCCATCTTCACCTTGCTTGTTCTTGAACACCCACTTGGTGCCTATGGGGTTGCATCCTGGTGGCAGCTCTACTAGTGTCCAAACCCGATTGCGGACAAAATTCTCAAGCTCTTCTTGCATGGCATTAATCCAGTTCGAGTCAGAAAGAGCATGAGAAATGTCTCTGGGCTCAAAAGATGCAACAAAAGCAGATTCAGCAAACACAGCAAGAGAGTCAACAGAAGAACGCAAAGTTCTTGTAGACACATCACCGATGATGAGCTCTGAGGGGTGATCACGCTGAACTGCTCGGGATCCCTGGTGATCTGAAGTCACCTCACCGGAGTCAGCAGCTGGCACCTCTGGACTCGACTGAGGGGGCTCGATCGAAGTGGAAGAAGTGATCAGAGGTCCGCCCTCGTCCTCAGTCGAAGTCTCAGAAGGTGTGGGCTCTACAGGAGGTGCAGAAGGTCCACCCTCATCAGCAGCTGGAGTATCCTCATCTTCCTCAAAGATGGACTCTCCGATCTCACCATCACCAGAAAGCTCAAAAGAAGGATTCAAAGAAGGCAAGGACTCATCAAACGAAACCTCACAAGTCTCGACAAGCTGCTGGGAGTCAAGGTTCCAAACACGGAAGCCTCGAGAATGCAAAGCGTAACCAAGAAAAACACCATCCCAGCAACGAGACTCAAACTTGTCCAAATGCCCTCCCTTCTTGAGCACAAAGCACTTGCAGCCAAATGCTCGCAAGTGGCTCACCTTGGGCTGTCTGCCAAACCGCAACTCGTAAGAGGTCTTACCTAGGTAAGCTCTAAGAAAAATGCGGTTGGCCAGATAGCAAGCCGTGTTCATGGCTTCAGCCCAAAAGCGCCTAGGAGTCCTGTGCTCATCGAGCATCGTCCTGGCCATCTCGACTAGCGTGCGGTTCTTTCGTTCCACAACGCCATTCTGTGGGGGAGTGTAAGGAGCAGAAAACTGATGGTCAAGACCTTGATCACTGCAGAAGCTGACGAACTGAGAGTTCTTGAACTCAGAGCCGTTGTCGGAGCGACTTGCTCGCATCCGACCATTGTTCTCATTCTTCAGCTTCAAAATCAGGTCATGAACAAAATGAAAAGTTTCATCCTTAGACTCCAAAAAGAAAACCCACGAGAATCGAGAAAAATCGTCAACAATCACAAGTGCGTACCACTTCCCACCGACTGAGCGTACCCGAGCTGGACCGACAGTGTCCATGTGTAACAGCTCGCCCGGATACGAAGTCATCACCTGAGTCACAGGTGAGTGAGAAGCGGCAACCATTTTCCCGTGACGACAGGGATGGCAAACTAGATCCTTCTCCATCTTAAGCTTGGGCAATCCTCGGATGAGGTCCATAGAGCTCAACCTGACTACCAGGTCAAAACTCAAATGGCCTAACCTCCTATGCCACTTCCAGAGCTCAGAGGAGGATCCAGCAATCAAACAGCGAGAAGGGCCAAAAGAACTAGAGAAGTCAATCCGAAAAACTTTACCGAAAGGTAAGATCTGGCAAATCAAAGACCCTCTAGAATCACACACAGAAGAATTGCCCTTCTTAAACCGCACCTCCAAACCATCCTCAAGAAGTTGCGAAACAGAAATCAAATTGAAATTCAAGTTTCCAACCAAAGCAACGTTCTTCAAAGAAAAATGGTCTGAAATGCGAATTGAGCCAATGCCACTTACTTTCCCTTGACCACTGTTCCCGAAGGTGATGTACTCTTTGGAGCTCGGGGGAGTGAGACTGGAGAACCATCTGCGATGTCCCGTCATGTGGCGAGAGCATCCTGAGTCCATGATCCAAACGTCCTCCAGTCCCCGATCCTGCATAATCAGTGGTTGTAAGTGGGAGCAAATGGTCCGGCACCGGGTTTAGCAAACGAGCTAAACCAGTGTCGAGCCATCTGCTCAAAAGATGGAAAGCAGAAATCATCAGAAAAGTTTGGACCAAAACGCGGCTCAAAGCGCGGTCCTCGGTTCTGCCTAAAACCTCGACCATGAGGTCCAGGACCGTAGCCAAAATGGCCTGGAGCTCTACCGGAACGAACACCACCATCTGGAGTACGACCAAGAAAGCCGTCTCCCCTACCACCACCTACACGACGCGGCCTGGCCTCCAGCCTCTCCCCGCGTCGAGGAACATGCAATCTACCACCCTGCTGGTAAAACTGCTCCTGACCACCACGAGCTCTCTCTGCTTTCTCAACCCGCTTCCTCCTGAAGCAAAACTCCACAAGATGCCCGTCTCTCTGACAGTACTCACAATGATAGGTGGGCTTCTTGGGATGTGGTTGAGGCTTGGGATTCTTGAGCTTAGTGGTGTTTGGTGTCGGCTTCTTGGGTTGAGAGGGTCCAGGAAGAGAGTCTAGAGAAGTGTGGAGAAGTTTGGGCTTTGGAACCCAAATGGGTTTCTTGGGTGGAGCTTTGGGTGGTTCATGGATTACTCCATCCTTGGGCTGACTAGCCAGGGAAGACTCAGTGGAGTGAGTCTTGGGATATCTCTGCTCAGGAGTCATTTTACTCCACTCCACTGCCCGGCTAATGGCACTCTCAAAGTCAGCCTTGGTGTAGGTATAACCTACCCCAAACCCATCCTGCCTCTTGAACTGCTGGATCATCATGCCGAGTTGTGGCTCTCTGGCACTGATCCAACTCAGGATAGACCGGAGGTAAAAGTTCTCATTCTGAGAATCAGCTAGCTCCTCTCTCAAGGATGCTAGTACCTCCACCTGAGACAAGCAGGTCTCACACTCACTATCTACCTGGATAGACTTCTCGGCTTTTAGCTTAATCAACTCAAGTCTAAGAGACAGACAGTTCTCACAGACAGTGGGTGGAACTGACAATGTCTCAAGCTCTAGCCTAGTCTGCGTAAGCTCAGCTCTCATTCTCTCCAAATCACCCAGATGCTTATCGCCCTTGGCTTTCAGCTCAGCTAAACTAGCAAGATGAGATGGGCAATCAGCACAGGGAACGACGACAGTGGCTTGAGCATCTTTTAGCTCCAGCTGAGCGCTTTCAAGCTCAGTGGCCAAAGCGTCCCTCTCATCAACCCTTTCTGTGTACCTGGACTTTAGAGTCGACAGGTCACACAGAAGCACCTCACACTTTGGGCACTCACTGCTATCACCCAAGCAAGGGGAAGAAGATAGACTCTCAATTCTGCCGTTGGCCACGGCAAGCTCACTCTCTAACTCATCTATCCTCTTCTTAGCCCCTCTAAGCAGTTTTTCCCGATATTTTAACTCCTGACGATTGCTTTCAAGTAAATCAACGATTTCACGTTCATAAGATGATACCTTTTCATTGTCGTCGTCGTCGGAGTCATCGGAGGAGCTCTTCTCTTTCTTATCCCCAAGAGCCATTGAGCAGAAACTCTTGCGGGATCTTCGGCGCTGGTGTGAGCGGCTCTTCGGTCTGTCACCGAAGGCCATGAAGCAAAGGCCTGCTGGATCGTCCTTGTCCTTCCCCTTCCTGATGATGATCTCCTCATCGCTCGAGCTCGATGAAGAGGAAGAAGACGTGGACCGCTTGGAGTAGCTCTTCTCCATCTCAGCGAAGAAGGCCTTGTCGCGCTTCTTGTTCTCTCGCCGGTAGTCCTTCAGGGCCTTTCTGAAGAATCTGGTTTTTGGCTTGCCCTTGTTGAAGGAGGAGCTGTCGTGCTTGCCGGAGTCGTGGAAGCCACCACCGGTGCCCTTCTTGTGGCCATTGCGCTTGGGGCAGTCGGCGATGAAGTGTCCTGGATCACCACACTCAAAGCATCCGGTCTTTGTGCCGTGTCTTTTGAACATCCTCTTATCATAGACACGACGCACCCGGTTGTTAAAAAGACACAAATCATCATCTCCCAACGACTCAAGCTGATCATCAGTGATAGACATCAAAGAGAACCCAACACAACTCACAGAAGAGGGATCAATAGAAGGTGTAGCAAGGGCCAGAGACTTTGATCCAGAGCCAGTGAGATTTGATCTCAACTGGGTATCAACCTCGGTGGCCTTCAGCTTGCTAAACAAATCAGAAATGGTCAAGGTATCATAAGAAGTGCTCTCAATGATAGAGGATACCTTGATCTCCCAGATCTTTGGGTCCAAGGTATGAAGAACCTTGAGCGCCTGTTCATGATCTGAGACCAACTGAACACCCTCAGCCTTGTTGTCCCGAAGCTTGTTTATGATCGACTGAAAACGACCAAACAATGCTTCAACAGATTCACCCGGCTTTTGTGTGAAGTTCTCGTACTCACGCCGGTAGGTCTGATAGAGCCGAGCCTTGACCTGAGCTGTCCCCTCATGGTGTGCCTGGAGGGTAGCCCAGATCTCTCTCGCAGTAGAGAGATGGCTCACACGCTCAAACTCAGTGGGACCCAAACCAGAAAACAAGATGTTCACCGCTTTGCTATTGTTCACATGCTGGGCGATGATACCAGGAGAATCCCGCTCAGCAACTGGCAATATGACAAACGTAGCGTGAACGCAAATGTCCCAGATGTCCGAGCTTTGGCTCATGAGATAGGCTCGCATGCGAGTCTTCCAATAATTATAGCCATAAGCTTCCAAGGACGGGACCTTGCCAGGAGAAGTCATGATCACTACTGGGGTTTAGAACCGGTTAAGGTATGGAAAAACCCTAACCAGGCTCTGATACCACTTGTAGGATCGAAAGTAGCGACCAGAGGGGGGGTGAATGGGCGCCTTAAAAATTCTTTCGAATAAATGGCCTGCTCCCAACACCCAACGCACCTCAACAGACTAACAACGAAAAGTAAACAGATCAACTGAGCCTAAAAGGATCTAGCCTAAAAACAACCGGTGTCCTAATAGAAAAGACACCAACACAGTGCTAATAGGCAGATTAACAAAGCATTTTAAAACATGGGTAGATCAAGCTTCACTGAAATCATAGGAAAACGTAGTGGCTAGAAAGAGCACAGAATGCTTCACATGGATTAGCACGAGACCCAAGGCAATTAACTTTTGAGCCAATCTAACAGAACCACGCGGGGCTTGTTCTTGGCGAGCTACAGTAGGGGGAAGAATCCACGCACAGGATGAGAATCGGAGGGAAGCACTGACTCACCGAGAAAAACCAGTAGTAGAAGAACAGCTGCTTCAGCAGTGCAATAATCCGGCCGACGGCGATAGGATCAAAATGACGATTGCGGCGGAACAGAGGTAGGAAAACAGGAAAAGAACACAGATAAAAAGGTTACTGCTGCTTGTCTGATACTTGCACAGCACTCTCTGCCAAATATTCTAGACAGATCAAACTTTTCAGAAAGAGTTCAACAACTTTTCAGAAAACTAGTACCTTTTGTCCAAAGCAATCAATTAAATGTGCTAATCAGTTTCAGGTTTCTTTTAGAAACAGACATGCACAAGTGATAGACATGAGATCACTAAAAAATATTTCTAGAACGCAATTACTCTATGCAGAAAGAGATCAAGAACATTGCTTAATAAAGTGATTTTGTATTAGCAAATATTCAGTAAATGCTTGAAGAACGTGCTGTCATTTTCCAGATATACTTTGCAACAAGGAGTTATGTGCACTTTTTCTGGTATGTCAAGCAAGTTTCAAGAACAAACTGATGATGAACAGCAATTAGGTTCAAAAAGACTGAAAATCACTTCTGAATATAAAGGCTTCAGAAATTTCTCATACACTTTTGATCTGGAAAAACAAAGGATATAGCATTGCTTAAATATGATCTACTTATCCAGTGAGATGTATGAAACATGAGTTGTCATCACAGATCAAAACAAGATAAATTCCCATGAATCAAACAGAACAGATCAAATGGGAGGATAATCAAGTTCTTCAAGAACCATGCCTTTCTTCAGCCTATAATTTTTATCAAGGGCTGAGTTCTTCTCAGAACTGGTGTATCACTTTTGAAGAGCAAGATAATCAAGAAGAAATAGCAGAAACCAGTTGCAAACTTCAAAAATGGAACATTGAAACAATGCACAACAGAAGTTATAAAAGCTTCAGACTCAAAATCAGTATCAAACTTTCTCAAAAAGAGTCTCAAAGATGAATCACAGAGTGAATCACACCTGGGCAGTATCAATTAGAGATCAACGCTACTCTTTAGCTATTGCCAGACGATGACGAAACAGAATATAGAGAAGATAAAACTGAAGCAAAAACTTTGTAATTGAGTAGCTACCAGAAGTTCAGCCCCCAAAGTGAGCAGCCAAAAAGAGAGTAAACCCTAACCCTAGGGATTGGGGCCTATTTATAGGCAGCCCAATAAGAGGGTAAAATGCAGAAATACTCCTGGGGTTTTTACAGATGCTGAAAATAAATGGAAAAGACTAAACTGCCCTTAGGATATTTTTACAGACTCGACTGACAGACTATGGGCCTAGGGACAAACTAGTAAACTCCTATTTACAGATGACTTATCCGGAAGCTAAGCTTTCGTAGTGACTACGGCTTCTCTTCTGGACAATCCGATGCGAGATCAGCGGTCGTCAGTTTTTCGCCGAAACTGACAAAGCCTCCACCGACTTTGCACCAGGTACCCGGATTGGGCCGGCCCGACTCTGCAGCTCTCTCAGCCCGGCAATCGCTCACCGCCCGTGTACCTGAGTCAATCCTGGTCAACAGCCCAGTGGATCCTCTGCTGCTCCTAGCCCATGTACCCGGATTGGGCCAGCCCGACTTCGCGGCCTCCTCTGCCCGACAGTCGCTTGCTGCCCGTGTACCTGAGTCACACGCGGCCCAGACGCAACAGGTCTTCTCTCTCTTTTCAGTCCTCTTTGACTATTGTTGACAATGACTCATCACATCTGGAGCCATGAGGCCCACACTATTCAGCATGGCTCCTCACTCACCCCTCTATTTATAGGGGCTGGTCTCACCTAATCTAAGTAGGATTTGGCCAGGTGGTTAAGATTTGGATAAGAGATCTCACATAATCTGAGTATGACTCTGTCGGCCGGAGTGGGCCTTCATGGGCCTCGCCGAAACCAACCTGCCGGGCCGAAGCCTATAGGCCGCCGAAGGGGCCCACTAGGCCAAAGTCTGCCTGTGAAGCAGGCCTCCGAAGGTGCTGCCGAAGCCCAACGCAGGACGTGCCTTCGACACTTCAGGGCTTCGGACTGTGCAAGAGATGGCATATTTTCAGCCCAAATTACCAAAATTGATATTTCGACAATTTCGACCATTAATGCCAAATTCGAGTGTCAACAGGTCACAAGGTCTCTTCCTTTCTCAAGAGAAAGCTTTGCCCCCCTCTCGATGGATCCAAAAGCAATTTTCGGCTACTAGTCTAACGACTCCCCACCAGCCTCTAGTTCTATCTTTGCCTTGGCTTTAGTCCCTTACTCTCCTCCTCTTCAATTTGTTCCTCTTCAACCCTCCTCTCTTCTCCTAGCAATGGCTAACTTTTATGCTGACCCTATTCCCTTCCTCCCCCGGGGTGGTGCTCTCTCTAATGGGGGAGGGGCTCTTCGCAAGCTCCGCAACGTAGTCACACTTTTGGGCCAACACATCAAGAGAAATGAAGACTTGGCGATTGCGGAATGTGACGATCATCTCGATCTTGTTGAGCACCAAGATCTGATTAAGCATATACATCTTCACATTACCCAGGTTCTTCACCAGCATGTACTCTGTTACAACATTTATCCGATTGGGGTGGGCATTTTCAAACAAGGCAGCATATTTGAAAGAGACTGGTTGATTGCTTCGGGTCCCTTCTGGATTGGGGATCATCTTATTAGGTTTATCAAACATGATGAAGCTCTAAACCACAGAAATTCCCCTGCATCACGCATTGGTTGGATAATGTTCCTTGCCTTCCCTTTGGATTTTAAAGAGAGCAACTTTCTTGAATAAATTGTCTCATTCTTTGGGAAGTTGTTATACTGGCACAATGATGATACAAGTCTTTCAAGAGTTCTTTTGAAGGTGTTGTTCAATAGTACTATCGACATTCCACGTAGTATTACCTTCAAAACTTGTCATTCTATGGATGGAGAAGGTCAATCTTAGACCTTCCCGGTCTAAATTCTTAACATTGTATTTGCTGACGCCTTCCCTGCAGACGAAGATGAGCTCCCCCTGAGGGTGGTAACCCTCATCCCTTCAATGGACTAGTCTTCCTTGGTGACCCGACCTGGGTGCAGCAATGCTGGATGACTAGCTCCTAACTGCCCCCTTCCCTCACCATAATGTTGCAACAGATTTACCTTAGGGTGTCTTTCACCAATAGGCTGAGAATATTGGAGTGCAATGGGAGCCATGGCATGTAGTGCCGTAGCAACTTCCTCAGATGGTGCAACATGATCAACTCTTGGAAGAACTCAATGTGGATTTCTCTGCAGTCTCTGATCCTAGTTGCAGCCTCTCTATCACAATCTTTGGTTCTCTTAATAATATATGATCCCAAGCTGCTCCTTTGAGCATGGTTGCTACCAAAACTCTAGTTTTATAGCTTAAGTTAGCTTTGGAGGTTCCAAAATCTCCTTCTAAAGGATTGGGCACTCTGAATGAAAATATAACTGAGTCTCTCCCTAGGGCCCCTACTCGTCAGATCACAATTGTGTATAAGCGTCATCGTCGCAACAACTCTGATAAGTTGCCAAAAAATGGCTCTGATTCTTGCCGGAAGCAGCCAACCAATATTTTGGAAGGAGGTCTTCGTAGAAGCATCCGCCTCAAAAACAAGCTCCAAGGTTTTAGACTTGCAGATTCCTCCTGCCAAGATGCCATGAACTCCATGCACGTAGACCCCCCTCTGGATTATAAGGGTAAAGGAGTCGTGCTCCCGGCTCAACCTACCCTTAAAGACTTCTTTAATGCGACGATGACTGGTATGTTACATGCCCCCTTATCCATTGGTCAGATTCAACATAAAGTAGTTCATATTTGTGGCATCGATGCAGCCCAAGTCACCCTAGAAAATATATCTGCGGATCCTGTCGTGGACTCCTAGCTGATTCCATTACTCGGATCTTCTTCCAATGACAAGGAAGAGCCTTAAGTGCCAGCCGTTTTTAATTTTTGGTGCAGTCATTTATTTCTACTAGACTTTTTATGGCAACCTGCTCCCTCCCATGTGTGAGGATGTTTTTGTAGCAATCAGTTATTGTGGATTGTACTTCTATGGCAACACTTATTTCTTTGCATATATTGGGATGTTTTTTTGCTATGTGTTGAACATCTTATGCTTTGCCTTTCGATGGCTCGATAGCTATGTTGTGGGATCTGTTGTTTTACATATATTCTCATGGGTAGATACAACAATTGACAGATTTTAAATTGGAACATCAGAGGTCTCAATTCCACTAGCAAACGACTAACTATTAGATCATTCCTAGTGGATAAAGCTTACTCTTTCTACAGCATTCAGGAAACCAAGCTACTCTCTATTGACAACTCTATGATTAGAAGCATTGCCCCTAGATGCTTTGACAAATTTGCTTATTGCCCATCTCGTGGTTCCTCTAGTGGCATTCTAGTAGGTTGGATTGGTACTTGCTTCACATGTCATGTTATATCCGACGATCACTTTCAACTAACGATTCGTTTCACTTATTTAATCAATGGTTAGAGTTGGCTCCTCTCGATAGTTTACGGTCCTTGTAGAGATCTTTATAGAAGCTCATTCATAAATTGGTTGTCTAATGTCCACATAGAGAATGAGGATAATTGGATGTTTTGGGGGACTTCAAATTTTATCGCTATCCTCATAGTAGAAACAAACCTGGCCAGAACTATTCAGATGTAACGCCCCACTCGAACGGACTTTGCCGTATCGAGACGAGGTGCTACGATTTGGAAATAACTCAACATCGTTGCCGATATTTCATTATTTCAATGGTAGTTTCGAGACAAGCCTTCTTAATTATAACACTGGTATTTTACAAAGGCCGTAGGAGGCATACCTCACGGAACAAAACAAGCATACAAGCAGCGGAAGTCTTATATTGTTTACATATTACTACTCAACTCCTTATTGGGAACTAGGAGCGAAACCCTACTCTTCTCCTACGTCTTCATCTTCAAAACCTTCATCTTCTGGGATAGCCTCAAAAGGTTCTTCCTTGCCTTGACCTTCGAACTCTAGGGAGGTAGAAAGAGGAGGGGTGAGTACATACGTACTCAGCAAGCCTTGGAAGAGTTCATAGATGAGTTAAGACAATGGCGGCTTAGGGTTTAAAAAGTCATGCAAGTTTTAAATACTAAGTGTACCATACTCAATGGTAGAGGTCCCAACCTCCACATTAACACAAGTGAGAAATATTTGATGTTCAAAAACTTGGGGCGAACCCCTGATTCCAAACTCTCCACAACCATCCTTCAAAAATTTCTCAATTTCCAAACATTTTGTCATCATGGGTTTGCTTTGCAACAAAACCACAGTGAAACCATTAAATCTCCACATCACCATTCTCAATTACTTTCCTCTTATCTCGGTACTGGTCTACCCCTCCATTGGGTAGATTTTTCCCATTTACCAAAACACATTTTATCTCTCATTCTAGAGTTGAACCTCACCCTCTCTCTATGTTGGACCGGAAACGGCGACCAGAGGGGGGGTGAATGGGAGCTTTTAAAAATTCGGGCTAAAAACTTAGCCTTCGGGTCTGATCTGTCTTCTGCGGAACAGGCTTCGAACACAGCCTTCGAAGGTCTGGTTCGGAGGTACTTCGACACCTTCGAACACAGGCTTCGGAGAGCCAAAAGTTCGAAGCCAAGAAGACTTCGCTCCACTGTCAACCCTCGAAAATCTACTCTGCTAAGTCAGTGCAGGCTCCGCACACGAGGTGCTTCGAGCAGGCTTCGCACTTCACCCTTCGCAAGAGTGGACAGCCCTCTGAGGACTTCGACCAAGTACTTGGCGACAGCAACGGGTGCTGGGCTTCGTACCCGAAGGTCTACACGCACACGCAAAAGGACTTCGCTAAGGGCTTCGACACAAGAAGCACTACGGGAAAAGATCAGGGCTTCGCTAGTAAGCAGCGAGGTCTTGCCTCGTGTTACACAGAGCGACAGCACACTGACAAAACACACCTCGCACGAAAAACAACCTTCGCCTCAACAGGCTTCGGTGCACTAAACTAGCGAAGTATGTAGATCGAGCTCAAGCAAAAAGCACAAGACAAACAGGGCTTCGCCGCTTGAACAAGGAACACTGAAAATGAACTCAGGATGTATTCAATCGAAGTGTGGCTACAGGAGCTCAACAGTAAATGCTCAAAGTGTTAAATGTTACCTACCGAGCCCCCATATTTATAGCCCACGGCTTCATCCTAAGGAAGTGACTACTTTACCCCTAGGGTTTACATCCATTTTGTCTCTACAGAACTAAGGGGTACAAAAGGTAGTCCACCTTTATTTTGGAGGCTTCTCTGTCAGCTGCAGAGGGGACAGTGTCAGCCTTTTTCAGAACAGACAGTGTCAGCCTTTACAGTGTTGACTTCTGGAACCTCCCTTCGCACGCGAGGGGTGCGGAAGCTTCGGCGAGAAGCCTGCAGCCTGTTGGCCTTCGCTCCGCCGAAGAGGACCTTCGATACAGTGACGGTTTTGAGCCGAAGCCGTCAAAAGCCCTTGGGCCTTCGCACCACCACCTCCGGAGTGGATCACCACGGCTTCGCAGCTACTCCGAGCTCGAACACCGTCCGTCCGTGTACCGAAGCCATGCATGGCCGAAGCACCTCAAGTCAACCTCACTCCGAAGCCCACCTTCGGAGTACCACCCTTCGAAGTCCCTCCTTCGTCCAAGGCCTCCGCATGAAGCATTCCACGAGCACTTCGTCGCAGTGCCTCTCCCCGAGCACACTCCACGACGAGCCTCACCCGGACCATGCCTTCGATGCGCCTCGACTTCTGAGACCTTCGTCGGGCCACCTTCGAGTGTCTCCCTCCGGAGCACACTTCGAACTCCTTGCCTCCGCAGAGGACTTGGTCCACCAACTCCGAAGTCACTCCATTCGGAGTACCTTCGAAGTGCCTCACCTCCGAGGACTTTGACTCGGAGTACCTTCAGCCGGAGCTACACTCCGCACTCTCTGCCTTCACCTGGCGCGCCTCGACCCGAGGACCGACCCGGACCACCTTCGCAGCCACCGTGACGGAGCTCCCCGCTCCCCTGGCATCAAGCCACCCGCTTGACCCAAGTTCACCTGGCTCGAACCCTGTCCGTCGCCTTCGAAGTCCCTGCGCACCACCGACAAGCAAACAAGTGTATCCAGTACTCCGGAGACCTCTCCGGGTTAGCAACCTTCGGTACACACTCCGGTGTACCGCCCAAAGTACCGAAGCCATCGGTACAAACCCAGTCATTGCGTACTGCCGGACCCCTCCGACAGGTACACTCCGCTGCGCAGCTGCAGCAAGCAAACACCGAACACACTCCGGTGACACACCTCCGAACACCCTTCGGAGGTACCACCTCCGAAGCCCCTCCGGAGGTACCCTTCGAACAGAGGGTAAAATCCAGTCAATCACTCATCACAAAACACCGAAACCAACCCTTGGTTTCTCAATCTCCCCCTTGATGAGTGCATTGACAACCAAGTCCAAGTTCAAGAAAATTTAAAAATTTCAGCACACAAGTGACCATAAAAAAACTCAGAAAAGAGCAAGAGCATGTCACTTGATAAAAGAATTTTTCTCCCCCTTTGTGAAAGAGTAAAAGCCCCTTCGGCAAAACTCCCTTTGGATAAAAACTCCCCCTGAGTTGAGCAAATTTTTTTTTTTTTCCCCCTTTATGTCAAAAACTCTCCCCCTTTAGAAATTATGCCTTCTTGCGGCAGAGAACATAGCAAATCTCTCCCCCTTTGGCAATGCAAGCATCAAGGAGCATTCAAAAGATGCAAAGCTGCGAAATGAATAGAATTTCAAAGACATATAATGCAAAAATATGCCAAAATTAACACAAATGATCATGTGCTCAGCTCAATTTAACAATCTGTGAAACAAGATGATGGCATGTGATTTTGTCATTGTAAGATAAAAGCATCACCACTTAATCATAACAGCTAGACATGAAAGGCAAGGACTGCGCAAAGCTAACAAATTCTACCCTAGACAGACAAGTCTTGTTCAAAAGGAGCTGTGAAAGCAAACTTGATGATCAATTAATTTTGTTGTTCTTTTTCTTAATGCCAGGGGTTATTTGTTTGTCCACCTTATACTTTCCAATCAAGCCAAGCCTAGGCATGAAAGCCATCTGAAGCTTAAGGCGGTGATTTTGGCATACACTACACTATCCCAGTTCAGACCAATGTGCAATGGTAAGCAGTCTAGAATAGAGTAGTGCGACAAACAAACCCTCCTGGATCTTTTCATTTAAACCAGGCAAATCATGGATTTTTGATTTTGATGAATTAAATATTTTGATGAGGATCCATGAATAAAGAACACATTTTTCAAGTTGCATATTTTAGCATCCAAGGAACAGTGTCTTGCTGTCAAGTAGATAAAAGATAGCTAAACGCAGTCCACCCTAAACAAGCTAGATACAAGATTATGCGGTGAGCAAGTTTTGATTTTTAGAAAATAAAACATCATGCACAATCAATGTTCCAGACATATTTCATAGAGCTGAGCTGTCATGATTTCTTTGAATTAAAAGCAGGCATATAATAGCAAAAGATGTAAGTGCAATTCCACACATAATGAGCATATGCAAGACAATTAAAATCAGCTCCCCCTCACAAAATGCCGTAGGGATGACAAATACCAAGTTCCCCACGCAAGTAAGCAAATCTAGAAGCATCGAGGGGTTTTGTAAAAATATCGGCAAGCTGGTGTTGGGTATCAACATATTGAAGTTCAATATCACCCTTCTCATTGTGATCTCTGAGAAAATGATACCGTACATCAATGTGTTTGGTTCTGGAGTGCTGAACCGGGTTGTTTGCAATACAAATAGCACTAGTGTTATCACAGAAAAGTGGAACACTCTTATAATCTAACCCGAAATCCCGCAAAGTGGAAACCATCCACAAAATCTGAGAGCAACAGCTAGCTGCAGCAACATATTCGGCCTCGGCCGTCGATTGTGCAACACTAGACTGTTTGCGGGAAGACCAGCAAACCAGAGACGTACCCAGAAAATGACAAGTACCAGAGGTACTCTTCCTATCAATTCTACACCCAGCAAAATCCGCATCAGAATAACCTCTAAGACATAAAGATGAAGACGATGAATACCATATGCCGAATTCAAGAGTGTGTTTGAGATACCTTAGAATGCGCTTAACCGCTTGGCGGTGCGAAGCTCGTGGTGAAGCCTGAAAACGAGCGCACAGACATACTGCGAAGTGTATGTCCGGCCTCGTGGCAGTCAAGTAGAGGAGGGAGCCGATCATGCTTCGGAACTCCTTCTGATCTACGGCTTCTCCATCTTCGTCAGGGTCCAATGCTACAGATGTAGCCATTGGAGTGGCGAGGGGCTTCGCATCGGACATGTCGAATTTCTTGAGCAGGTCCTTGGTGTACTTTGTCTGGTGGACAAAAGTACCTTGTTTGCTTTGCTTGATTTGCAAACCAAGGAAAAAGGTGAGTTCACCCATCATCGACATTTCAAACTCCCTGCTCATGGTATCTGCAAACTCGGCAACTAAAGCATGAGAAGAGCCACCAAAGATGATATCATCCACATAAATCTGAACTAGAAGGAAATCTTTGCCATGCTTGAGAGTAAACAATGTTTTATCAACTGAGCCCATCAAATACCCTCGCTCAAGCAGAAAAGACTTAAGTCTATCATACCACGCCCGAGGGGCCTGCTTGAGTCCATAAAGAGCCTTATGAAGTTTAAGGACTTTATGTGGGTACTTGGGGTTTTCAAAACCAGGGGGTTGTTTTACATAAACATCTTCACCTATGAAGCCATTAAGAAAAGCACTTTTGACATCCATTTGATAGAGTTTGAATCCCCGGGATGTCGCAAAGGCAAGCAAAATCCTAATGGCCTCAAGGCGAGCAACAGGTGCAAAAGTTTCAGTAAAATCAATCCCTTCTAGTTGAGAAAAGCCCTGAGCTACAAGTCTAGCCTTATTTCTAACAATTGTTCCATCCTCCCCTTGTTTATTTTTGAAAATCCATTTAGTTCCAATGAAATGAACATTTGGTGGAGGATCAACTAAAGTCCAGACTTGATTTCTTTCAAAATTCTCAAGCTCTTCATGCATGGCATTGATCCAACTAGAATCAGAAAGTGCATGACTAACATCTAAAGGCTCGAAAGAAGCAACAAAAGCAGCATTAGTAAAATGAGCGTGAGAACGTGTTACCCTTTGATCAAGCTCACCAATGATCTGCTCGGGAGGGTGCATCCTTTGGACATGATGTGGAGCCTCGCGGCGGGATGCAGTCTCCCCCTCAACTTGTGCGCTGGAGTGGTCCAAGATGACCGATGTTGAGGTAGTCGCTTCGGGACCTCGTGCCGAAGTAGTAGAAGCTGGGTCAGCTTCGGGGGTCGATGTCGAGGGTAGTAGGGGTTCATCCTCGAATTCTCCGGGATCTTCGTCTTCGAATAAGGTCTGTTCCATGTCGTGTTCATTTGCCTGTTCAAGAGCAGAACTAACAGAGGGGGTTGATTCATCAAAAGTCACATCACATGACTCGATGACAGTGTTAGTTTCCAAGTTATAAACACGATAAGAATGACCATGAGTAGTATAACCCAAAAAGATCCCGTCAGAAGATCGCGACTCAAATTTATCCAAGTTACCACGTTTTAGGATAAAGCAGCGACAGCCAAAAACTCGAAGATGAGTAACCTTGGGCTGTCTCCCAAAACGCAGCTCATAAGATGTCAAATTTAAAATTGAGCGCAAGAAAATTCGGTTTGAGATGTAGCAAGCAGTGTTCATGGCCTCAGCCCAGAATTTTCTAGGAGTCCTATGCTCATCAAGCATCGTCCTAGCCATCTCAACCAAAGTGCGGTTTTTCCTCTCAACAACACCGTTCTGTTGAGGAACCCGCGGAGCAGAGAATTGATGTTCTATGCCATGCTCCATGCAAAAGTCAACAAAGAGACTATTTTTGAACTCGGTGCCATTATCGCTTCGAATGAATTTCAATGCACCTGGGAGTTCAGTGAAAAGTCTCAAAGCCAAGCTCCGAAAGTGTGAAAACACTTCATCCTTGCTGGCAAGAAAGAAGACCCAAGAGTAGCGAGAGAAATCGTCGACAATAACAAGTACATACCACTTGCCGCCTAAAGAACTAACCCGAGAAGGACCTACAGTGTCCATATGGAGAAGTTCTCCGGGCTGTTCAGTCATCACTGTGGTGACTGGCGAATGCGAAGCGGCAATCATTTTTCCATGTCGACAAGGAGCGCAAACTAAATTCTTCTCAAACTTGAGCTTGGGCAATCCTCGGATCAGGCCTAGGGCGCTCAGACGAGCGAGCAACTCAAAGCTCATATGCCCTAGTCTCCTATGCCACTTCCAAAGCTCAGAAGTCGAATGAGCAACAAGACAATGAGAAGAACCAGATGACTCTGAAAAATCAGCTCCAAAAACTCTCCCAACCCTAAAGATCTTACACACCACAACGCCATCAGAATTGAGCACTTGCGAAGTATCGCGATGAAATCGCACTTCGAAGCCCTCATCAAGCAACTGAGATACAGACAGCAAATTGTATCCCAGGTTCTCAACCAAAGCAACATCTTTGAGAGTGAAGTTTGCGTTAATTCTTACCACACCTTTACCTTTCACTCTACTCCTTCGATTGTTTCCGAAGGTGATATGTTCCCTTTGCTTGGTTGTAGTGAGGCTGGAGAACCAATTTGCATCTCCGGTCATGTGGCGCGAACAACCGGAGTCCATGATCCACGTGCCCTCCAAGCCTCGACCTGTCGCCTACACATGATAAGAACGCCTCGATCGCTCAGTGCTGGGGTGAGTAAAATAATGACGAGGCATCCAGCACTGAGTGACACGAGTAGTAGGCACAGTAAAAGTAGACGGTCTACGCACATAAAAATCAGAATGGTGCAAAGTGCGAGGTCTACCTACATGCAAAGGACGCAAAGCATGTCGAGGTCTCCTACTCTGACGAGGTACAAAGCTACTCGCCCGAGGTCTACCACCATATGGAACATGGTGAACACCTCGAGGAGCAAAACCTCTCCGAGAAGCACGAGGAGCCTCGAAAACAGGACGAGAGTAATACTCAGACTCATGCATACCTAAAGATGGGTAATGCATGTCCTGATAGCTCACCGCCTGTGCACGTCGCTCATCCTTGATGCGACGGAAACAGAAACCAATCAAATGACCCGCCCGCTGACAATAAGAACAATGAAACACTCTTCTGGGGGCACTCTCATGGGTCACAGGAGCAACTCTCACAGGCTCCTTGGGTTTCTTCACAGTGGTTTTCTTGGGAGGATTTTTCTTGGTAGGAGGTGTGGTTTTCTTTTGTGGATGGGTAGGCTTTTTGGCTGGAGGGGTGTCCAACAGAGCTCTCTCTTTCTCTAGGGTGGTAGGAGAGGTAAAAACAGTTTTGGCTTTACTGTCTGAAGCTGTCCTCTCAAAACCCAAACCTAGAGCTACCCCGGCTCTGTCAGCACACAACTTGGTCTTGGCCAAGAGCAAATCCATCCTACCCTTCCCTTCAGTGCATTTGTTCACCACAGAAAGAAGGTATTCATTTTCTGACATGAGGTTCTCAGCTCGCTCTCTAACAGTGCCTAGCTGGTCCTTAAGGGTGATGCAAGTGTCACAAACAGGTTGCACATCCTTAGAACTACCGGCCCTCTCCAATCTAGCCTCTAGATCATGAACATGCTTATCACGTAAATTAATGCTATCGCGTAATAAAGAGCAGTTCATGCAATCAATAATATCATGAGGTCTAGAATCCACCTCCAAAAGCTGCTTCTGTGCAGTCTCAAGCTCAGAAAGAGTTTGAGCATGAACAGAACGCAACTGAGCAAGCTCACTCATGACAACAGAACATGATTCACATTCAGCATCATCAAATTTAGACTTAAGCATGGCATACTCAGTAGACATATTTTCTAGCCTAAGTCTAAGGTCTTTTCTTTCTCTAGCGGCTTGCACAAGTAATCTATCCTGACCAAGCACTACTTCATTCAGCTCATCTAATTTAATTAGAAGCTGGTCAGATGATAGGTTTACCTCAGATGAGTCAAGCTCATCGCCGCTGTGATCGCTGTCGGCCATGAAGCAAAGGCCGGTGAAGTCACGTCCCTTCTTATCCTTCTTGTCCTCCTTCCTTGGGGACTCCTCCTCCTCAGAGCTCGACTCCTCAGTTGAGGAAGTGTCGATGTCGCTGAGAGCAGCAACAAAAGCTCTGGAAGCGGCCTTGGCTACTTTCTTAGCCATCTTGCCGCGCTTGCCCTTCACAAAGGGCTTCCTCTCCTTTTTGTGGAATTTAGGGCGGTCACTCTCATCTCTCTTTTTGACCTTGGGGCAATTGGCCTTTATGTGAGAGGTGTCGCCACATTCATAGCAGCCACTAAAACCACTTCTCCTCTGATCCCGTCTCTCATGATGAAAACGGGTGAACCTCCGGGCAATGAGAGCAAGCTCGTCATCAGCTAGAGTATCCACCTGCTCCTTTGTGACGGAGACCAGGGAGGACAAAGCAAAACCATCTGCAAGAACACAAGTGCCTGATGTGCTTGGTTCTGCAGTGGTGCCACGGCTAGTGCTAGAAACCAATGCCAATGGCTGTGGCAAAGAGCTTCTGTGCACTGCAAGAGATGCCTTGGCAATCTCTGTGGACTTCAGCTTGCTAAAAAGTTCATCACAGGTTAGAGTGTCATAGCCTGTGGACTCCTCAATGCTGGATATCTTCACCTCCCATATGCTACGGTCAAGAGCATAGAGAAGCTTGATAGCCCTATCATGATCACTGTAAGCAAGCGTCCCGTTGGATCGCAAGTTACTCACTATTGCATCAAAGCGAGAAAACATGGCATCTATAGATTCACCAGGTGCCTGCACAAACAGCTGATACTGTTGGTTGTATGTGCTTAGGCGCCTGGCCTTAATCTGAGTAGAGCCCTCATGATAAATAGTGAGCGTTGTCCAAATTTCCCTAGCAGTCCTAAGGTGCTGCACCCTGTCAAACTCACTCCGACTCAAACCAATGAACAATATGTTCCTTGCCTTCGAGTTGGCAATGTACTGATCTTTTTCGGTTTGAGTGGTGCGGGTATCAGGGATGGAGTATTGTGAGTCCACAATCTCCCAAATTGCATTTCCTTGGCTTAACAAGTAAGCCTCCATGCGCACCTTCCAGTATGCAAAATCTGTCCCATCGAACAGAGGAATTTTACTGCCTCTATCCATGTCGCCAACAGATCACAAAACCGGTTAAGGTCAACTGGTGATCTTAACCCGCTCTGATACCAATTGTTGGACCGGAAACGGCGACCAGAGGGGGGGTGAATGGGAGCTTTTAAAAATTCGGGCTAAAAACTTAGCCTTCGGGTCTGATCTGTCTTCTGCGGAACAGGCTTCGAACACAGCCTTCGAAGGTCTGGTTCGGAGGTACTTCGACACCTTCGAACACAGGCTTCGGAGAGCCAAAAGTTCGAAGCCAAGAAGACTTCGCTCCACTGTCAACCCTCGAAAATCTACTCTGCTAAGTCAGTGCAGGCTCCGCACACGAGGTGCTTCGAGCAGGCTTCGCACTTCACCCTTCGCAAGAGTGGACAGCCCTCTGAGGACTTCGACCAAGTACTTGGCGACAGCAACGGGTGCTGGGCTTCGTACCCGAAGGTCTACACGCACACGCAAAAGGACTTCGCTAAGGGCTTCGACACAAGAAGCACTACGGGAAAAGATCAGGGCTTCGCTAGTAAGCAGCGAGGTCTTGCCTCGTGTTACACAGAGCGACAGCACACTGACAAAACACACCTCGCACGAAAAACAACCTTCGCCTCAACAGGCTTCGGTGCACTAAACTAGCGAAGTATGTAGATCGAGCTCAAGCAAAAAGCACAAGACAAACAGGGCTTCGCCGCTTGAACAAGGAACACTGAAAATGAA
Organism: Zizania palustris; assembly: GCA_019279435.1. Lineage (NCBI taxonomy): Eukaryota > Viridiplantae > Streptophyta > Magnoliopsida > Poales > Poaceae > Zizania > Zizania palustris. The sequence continues at coordinate 10,449,352 of JAAALK010000290.1, read as the reverse complement.
CTCAGGATGTATTCAATCGAAGTGTGGCTACAGGAGCTCAACAGTAAATGCTCAAAGTGTTAAATGTTACCTACCGAGCCCCCATATTTATAGCCCACGGCTTCATCCTAAGGAAGTGACTACTTTACCCCTAGGGTTTACATCCATTTTGTCTCTACAGAACTAAGGGGTACAAAAGGTAGTCCACCTTTATTTTGGAGGCTTCTCTGTCAGCTGCAGAGGGGACAGTGTCAGCCTTTTTCAGAACAGACAGTGTCAGCCTTTACAGTGTTGACTTCTGGAACCTCCCTTCGCACGCGAGGGGTGCGGAAGCTTCGGCGAGAAGCCTGCAGCCTGTTGGCCTTCGCTCCGCCGAAGAGGACCTTCGATACAGTGACGGTTTTGAGCCGAAGCCGTCAAAAGCCCTTGGGCCTTCGCACCACCACCTCCGGAGTGGATCACCACGGCTTCGCAGCTACTCCGAGCTCGAACACCGTCCGTCCGTGTACCGAAGCCATGCATGGCCGAAGCACCTCAAGTCAACCTCACTCCGAAGCCCACCTTCGGAGTACCACCCTTCGAAGTCCCTCCTTCGTCCAAGGCCTCCGCATGAAGCATTCCACGAGCACTTCGTCGCAGTGCCTCTCCCCGAGCACACTCCACGACGAGCCTCACCCGGACCATGCCTTCGATGCGCCTCGACTTCTGAGACCTTCGTCGGGCCACCTTCGAGTGTCTCCCTCCGGAGCACACTTCGAACTCCTTGCCTCCGCAGAGGACTTGGTCCACCAACTCCGAAGTCACTCCATTCGGAGTACCTTCGAAGTGCCTCACCTCCGAGGACTTTGACTCGGAGTACCTTCAGCCGGAGCTACACTCCGCACTCTCTGCCTTCACCTGGCGCGCCTCGACCCGAGGACCGACCCGGACCACCTTCGCAGCCACCGTGACGGAGCTCCCCGCTCCCCTGGCATCAAGCCACCCGCTTGACCCAAGTTCACCTGGCTCGAACCCTGTCCGTCGCCTTCGAAGTCCCTGCGCACCACCGACAAGCAAACAAGTGTATCCAGTACTCCGGAGACCTCTCCGGGTTAGCAACCTTCGGTACACACTCCGGTGTACCGCCCAAAGTACCGAAGCCATCGGTACAAACCCAGTCATTGCGTACTGCCGGACCCCTCCGACAGGTACACTCCGCTGCGCAGCTGCAGCAAGCAAACACCGAACACACTCCGGTGACACACCTCCGAACACCCTTCGGAGGTACCACCTCCGAAGCCCCTCCGGAGGTACCCTTCGAACAGAGGGTAAAATCCAGTCAATCACTCATCACAAAACACCGAAACCAACCCTTGGTTTCTCACTCTATGAAACCATACGACTTCCCGAGCTACACAAGATCGTTCCTAGACACTAAGGCTAGCCGTACACCACAAAAGCGTACTCTGGTAACGCTTCCCAACCCACAACTCAGTTTATTGTTGAAAACCAAAGTCAAATACTACGCATGGGAAACAATCATGACACTTGCCCATGACCGTGGGCACGGTTGTTCGAACAGTTTATACTTTTGTAGAAGGTGAACACTTTACCCTTACGACACGAACTTACTCCTACTACCCCGGTAGTAGAGGAGGTTCGTGACAAGGCATTTCCAAGGCCGATCTAGGATAACCTATTACCACATGGACGGGCCCCTCTCGGCCAAGGATCAGATAGTCTCTGCTCCTTCTCCCCTAAAATCCTGTGGGTGCTCAGACTCTTTACTCCTTCTCCCTTCCTCCTTCATATCCAACAATTCATCACAAGCCAAAAATCACGTCTGAGTAGGACTTCACAAAACATTCACAAACAATGAGACACCCTAGCGATTTTACATCCATCGATAATCAAGTGATCCTAAACCCGCTCAGTACTTAACCAAGGACACCCCATAATGCCCGCAAGGTTGTACTTTGGTGTGCATGACGTTTTTCCCAAGGAATCGGTCGTTATGCGCCACTTTCAGTTGGGCCCTGGAAGGCGACGACGACTCATGGCAATTTTTACCCAAAGCACTCCTTTTTCATTTTCTTGTAACACAACCGGTATTTGGTACCATTTTTCCAAAACAATCCTTCGAAATCCATTTTATCCCACACGATTCATTTATTTCAGTAATTGCATTTGGTATGAAATAAAAGATAAAAGTTGATTGAGTATAACCCACATCACAATATTATAGCGGGGTTATACCAATATTTGTGGTTACAAAGGTTTACAAGATTATCAACATTTAAAGGAAGGCTAATGTGACAAGTTTAGGTTTTAGTTGACTTAACCACGCTTGACAGTCGTCGATAATGTTGAGTGTATGTGTGTGTCCTAAACATGCATTTGTACATAAATAATTTAGCAATTATAGGAGCAAGCATGATCAAAGGAAGACTTGCCTTGTTCGGGAAGGTAATCTGGGTCTTCTAGGTCAAAGCCTTACTGGTCCTCATTATCAACAACTATGGAATAATTAACAATACATAAAGAAAAGCATACAAAAGTTTTACTAAAATATTTTTATTCTAGATTAACATGAAATTTAGAATTTTAGAAACATATAGGAACTTGAACGGAGCTAATCGAAATTAAAATGAATTTTCTAGAGCTATCGAAATATTGTCCAATTTTTAAAATATATCTATATATAATTAAGAATTAAATTTATAACCGATCAGCCTATTAAAATAATATTTTTATTTTTATTATTTATTTATTTTTATTTTTTAGAAAATAAATATACATATATATTAAAAAATGGAAAAACTTCATTGTATAACTAGGCCGGCCAAGCCAACCCAGGGATGACCGTACGACCAGGCGCTAGGCTCAGCATGCACGCGTGCAGAAACGGAAGCTGTCTTGCGCGGGCCCAGCGGCCAAGCACACAACAGTAGCATTACAATATAAAATGGGCCCACTGGTCAGTCGCACAGAACAGAGGAAATGCAGTGGCTGGAGGTTGAAGACGACCGCGGATGACCGACATTTCTTTAGCAATTTAATAGAGCGTCCGCCCAGTAGGTAGGTTCAAGATCAACGGTAGGATTGCTAAATGGAACTATGGTTTCACCAAATAGCAGCACAAAACAAAACCACCATTCGCTGGTGCAGATGGCAACGATGACCCTCCGGCGACCAACGAGAGTACTTTTAACCAGATTAGACATACTACAAACCTAACCGCACTATCTGATTGAGCTAAAAGGGCTACATTATTCTAGCTATTGGAACATGTTATACTAAGCATGAATTAGGTGTTGTAATGATTAATTGCAAGAAGACGGTACCTGAGAGCAGATCAGGGAAGAGGCGATGAAGTGAAGTACAGAAGGGGGGTTTTGGTTGCGGTCTTGATCCGGTGAGAATAGCTGCAGAAATGGAATCGGTGAGGACTCACGAACACAATGCAAGTCTCTGCTCGAGCAATGGAGCAACAAAATAGGAGAAATCATGACATACCGAGTTGGCGACGATGGGTTCTTTGACGAACAACGATGAACTCAGGGGCTCTAAGGGTGTGAGAGCAGTGGGGAGTGGTGAAGAACTCAGTGTAGAAGCTGGGGACTCGCGCGAGAGAGAGAGGGATGTAGATTTAAGCTCGAGCTTAGTTCGGGACACCATGATGACGACTACGGAGGAAGCTACGATGGGAAGCAGTGAATAGCTCCTGTAGGTGTGACGTGCAGAGAGCGCAAAGGGAGAGGCGAAGCAGGCAATGGGACGTCGAGGCAGAGCTGTCTGAGGCGCTGCTTCCAGACGACGACGCATGGACGAGGGAGAAGCCAGGATGGACGCGTGGCTTCGCTGCTCTACTGGATGCTGCTAAGCAAGCTGCTAGTGCTGCTAGCTGGAAGATATGTGGCACATGCACATGAAGCAAACGACAACAGAGAAGTTGCTAGTAGCAAAAACCGGATGCTACATGAGACATCCAGATTTTCAACAATTGTATTAGCACTCAAGAAGCCAATTTTAGATCTATTCTGAAGGGTCACATTGTATATCTTTTGAAGCTACAATAAACCTATTGGAAGCAACGTTACATAGTACGTTGGACCCGGCTAGGGGATGAAAACACTAAATTCTTTCATGCGGCAGCCACAGACTGTCTATGGCACAATACTATTTCCTCAATAACTCTCTCTAACGGAGACGTGGTTTGCTCTCAGGGAGATAAGGCGATGCTACTCCTGGATTCTTTTAGGCCTTATTTCACCATTGTCGGATTTGGAACAGTTAGCCGACCCCTTTTCGTTATCAGAAATAAATCACGTGATCCAAGCGATGCCAAGTAACAAGGTCCTAGGCCCCGATGGTTTCAATGTGTACTTTTTCAAATCATGTTGGAATTAATATTATAAAATATGACTTTCTCATACTATGCCAAGCATTTTATCACAACACCACAGATATTTGGTTAGTCAATAATTTGTTTATCACGTTGATTCCAAAAAAGGACAATCCAACTTTTGTTAATGACTTTAGGCCAATCTCCCTTGTCAATTCAGTTATCAAAATAATCACCAAAATTCTTAATAACAAATTGCAACCTATGATGCCTCGGATTATTCATCAGAATCAATATGGATTTATTAAGGGAAGATCTATACAATATTGTTTGGTCTAGGCCTTCAATTACACCTACCAATGTCATTCTAGCAAAAAACCAACAATTCTACTTGAGCTTGATTTTGAAAAAGCTTTTGACAAAGTGGAACATCTCGCAATCATGTCTATGCTAGTTCATCTGGGCTTCCCTTCGAGATGGATTTCATGGGTTTCATCCCTTTTTCAATCAACCCATTCTGCAATTATTCTCAATGGTAGTGTGGGCAAATTCTTTGATTGCAAGCGTGGTGTGAGACAAGGTGACCCCCTTTCACCTCTCTTATTTGTCATTGCAGGAGAACTTCTACATTACATTCTAAAGAAGGTAGTCTCTAATGGGGTCAGCAACACTGCGCCAGCATGCCATCACCTTGAAGATTTCCCTATTGTCTAGTATGCCGATGACACAATTATCTTTTTGGAAGCTTCGCAACGAAATCTATTTTTTTCTGAAAGCCATTTTGAACTCCTTATCCATCTCGACTGGGCTCAAAATCAACTTCACTAAGTCTTGCCTGATTCTAATCAATGTGGAAACTCCTGACTCTAAGACACTGGCACGGACTTTCGGCTGCCCTTTGGGAGATCTTCTTATCCCTTATCTTGGTCTTCCCCTAGGTATTAAAAGACTAAGGTTCCAAGACTTCAGCTCTCTTATCTCCAAGATAGAACGTAAGCTGGCTGCAACTTCTTATTGGTTCTCATTTGCCAGCAGAGTCCGGCTGGTTAACTCGGTACTTTCTACCCTTCCTACTTATTTGATGTGTATGTTTTGTTTACCAGCAAAGACTATCAACTACATGTCTACATCGATAGGGCTCGTCAACATTGCCTTTGGACATGACCCAATATACATACATCAAAACAAACTCTCATTGCATGGAACAAGGTCTGTAGACCTAAACAAAAAGGTGGGATGAGAGTTATTAGCCTAAGGAGTCAAAACACAGCGCTTTTTCTTCCTCTGTATATTCATTCACAAAATCCAAGAAAATTTAGTTAGCCAAATTCGTCCAGCTCCAGGATACAACTAGCCATTTTTTCTTCCTTTGTCCCTAGAAGCTCTCTCTGAATTCCGGCAACTTCAATCGATCATCAATAATTTAGAGTTTAATTCAATTGCTTCGGACACATGGAGCTATATCTGGGGCTCGGTCAATTATCAACCTCACAAGTTATATTTAAGCTCCTTTCCAGGTGCACCCGCTTTTCTCCTAGCTTTGGAAAACTCATGCTCCAACAAGATTCGGATATTCTTTTGGTTGCTCCTTCATGACCGCCTCAATACTCGTGACATTTTACAACGCAAACATATTACCCTAATCACTATGGACAATACATGCTCACTCTGTCAGGACGACTGCCTTGAGTCCTCGGTTCACCTCTTTTTTTCTTACAACTTCAGTGTCACCTGTTGGGCCTGCATTGGTTTAAGTTGGTCTGATGATATTTCAGCTATAGATTTGGTCGCACGGTGTACGGATAATTACTTCTGCCAACAGACTCCTTGTGACTCCTGGTTTAGTTTGTTTTACACGGAGCTTCTGATAGAACTAGAGTAGATCACTAGGCTAGGTCTAGCAGGGTTCAACTAAGTCTAAAACATGGCATAGGTTCTTAATAGATAAAAACAGAGATGAGTAGTGTAGCGTACCTTCACCGGAGGGGGCCGGAGTCGACGAGGAGGACGCCATGGCGTAGGGGGGCGGCGAGGGAGGCTTCCCACCGCTTAGTGCAAAGGTTAGATCGGGTCTCTAGGGATGTAGGGGAGGAGTTTGGGCGTGCAAAGATTAGCCTTGCATCCTGAGCCCTCCCCCTTATTTATTGCGCTAGCGGCAGGGGCCCCTCAACCATGAGTTGGTTGGGGCGCCCCCGATCAGGGCGCGTGGGAGAACAGGGGGTTCTGTTAGGGACGGGACTGAGTGCGCATGGGGAGAGAGGGATTCGGCCCCCTCTCCCCCGAGATCTTATCCTAACATTCTCCCCCTAGATCTCGACTTAGTTCTTAACTTACTTAACGTTACCTCTATCTCATTATAGATCAATGCATAGAGCATGATGCATCACAATAGTCAGTTACGTACTACGTGACTCAACAGCTACAACACATTTCACTACTTTGAAATAGTTTCTAAACTTATTTTGGGCTCTTATAAATCCAATGATCATAGGCTTTCCTTTAAACCCATACCGGTTAAGTGTTCTCTGAACACATTGGGTGGTAAGCCTTTTGTGAGCGGATCCGCAAGCATGCGCTTGGTACTTATATGCTCTAGACTTATAGTGTGATCTTGGATTTTCTCCTTAACAACATAGTACTTAATATTGATGTGTTTGGCAACACCACTCTTCTTGTTGTTATGGGAGTATAATACTGCTGGCTCATTGTCGCAGTATAACTTAAGTGGCTTTTCAATGCTGTCGACCACTCTTAATCTGGGAATAAACTTTTTGAACCATAGTGCCTGTCCGATGGCCTCATAACATGCTACAAACTCGGAATACATCGTGGAAGATGCCGTCACAGTTTGTTTGGAGCTTTTCCACGACACAACTCCTTTTGCGAGTGTGAATATATAACCTGATGTGGACTTCTCAGTATCCACACATCCCGCAAAATCTGAGTCTGAATAACCTACTATTTCAAGGTTATTTGTTCTCTCATAGGTTAGCATGAGGCCTTTTGTGCCTTGCACATATCGCAAAGCTTTCTTAACTCCTTTCTAGTGATCTATGCCTGGATTTTTCTGGTATCTGCCAAGCATCCCGGTGGCGAAAGCTAAGTCAGGGCGTGTACATACTTGAGCATACATTAGGCTTCCAACACCAGAAGCATATGGAACCGACTTCATTTGATCGATCTCATATTGGTTCCTGGGACACTGAAAGTTCTCAAACTTATCACCCTTGACTATTGGAGCAGGCGAAGGCTTACAGTAGTGCATACTATATTTTCTCAGTATTTTCTCTAAGTATGCCTTCTGTGATAATCCTAATACCCCCTTAGTTCTATCTCGAAGAATCTCGATTCCTAATACATATGAAGCTTCTCCAAGATCCTTCATGTCAAAATGAGAGGACAAAAACTTCTTAGTTTCTAATAGTAGATTAACATCGCCACTTGCTAGTAGGATGTCATCCACATATAAGACTAGGAAAATAAATTTCCCATTCTTGAACTTAGCATAAATGCATTTGTCCTCTTCATTCTCCTTAAACCCAAACTTTCTAATTGTCTCATCAAATTTGAGGTACCACTGCCTAGAGGCCTGTTTAAGACCATAAATGGACTTAGTTAAATGGCATCCCAAATTTTCTTTCCCTTTTATGACAAAACCCTTGGGTTGTGCCATATAGACATTCTCATTTAGATCCCCGTTGAGAAATGCCGTCTTTACATCCATTTGATGTAGCTCTAAGTCATAATGTGCCACTAAAGCCATAATGATTCTAAATGAATCCTTAGATGAGACGGGAGAAAATGTCTCATTATAATCTATTCCTTCTCTTTGAGTGAAGCCTTTTGCAACAAGTCTGGCTTTAAATCTTTCAATATTCCCTTGGGAGTCACGTTTGACCTTGTAGACCCATTTGCAACCTACTGTTTTGGCTCCTTTAGGAATTTCTTCTAATTTCTAGACATCGTTGGTACTCATAGACCTCATCTCATCCTCCATGGCCTCAAGCCACTTAGAAGAGTGAGGACCTCTCATAGCTTCTTCAAAAGAGGCGGGGTCACCCTCCATTTGAATTTCTTCACTCATATAAACCTCATAGTCATCAGGAATAGCTGATCTTCTTACTCTTTGTGATCTCCTAACGTTCTCTTGAATTGGGATATCATCATTTCTAATGTCTTCTTAAATTGGTACATCATTTCTAATGTCTTCTTGAATTGGTACATTATTTTCTAACACAGGGGGTTGTTCTTCTTGTTCTTCATTAGCAACAACTGGAACTACAGGCTCCTGAATAACAGGTTCCCCATGAACAACAGGTGTCGCTAATGAAGGTCCAACTTCAAGAGCTGGACTAATAGGTGCTATCACAGGTATATGGAGAATTGGCTCTTGAATCATAGGAGTAGGTGCACAGACCCGCTTCTCTTTAAGGCTAATTTCTCTCAATACCGTGCTCCCCCTGATCATAGCGTCTTCTAAAAAGACTGCGTGTCTCGTTTCTACAAACTTGGTATGTCTACCAGGACAATAGAAACGGAAACCCTTAACTTATCTGGGTAGCCAATAAAATAACAACTCACTGTCTTAGGATCTAACTTACCAATATTTGGGTTAAATACTTTAGCTTCAGCTGGACATCCCCATACTCTAAAATAATTTAGAGAGGGTTCTCGCCCAGTCCATAACTCATACGGTGTCTTGGGCACCGACTTACTCGGAACCCAATTAAGAATGTGAATGGCGGTTTTTAATGCCTCCATCCATAAACCAACCGGTAGAGTGGAATAACTTAACATGCTTCTTACCATGTCCATTAAGGTGCGATTGCGCCTTTCTGCCACTCCATTTTGCTGTGGTTCGCCTGGTGTAGAATACTGGGCGACTATATCATTTTCCTGTAGAAACCTTGCAAAAGGTCCAGGAACTTGGCCATACGGGGTATGACGACCGTAGTACTCCCCTCCACGGTCAGATCTTACTATCTTAATCTTTAGATCATGTTGATTTTCAACTTCAGCCTTAAATATTTTAAATTTATCCAAGGCTTCTGATCGTTCTTTAATTGGATAAATATAACCATAGCGTGAATAATCATCTGTAAATGTTATGAATGAATCATAACCATCTACAGACGTCACAGGAAATGGACCGCAAATGTCCGTATGAATAATTTCTAAAACTCCTGTGCTTCACTTCGCGCCTTTCTTAATTTGTTTGACGTATTTGCCTTTAATGCAATCTATGCATTGATCTAAGTCTGCGAATTCTAAAGGCGGAAGAATTGACTCCTTAACTAGACGTTCAATCCTACCCCTCGAAATATGGCCTAGGCGACAATGCCATAATTTCGAAGACACGTCGCTAATTCTCTTACGCTTATTTGTTTTGCTAGACGATACTGTCTCACTAATTGTATTTACTGAATCACTTAAGGACAAAAGATAAAGTTTGTCATGCTCGAAGGCAAGACCCACAACTTTATTATCATAAATAATAGAACATTGTCTGTCGCCAAAATGACAATCGTACCCATTATTAACTAAACAAGAAATAGAAATCAAGTTTCTGCGCATCGAAGGAACATAGAGTACATCGCGCAAAAGAATTACAAAGCCATTCTTAAATTCTAAAGGGAGATTTCCAATGGCTTCAACTTCCGCTTCGATGCCATTTGCCACTCTAATTGTTCTTTCGTTTCTTTCCAAAATTCTCGTCGTAGCGAATCCCTGTAAAGAGTTGGCAACATGAACAGTTGCACCTGAGTCAATCCACCAGGTGTTGGTAGAATAATCTAAATACAAGGATTCATCTATACAAGTAATTTCATCGTTACCGTGTTTATGCATCCACTTGAGGAAATCCACACAGTCCTTCATGTGGTGTCCCTCCTTCTTACAGTGCCTGCAGACGCCTTGAGGGACATCATTGTCCTTAGGCGCCTTTCCCTTTCTCTTAAAGGTCTTAGTATTTTTCTTAGGGGTAAATGTCTTTTTCCCCTTATCCTGAATCTGGTGAACTGAATCACCACCTCGAGCCTCCTTAATGCGTTCTTCCTCCTGAACGTAGTTGGACACTAATTTGTCAAAAGTCCACACTTCTAGCAGAGAATTGTAATTGATAACGAAATGCTCGAAGTCCTTGCTAAGTGAGCTCATGATGACATGAACTATAAAATTATCTGTCATTGCGCACTCCATAGTCTTCAGCTTAGCAGCCCAGTTGCTCATTCTAAGGATGTGGTCTCTAACGCCTCCACCACGGTATTTCTCATTGATAAACTTCTTAATTGTGGAGGCGCAAGCAGCCTTTGAGGAACCAACAAACTGAGCATCAACCCTCTTCAGGTACTGAGTGGTTGTCTCACAATCAAGGATTGAACTCCTGATTGGCTCCAAAATGGAGTTCTTAATGATCATCAAACATTTTCTGTTTGAGTGCTTCCACTTATTATACGCAATGTCATACTTCATTCTTATAGGAGCAAAATCCTTCTGACACGCAGCAAATGCGTCAGCTGTCTCACCAGTAAGCATTACTGGCTCAGTAGGCTCAACTGGGCATCCTTCCTGCAAGGAAAGATCCACATCTAAGATGGCGAGAGCGATCAACGGACCCTCTCGCCAAGATCCATAGTTGTCCCCTCTGAGTTTCTCAATATTGTTCATTTGAGCGAGTAAGTTGCCTGATAAAAATTGATAGTCAAAAAGGGTTAATTACAGGCATGAATGAGACATGCTAATTTAACGTTGGTCAAATCAGCGTGTGAAAACTCAATAAATAGGAATTAATTCTACATCACCGTTGGGCAGAAATAGAATCAATTCATCTCAAAACACAGTGATTTTATCACCAACGTTGGTCAGGAGATAAAATTACTATGCAAAATAACTAAAATAAACTTTTTATTTCGTCAATTAAATTATCCCTTTGGTTCAAATTCAATCGACAACAAATATAAACTTAATAAGGTGGATGAACATAATATTTGATTAAACATGTGGTAGCACAGCGGAAGACATAAAAAATTATAGCACATGTTTAATCAGCATAAAGAAATCAGTAGAAAAATTATTCTGAATTTAATAACTTAAAAAAAATTATTCTCTAATTTAAATAAGACGTTGGTCTTATAAAAATCAGAAAACATCAAAGAAATGCACTAAAAATTCTCATACAATTTAGAATAATACTACTGAATGTGATGAAATTTACAAAATTATTCCTGCATCAAACTCATTTTTATCTGATTTTTGGGCAATTTTCTCATTTTCCAGAGAATAATTAAAATAGAAACTAATTTCTTAAATCTGGAAATAAAAAAAAGGAATTTCAGCCCAAAAATTTGGCCCAACAGAAAATTTAACAAGGCCGAAGCCTACCTGGGCCTAGGCCAGGTTTTCGCCGCGCGCGCGCGCGTAACCTGGGCCTGGGCCGACAAAACGTCCCCCCGCCTGGGCTCAATCGCGGCCGATTGATCCTGTCCGACGGCCAGCCGCCACTCTCGGCCAAATAAAAACCCCAGCGCCCCCCCCCCCCCCGCTCAGCCCTAAACCTAATTCATTTCGCCCCCACCCGACCGAGAGTGATGCGGAGGCCGGCGGCGGTGCGGGCGCGCAGCGCAGGCGCGCAGCGCAGGCGCGCGGCGGCCCGGCGGCGCACGGCGGCGCGAGAGCACGGAGGAGGCTGAGCGGTGGAGTACGCCAGTGCGGGCCTGCTCGCCGGAGCGCGCGCTCACCCGAGGGTGAGCGGCACTCCGTCGAGTCGGTCCGCTGCGGCGGCCACTCGGCCGGCGGCGCTCACCGGCGAGCGGCGGCGCGGCTAGGCGGGGAAAACCATGGTGAGATCCCCCCTCTTCTTCTCTTAGTTTAGGGTTAGGGTTAGGGTGAAAACCCTAACCCTAACATTCGGATCCCCTTTTTTTGTTGTTGATCCTCTTCTGTGTTCTTACCCGAGGGGTCCTTAGGCGGATTTTTACTTAGGGTTTCATGTGAAACCGAGGACAAAATGGGGTTTTCTTAGGCTTATCCGAAGGCTCACAGGGGGATTTTCTTAGGGTTTAGCCGAGGCTTACAGGGGTTCTTAGGGGGTACATACAGGGGCTTAGGAGGTACATACAGGGGCTGGTTCATAGTACTTAGTAACGCAACAATGGCGTCGGATCAAGGGGTCCGACGCCTAAAACCCTAGCTAGCCTAAGTCTAGATAGGCTCTGATACCATTGATAGAACTAGAGTAGATCACTAGGCTAGGTCTAGCAGGGTTCAACTAAGTCTAAAACATGGCATAGGTTCTTAATAGATAAAAACAGAGATGAGTCACTACAACAAAACAGGCAACTTCCGTCGGCCAAAGCCGACGGAAGTTAGCCCTTTCCCGACGGAAGAAGCCAACTTCTGTCGGCAAAACGCTATCTTCCGTCGGCCTTTGGCCGACGGAAGCGACGCGACGGAAGTTAGCTAACTTCCGTCGGCCACCGACGGAAGTTAGCTAACTTCCGTCGGCTTGACGTGGCCGACGGAAGTTAGCGCCGAACACTGCCACGTCACCAGGGGGCCTCTAACTTCCGTCGGCCAGCCTGGCCGACGGAAGTTAGGGGCAGCTAACTTCCGTCGGCTAGGGCCGAAGCCGACGGAAGTTAGCCTTTCTGCCCACGTGGCCGAAACCAGCTAACTTCCGTCGGCTATGGTCAAAGCCGACGGAAGTTACCTGGTATTTTTTTTTATTTTTTCCTGGTTCCCCTACTCACACTCACATCCAACCACAATTTCACATACATTCACAATACACATCCAAAATCACATTTCACATCCAAAATCACATTCAAACTTCACATATAACATCCAAAATCACATCTCACATCCAAGTTCACATCCACACTTCATACATCACATCCAAAATCACATAATATAACTGAATTCACATCCAAAGTCACAGTACACATCTGAATTCACATATAACATCCAAACTCACATACAAATTCACAAAACACAGCGAGAGCCACATACAAAGTCATATTTGTCCATATACTCACTGATCGCCCACATTTGGGTCGTGGGCGCCGCCGCTGCCTCCTGCTTCGTTCACATTTGCCCCGGAGGCTCCATCCTGGCCAGGCGTACGGAAACACTGAAGAAATAGACAAAATTAGAAACGAACTCAACTACCCTTCTAAACGCTAACTTAGGTATTTAGGAGGTACCTCAGGTGATGTAGGAGATAGTGGTGGTGGCGGGGGAGGTAGTGGTTGAAACAAAGACATGTCAAGTCCACTGTTTTGCTGGGCTAGTTGCTACACATGTTGTAATGTAATCAGTTAGTTCTAAACCTATTTCTGAATACTTTTGAACTGCAACACTCTAAAGTAAGCTTACTTGGATCATCGCCTGCTGTTGTGCTAAGCAGGCGGTATAGTACTCTTGTTGTTTGCTGTAGTGCTCGTCGCGCCGCCTCATTTCCTCCCTCATCCGAACCATCTCCGGGGTTTCTTCTGAGCGACGACGGCTGGAGCCAACTCCAACGGAGCTCTGCGACGACTGATCTGACTTCTGAGCTCTCACCGCTCTCGAGTCAATAACTCCATTGAACATGGAGTACCTGCAACATTAACAGGAGTTAGTTACCATCACAAAACCATACACAAAACATTATTAAAAACACTGTCTCACCGTCCATGGCTTTTGCCACCTCCGCTGGAGTACACGGCCATTTGGTCCACAGGTTCTCTCCGCCAATCACCCAATGAAATCATAAAAAAACTATAAATTAATAGAATAATATAATTAGAATCATATACATAATATCACAACATATATTGCATATTAAAACAAAACATCACATATGAAACATATTTAAAAGCGTGAAACATACATAAAATCTCAATATTAATACATGACAAAATTCATATATGTAGCAAAAAATACCAAGAAGCAAGTCATACTAAAAAACATCTAAGAAACCTTTATAAAGCAAGATGCATACTACTATCATTCCACATTTCAATATATTGCAATCCAGTACAACGACAAAATTCAGAAATAAGTTAACTTTCAACTATACTAACAATATCATATCATGCACAAATTAAAAGCGAAAAAAATTAAAGCCGAAAAAAATTACTTAATCGTCGGGCGGCGACGAGTGGTGGGTGATGGTGTCCGGAGGCCGGCGGTGATCACAGTGGCACCACGCGACGGATGGCGATGGCCGAATTGGGGGCGGCGGTGGATCCTGAAAATTCACACATCTGATCATGCAAATTCAGAATTCCTAAAAATTATTCTAAATGACAACACTATTCCTTATCCGACCACATCCAATACAAAAAAGATTTTAACTGCATATATACTTTCAGACTTCAAATTTCAGACACACAGATTGAATGGCCAGGCGGGCGCCCAACTCCACCAGGCGAGACTATAAATCTATTATTATGCTTTCCAACACCAATTTATTCATATGCTAAAGAAAATAGGTGACAACTCACAAAACAAAAGATGAACTAAAGCTTCTATTTACATATCACATTTCATCAATTAGTTCACATTCTGTCAATTTTGCACAATTAATAAAAAATGACAACTTCTATGACACAAAATTAGAAAGGATAGCAATTAATTCAGATCAACACTCACTATAGCATATCAACAATTTAACTCAGCATTTACTGTAGCAGTGTATCACAAACTGAGATTCCTATCCAGAGTGTTTAATCATCGAGACAAAATTTAACAAACCACAATATAGAAACCCTTACTATTGCGCGGACGGCGGCTGGGCGGGCGGCGGCCGGCCGGGCGGGCGGGCGGCCGAGGCGGCGGCCGGGCGGCCGGGCGGGCGGGCGGGCGGCCGAGGCGGCGGCCGGGCGGGCGGCGGCCGGCCGGGCGGGCGGCGGGCGGGCGGGCTGGCGGCCGAGGCGGCGGCCGGGCGGGCGAGGGCGGCCGGGCGGCGAAGCGGCGGCGGCGGGCGGGCGGCGGCCGAGGCGGCGAAGCGGCGGCGGCGGGGAACGAGCGGGAGTGCGCGCGTGTACAGGGAGTTAGGGCTCCCTGTACGCGCGCGCGGTTGGGTGAAAAGCCCCCTAACTTCCGTCGGCCAGCATTAAAGCCGACGGAAGTTAGCTAACTTCCGTCGGCTTTAATGCTGGCCGACGGAAGTTAGGGGGATCCGGGCGGCCGCGGAAAAACCCCTGCTAACTTCCGTCGGCCACTGTAAGAAGCCGACGGAAGTTAAGTTAACTTCCGTCGGCTTGTGGAGGCCGACGGAAGTTATTTAACTTCCGTCGGCTTGCCCAAAAGCCGACGGAAGTTAACTTGGCCGACGAAAATGTTCTGTTTTGTTGTAGTGAGTAGTGTAGCGTACCTTCACCGGAGGGGGCCGGAGTCGACGAGGAGGACGCCATGGCGTAGGGGGGCGGCGAGGGAGGCTTCCCACCGCTTAGCACAAAGGTTAGATCGGGTCTCTAGGGATGTAGGGGAGGAGTTTGGACGTGCAAAGATTAGCCTTGCATCCTGAGCCCTCCCCCTTATTTATTGCGCTAGCGGCAGGGGCCCCTCAACCATGAGTTGGTTGGGGCGCCCCCGATCAGGGCGCGCGGGAGAACAGGGGGTTCTGTTAGGGACGAGACTGAGTGCGCATGGGGAGAGAGGGATTCGGCCCCCTCTCCCCCGAGATCTTATCCTAACAGCTTCAACTCCAGAGCCACCGTTTTAAGTCCGTGCTTAAAGCCGCTCTAACTAACTAGCTAAACAGTTTCTGTAATTTCTCTTCATCCCCTCTACCCCATATTCTCTTTGTAACCTACTTTTGTGTTTTTTTTGTAATATATAACCTCAGTAGAAGCTTTCCCGCTGGTTATTCTCTCAAAATATATACTTGAGAAAACCAATAATATATTGTTGTTCTATCGATGCATGTAGATAGTTATAGATAACATATTGTACGTACTCTCTTATAAATTCCTCATTTTCTTCTAGTTTAGATCGATCAGAACTTGTACATTTTATAGTGTGGTAGATATATAACCAACCACACCCCCTGGGATGTCATACCAGTTCAGTATATTTTTTAATTGATAGGTTAACTGTTCATCCCATATTTTTAAATTAACTACCATTTACTTAATTATAAGTTTCAATACATTGTATTTAATTAGTATCTTAATAATTAATATATCTTTTCTAGGATGATCTAAAGACTGAACATGAATAAAACACTTTCCTGCAAATAATGGGCCTTTCTTAGAGGTGAATAGTACTGGATTTAGCCATTGGGTTGCATTGTTGTTGACCATGCATATGCATGGGCCAATCACCATTAATCCCCCATGTTGTCATAAGGCCTAAACTGCAAACTGCTTGGGTCAATTGATTGAGCTAGAGAGATATGTAGCTTTTGAAGGGGAAATGGTCCCTGCGTGAGCATGCAGCTAGCAGCAGCACACCTGTTTTGGTGGATCCGTCCACAGGCAGCATCACGTGCATGTATGCGCCTCTTCTTGCACACAAGAGTCAAGACCAATTTACAGGAAATATTGGTAAAATTTTGATCAATTTTGATGCATGCATGCATGCATGGATGAGCGAATGATATTCAGAGTTAGCATGCATGCAGTAGTACTCCTGATTGATTAGAACTGCAGAATTGATTTTCTAGCTTGCAATTTTTAACAGTGTAGTGTCGGCAGCTCGATCTAATATTGATATAATTAACCTCTGTGCGTGTGAGCTCTGAATTGAACTTGTCGTGTTTTGTTCATCAGATTGATCGTTTAATTTGGCCGCGCGCATTATATTATTATTATGCATCTCATCTTGCTGCTATGCTGCTGCTGCTTATTTGTTCATGAGCATGCATGAACATATGCATCGATCAATGGAAATGAGTACCTATCTGTACATGTATATATAGTACCAGACATGGCCCCAGTGAAATGTGCAAGTTAGCTCTAGCTAGCAGCTCACCGCCGGCGATCGTGTGGCTGTCATCGGCGATCCGGAAGCCGGCCGGCCAGCTGGTCGGAATATTCGTCATGCAAGGGTCGTCTCGTATCATTCTGGCCCGGTGAATTTCGAAGCAACTCTTTCGTTTTTCAGGCATGGCGATCATATCGGCAAGGAGGGCTAGCAAATTAAACAAAGCTCATCGATCCCTTGTAGGATTATATTACACCAACGTCGTCTCCGAGAACCAACAGAAGCTATATATGCATGGTCATCACTGTCCGTGTAATATTCGTAAATACCAGAATTTAAACACTGACGGCATGTCATCACTATGATCATCATCTCTCACCCCTCTCTATATATATTTATATATTATTAGTGCTTCCCAGTTCAAATCAAACTCATGTTTTATAAGACTATTATTGAGCATGCACCTGACTGTTACTAGCTAGGGAATGTTAGTTAGTTAGTGCATGGATTCATTGGCTCTGAGCTCATCAGTCATAGCATCTACTATATCCTAGGATGCTGCTTAATTTGTGCATGCTTCCGAATAGTGTCAGACCATTGCATCGGGGCTCGGGCTCGATCTCTCATTAATTTCGGGTACAAATCCAGGAAACACGATGAATAGGCAGCCTTAACTACTTTTGTCTGGCTGTTCTTCTATCAACGTATCGATGACTGAAATAGCCAAGAACAAGTTTTAGGATTTTTGCTAGAAATCTGCGACCTGGAGCTAGCCATGCATCTCTCTCGCTCCCACTGCACCTTGGCCGCTAGCTAGCTACTGTGAGAGGACACGCGCTGTGCTGTGATATTAGATATAAATATAATGCCAACGAAACTACTGCTCAAATAGCACAGATATATAGGACGAGCCTGTGGTCCATGCATGGACTGAAGATGATCAGCACATCCACCAGGCCCTCGATCTCATATATATGTGCATTGTCCATTGATGTATATATATATATATGCAGATCAGCCACAAATATGCATGCATCCATCCGTATTGGTCTTGAAGTAGTGCAGCTAGGTCAGAATTAACAGGATGCAATTAAATAGAAAACTGTATCCGGTACTTATTAGACCCTATTTACACGGTCTCCAACAACATATATAACATTACGACACCTAAACCTAAAAATGAGTGCTTCGTGTAGCTTTTGCTTAAAAAATCTAGGTCCAACATAGTAGGTAAACGCTATAACCATTTTGGGTGAGAGATCGAGCGGAACCCAAAATTACAGTCATGTTTCGTCTTCTTTGTTGGAGACAGACGCTTTTGGGTGCGAGACCAATTTCCTTCACTGCGACTCATACCGCATATAAGGATCATGTTTTGGGTCCTATTGTTGGATACAATCTCAGAGATATTATATATAGCAGCTGTTAGTTAAATAATTTCTGGCTCCTTGAAACAAAACAGATTTTTTTTAAGATCGTAAAACTCAATATAGCTAGAGAATATAGAAACTAAAAACTGAAAATACCGGTTTTTTCAGATACACTCACCAAGTCACTAGCTATTTTTAGTAATCTTAAACAAGGATTTAGGTTACATGGAAATTAGGCTACCTGATACTTACATGGTGCGTTGCTGTTCATGTGCTCTCCTCAGGTATAGTAGGACACCCTGGTGAACAGTAGATAAACTATGCTGTAATGCTGCGACATGGAAAGGTAATACCTACTACGTACCACTTGTATATGGACATGTTTGGTTTATGGCCTGGCCACAATACATGATTTAGCATGAACTATTTAACCATATATATATATATATATATGCGAACAATAAGATTCAGCTAGCTAGCACCAAATCTCCTCAAAACGCCATTATTAAGCATGCTCAAGCGGGAGTAGTACTAGGATGGGTGACCTCCTGAAAAATTCTCGTTCATATCCCCGATACCATGTGGTCTATTTCAAAAAAAAGATTCAGCTAGCTTACAATGCGTAGAGATGCATGTGTGTGTGGCCAGTAGTGTCTTGACCTAGTCGAACGAGAAAAACAAAATATTTTCGAAATATTACTCGTGGCAACCTTTCGCTTTTTTTGCGCGAGTATGACACCAGAGTGACGACGATCGATCATCGATGGATATTCGTGGCAGCATTCAATTTTAATTATTTATTATGGAGACACACCCTGATCTTTGACCACAGAGCCACACCGGCCTCTGGATATTTTACTCCTTGCAAATCTTGAGTTAGTGGCTCAGATTAGAACACCGAACTCCCATTTATCCGCATGCATTTTATTTTTCATTTGGCAGTACTGTGGAGTGGTCAGAATGACAAGAAATTAATCGAATTCCGATCGATCCGCATAATGCATGCAGCAGCATCCTGTTGTGTTTGTGTATTCTACCGGTCAGTGGTATTATACTACTACTGAAATCAATCTTAATCGTAGATTTTAAAAGGTAAATTAGTAATTTAATCGATTACATTATAGATATAGGTTCTATGTATTTCGGCTTTAGATTATAACAATTTTACATATATTTCTTTAATTTGGTCGTCCATCTCCGCTTCACTCATTTTATTCGATGATTTTACTCTTTCTAAATTATACTATCACTAATCAAGATAATGATAGAAATCATCTTTAATTTAACCCTTGAATATATGGATGGTTGATCAGCAAAAGTTGAGATTCAGGGTGCGTTTGGTTCTGCTGTGAGCTATGAAAAAATTGTTGTGAAAAAACTATTGTAAGTTGTCTGCCGTAAAAAAACTAAAAGTCGTTTGGTTGAAGCTGCTGTGAAAAAACTGATGTGAGCTGACTGTTTTTATAACTTACATAATTTTCATCATTATAATATTTTATACATATATATAAATAAGAAACACTCAACATTGACGCAACTAAATAACTGGAAAATATATTAGATAAATAAAAAAGTGCATAGTTCATTTCATAAAGTAACCGACAACCACATGTTATCTCATGGAATTGTGTAATATTACAATACAAACCATAATAATGTTAGTATAAATTTGAAAGCAGGGCCCAAGCTGCTTTCAAATTTATACTAAAAAAGCTGTTTGGTTCAGCTTCTGTTTTTTCACAGCAGATGCAGATTTCAAAAGCAGGACTAAACGCACACTCATTAATTGTAGAAGACTAGCTTAGGTGTTCAAATCAACGTGTTCTCTCTTCTCCAATAATTGTGATGAGCAACCAGAAGCAAGCACCGGCCACGCAGCACCTTTACTCGTCATGAAAGTGAATAAGGAAGCACTGCACGGTAACAAAACGAAAACGAAGACGACGGTGACAGGGTTAACCGGCAGCATGGGGAAGAGCTCAGCATGCAGCAGCTAGCAGCAGACAGCAGTGTGCAGAGTGCAAGTTGATGCTGACAAGGACCTAACTTGGAAGCACACCAATGGGTCACAACTCACAACTTAACCTAGCTAGCTAGCTCAGCTCTCTGCATTAATTAGGCGCCATTGGCTGTCATCTCTGAAGAAGATGATAAATGATAAACGATAACCAACCATCTCATCACAAACAGTAACACAGGCAGCTCGATCTGTCAATCCAGCATTTTGTTACTGTTCAAGATTTCAAGATTTCAAAAAAAAACTAAAAAGACAGTCCAAAAAAATCAAGTTTTTTTTTGGGACAGCTAAAGCCATGATTATATTATACCTCTAGTAACCCTAATACATGAGTACGTGTGATAAGATTTTATTGTGATTTGACGATGGAGAGATCATCGATGGTGTATAAATACAGGGAAATTGTTTGTATGTGGGGGTCGAGCTAAGAGATCACGGGGATATCTACCAATGGAGACATGTCCGTTGGCAGCCACTCATCCACTGTTTTGTTTCAAGTTGACACAACAGTTGGACTACTGATCTCTGCCCTGCAACATATGCCAGTTTGATTCCAGGTTTAATTTAGTTGAAAAATAACACTATTATATTTTTTACGGCATAGAAATATAATATACCGACAGTCGCTCGCGTAATGACATTTTTTGGACTTGTGGACAAGAAATAATAAATTAACTTAAATGGTTTTGTTGCTTCTCGTTTATTGTGCTTTAAAAATATAAGTTGTTTATTTATAAGAGATGTGACATTTATTTAATAGGGCAAATATGGAAGAAAATATATAAAAAGTTAAATTTTAAAACTACTTACATCTAATATATATAAGAACGACGAATTATGAATACTAAAACAACTTCTATTATAAACACCTTGAGAATGTATACATCCCAAGATTTATTAACACTTTCGGAATATATTTGCAAAACCCAGGGATTTTGATTGGTGAATATTATTAGCTGCAAAACCACTACACTGCACACGTGTAGTCGTGCAGATTTCCAAATGAAAAATACCTCATGTACAACAAATTATAGTAGTAATAGGAGGGTACTACAACTTACAATTCAACTAATTAAATATGGTGCATTTTGTATAATTGTATCTGTGTGTACGGTGGATTAGATTACTTTGCGAATTTACTACTCCAAATAAGATTTAACCTGCTTGCAGCACTTTACCTTGGATGGAATAGAATTTTTTCTTAAAATAATATTTTTTTAAAAAAAATTCAAATTTATATGCCGATTTCAAAAAATTGCAAAACTAATAGGCGGTCGGCATTTGAAGTGCCGACTGGTGCTGACATGGCGTAGTCGGCACCAGTCGGCATTTGAAGTGCCGACTGGAGTCCAGTCGGCACTTCAAATGCCGATCGTATGTTACTTTTGCAATTTTTTGAACTTGGTATACAGATTTGAATTTTTTTAAAAAAATATATTATTTTAAAAAAATTCCCTTGGATGCATGCATGGTTGGTTTTCGCAAAAAATATATGTTTTCACTAGGTAAAATATTGTCATCCTAAAATGATTACCAAATTTTTTTTCGAGAATAGTACTATTTTATATCATAGGAACATAGGAACATATATATGGTGCAGAGGAAGTCCACATCGCACCATAAAATCATGTCATTGCTTCCATGTTACTGTATGAAGTTTGGACGTGCACGTACCTCACAAAAAATAATATAGGCATATTTTGTGCAGTCCATTGCCCATAACTTTTACTGTGTGATAACGTGTGTGTCCCCAGCATTTTCTGTACTAGCCCCGTGACATGTCTGGTGTGCACGTGGCATTTCCTCGACCACTATTTCCTACATCTAATTTTTACCACCATGAAACATGCATGTTTTCTTTCTGTCAAGTTAATAGGATCAATTAATTTCATAGATGTAATAACCACGAGTAAAAGAATTCGATATCTTACCGTAATAAATCACCGTGATATGATCTAGCATCCACGATTAAAAGAAATCGATGTTCTTACCTTCTAAGTAATAGCTTATCTTTTTTTCTAACTAATGACTAAGATTAATTATATCTCTTATCTTATCTCTCGAAGACGTAAGTCACACAAGTTCTCTCTTCACTTTATCACCAAATAAATTGTTTTCTTCTAACTTTAATAACATGGGTTTTCTCCGATTCTTTTGTGGTTTTTTAATATTTTTTTACAGAAGTTTATTTTCGATGTTGATTCTTTTGTGACATAAGTGAAAATGGATGCATTGAAGATAATATGTGTTTTTATGGTACATTTTATACCTCTTAAAGATATAAGGATATAATTAATCTTTGTTATTCTTGTTACCTCTTAGAAGATAAGACATCGATTTTTCGATTTTTATTTTAATAGTGGTCATTAGCTCAGAGTGACCTCCTAGGAGATAGAACATCAACTTCTTTTAATGGTGACCGTTAAATCTATAAAAATGAATAGTCAATACTAATTAAGTGTTTTTTAAAAAAAATTGTCATATACACATTGGTGTGTCAATTATTACATGATAGGAATTCACACTTGGCTTCCTTTATTTCTCAGTAATTTTCCTCGCTCTTGTCAAACCAAGAAAACCATGGGCTGTCCGGCACACAGGATGCATTGATAAGTTGTCATTCTCATGTTAGTTGAAATCTGCATCAGTATGTATCCCATTTAAGGGAACTGTGTGCATCATGGATGACTCGGATATCAGAAGAATGCAAATTGTGAAGTGCTTCTGGGCTATGCAAAGAAGGGAAGACTTCAAAGATCGTAATGTTCCCATGGTTACTAATGGAATTGCACAAATCAGTTTTTTCAGCTCATCATTTGCTTCAGAAATGAGCTATTCCCATTTCAATGCTGCATTAATGGTTTATATGTACAGTTCTAGCTTCCAGATACATTTTATTTTTATAAGTCTGATGTCTTGAGCAGACATTTTTTTTCTAGAAAGATGTATGTAACAAATGAAAAATAGATAGATAGCTTGAAAAAAAAAAAGAACTCAAGACAATACTCTCTTTAAGCACAAAGAGAGAAATCCTTGTAAGCTGTGAGAAGCTTTTGGGGTGTCTTTTTGGCCTCCTATCATATGAGCTCATTTTTCCCTTCTCCCCTATAAATTTGTCAAGCTCGGTCTCACTTGGTGAGAGATAAAGAGATAGAGGGAGAGAGATGTACTAGCTGATGAACTGCTCTCATGCACACCAGATTGCCATAGGTTCTTAGGTGTTGCTTCTGCTCTTGCTCTTTTCTCTCTTTGGATGTGTTGTTGAATGGTGGATTCCTCCATCTCTGAATTTGTAACTTCTCTTTGCTTTGCTCTGGTTTTGTTGGTGATTCTTTACCTGCTTTTTAGTTGCGGATTGCAAGCCAATTAAGCATTTGTTGTTCTTGAGGACCAAAGGATTTTTAGGGACTTGTGTATCCACCTACCTTATCCTGAACTTGTTCTTGCTCATCTTTTATTAAGCCATCAATGGCAAATAGTTTTCATGAATGTTGTTGGCAATGAAAATCCCAAGTGATGTGGCCAATCTCTCCAAGCTGGCAAAAGCTCATGCAAGTTTTTAAACACGAAAAAGAAGGATTCATGTAGCTATCTGCATGGATGGCATACCCACAAATGGATTTTTCAATTCAGGAGTGGTTCCTTTTTTTGAGGGGAGGGGGGTTATGGTAGTGGAAGCTGAAGAACAAATTCCGTGAGCATGAGGAGATTCAGTCGAAAATTTTACAGCTGATGTGCATTGGCAAATCGATTTTCTGTTGCCTAAAGAATCATCAAACTTCTTTTTTTCAACATTATCATGGGATCTTTCACTGGTTTCTGCAAAGCTGAAGCCTTTCTTGGTTTCTCATCAACATTATCATGGGATCTTTCTGCAGGTATCTTTCATGTAGGGGAAAGCAAGCTGTGTTTCAGTCGCCTGATTGCTGCCGGAATCCGCGAGGCCTCCAACGAGCGACGCCGTCGGTTGAGGCAGCCGGCACGGCAATGCCGGTTCCCCTTGCCCCATATCCAACTCCTCACGTGCCATTCACACCTCCCAATGGTATGTATGGTTTCCAATTGGACACTGCAAGAACACTTACACACAGCTAGCTTTTGATTCCTGGTTCAGAGGTTGAAGCTTGTTCTTTTCATACAAATCCTGAAAGTACCGGCAAACCTTTTACTGCTTGTTTTGCTGTTGCAATGCATGAAAGATGCTTTTGTTTTCTGAAATGAAAACGTTAGCGCCATGGTTGTGCAATTTCAGGGGCCCAAAGCCAGCTCGTGTGCTCCGGGTGCCGTAATCTGCTCATGTATCCAGCCGGGGCGACGTCGGTATGCTGCGCGGTTTGCAGCACCGTGACCGCGGTGCCTGCTCCCGGTATATATATACGCACGCATTTTTTTTTTTTTGCTGAAAGATTGTCCTGAAATGCAAATGCAGTTTTTTTTCGTCTGATGAATCTTTGTGAAATGCAGGAACCGAGATGGCGCAGTTGGTTTGCGGAGGATGCCACACTCTCCTCATGTACATGCGTGGTGCAGCGAGCGTGCAGTGTTCTTGCTGTCACACTGTCAACCTGGCTATGGAAGGTACCAGCAAAATCTCTCCTCCCCCTCAGCTCGGTTGCAATTGGTATATTCTGTGGCTTTGATTCCACTGTGCAAGATCCTCCTCCAAATTCCCGAGCACAATATATTCTTGTGAGTGAAAGTAAATAAGTAATAGCAATCAGTCGCTAGCAAAAGGGTTCAGAAAACAAAAGGGTTTGAAAAGGATATCCTACATCCACCAGAGCATGATCAAATATCTCCCATGATTACTAGATGTGCTACACAAGTAGCCCAGAATCACTAGAGCATCAAGTTCTCAACTTTTCTATATGCTGATACAATCTTGAATAACAAACGATTCACTTGTTGTTGTTGATGGCAGCGAACCAGGTTGCGCATGTAAGCTGCGGGAACTGCCGGATGCTGCTCATGTACCAGTATGGCGCGAGGTCTGTGAAATGCGCAGTCTGCAATTTTGTGACATCGGTTGGGGTCAGTATTCCGATTCATCACCAAAAGTTGACAACTTGTGGGTGCAACCTGAATTCTGCATGACTGGAGAGTGTGCTTTGTGAATCTTTTTCAGGCCTCACCTGGTGCAGACCAGAAGCCCAGCAGCTGAAGTCCCATGGATATCTCAAAAGGATGCTTTGAGTGCACATGTATAGAGTTCATCCCTGAAGCATTTTCTTCCTCATCTTTTTTTTTAATCTCCTTTGCGGAATAAACGAGAGTGTTGAAGCTAATACCTAGTGCTCAAATTCGTCGAATTGTCTGTAGAACCGAACCACTGTGATGATTATGCATTGCTCACATTGCTCATTGTTTCTGAAGAAATTTTCTTTTAAAACCGGCCTCCAAAATGCTGCAATCGATTGCTTGGCGGCAGTTGGCAGCCAATGTTGATGGGTGCGTGGCACCCTCTCCTCCGATCCTAGCAACAAGTTGCAGTGTGATGGCATGCATGTGATCAATTTGATCCCTGAAATGGATCGTCCTGACAAGTGATAAGGACTATCAGTCTTTGATCACTGGCCCAATAATAATTGGCATTTGTCAGGTAGATGTAGATGCAGAGTTCAGGGATGGCAAGTGCAGCCTCGTCCATTGCACTTGCATTGTCGTTATACAGGGGCGGAGCCCAATGGACGAGAGAGAGTTTCCAAGATCCGGGTTCAAAAAAATTTAATTATTCCTAGTAGATATTTACCTTTTATGTACTTCAGTGTACTAGGTAAAGTGAAAGTGATGTATCCCCTCAGTTTTTCTCTAGTTTTGTCACGTCGTTATAGTTGTGCCCCTCGAGATTCCATTTCTTTTGTCAAGACATTTTCAGATTGTGTTCGTCGTGATTGTCTATTACGCCTCAACGGACTGTTCTATTTCTGATTATTTTTAAATAATATTTTTTAAAAAAATCAAATTTGTATGTCCGTTTTAAAAAATTGCAGAAGTAGCATGTGGTCGGCACTTAAAGTGTCGACTGCATGTCACGTCAGCTCCAGTCGGCACTGCAAGTGTCGACTGGTGCTGACGTGACAGAATATGATAGGAGACAGCATTCAATCGGTACTTGAAGTGCCGACTGGAGCTGATGTGGCACCAGTCGGCACTTGAAGTGACGACTGGAGCTCCAGTCGGTACTTCAAGTGCCGACCGCATTTTACTTCTGCAATTTTTTGAAATAGGTATACAGATTTGAATTTTTTTTAATAAAAATAAAAAAATCTATATTTCTACCCTCATTAATTTTTCTTTTCCTTGCTTACTTTATTTTATAAACAACAAAAACCATATTATTATTTTTTTACATAATACAAGAGTTTTATACCTTGTTACAAAATTTGGTGATATATATTTGGTATTCAAAACTAGGAGTATATGGAACTAAGTCTCGATCTTACATTTCTTCGGTATGAGTTTGTTTCATTTGATATTATGTTTTCGTTAAGGTTTTGCCTATAAATTAAGGGGAGATTTGTTATTTTGACACTTGAAGCGGCTTTCGTATTTTTGATATACGGACTCACTTTCATTGATCTCCGGTTCAACATATCAGTCTCAAGAGTGTCGTCATAAACAAAGTGCACATCTTTGAAGTGTCGAAATATCATTTTTTTTCTAAATTGAGGGACTTATTCCTCGAGTTGGAAACACAAATCAAAAATAAAGATGCATAAATAATTTTTTATATCTTGTATATCTATTGTTTTTATGTGATTATTTATCGCCCCGTAGCAGGAGTTTCTCAATACTTGCTACTAATAGTATCATGAAACTAGTTCGTTCCAATTGCTAAATACATTCGAAACGATTAGCGAGCTAGGTTAGTGATCAATCAATTACTCCATCAAAAAAGACTTTACTTATAGCACTTTAGTTTTATCTAAAAAAACTTTATTTATATTTTCTTATCTGGTTTACAAATCAATAAGTTTCATTCTGTTTGATATATTTCGGATTTCTATAATAATAATTCGTTAGAAAAATACATTCAAAACCAGGTAGCGAAAAAACCATGCCTTACCACGGCAAGTTAAGCCAACACACACTTAAGTCAGATTCTGAGAGTGGAATGACTCCGCTCCGCGTTTAGAAGTAAGAACGGAGACATTCTATGTTTTGTTTAGTTCTGGAATCTGATAGAACGTAGTGGTTCTGTCCCTTGTTTAGTTCAAGAGCGATAGAAGAGATGAGAAGAAAAGCGGATGGCGTGGGAAGCGAGTTGTTCAGTTCGGTGGATTTTTTGAGAGCGGATGGTTTTGGATCTTCGAGAAATATTCCTTTTTGATAGTCACTCTGTTCTATATAATTCCAAGCAAAAATACAGTAAATTTAAATGGAGCCGCTCACTTCCACCTAACTCTTGAATCAAACGCTACCTTAGCATTATTACGGACAACAAACTCTTCCACTCTAATTGTAAACATATATAAACGACTAAAAGCGAAAACATAAATCACACGAAATTGAGATTCTAAGAAAGAGTTGATAAATATTCCATATCTAGCTAGTGAGAAGGAAGTTTGTGTACTTAGATCGATTCAAAATACTAGTTTATTTCTAAATTTTATATCTATTGAGTTTTATGCAGATCAGGACTTGTATGACGCATGAGCAACGAGCAGAAAGCCGAGTCTAATGACGTGCGATGAGTGGAGCGGTAGATCTAGCGGTCGCGATGAGTGGAGCGGTAGATCTAGCGGTCAGTGCTGATTGGCGAACGTCGGCATAGTGGTAGTGGCGCTCAACGGCTTGAGTTGGAACCCTAGTTGTGCGCGTGTTTTTTAGTTTTCCCCTACGCACCGTTGGGCACACGTGTTGGAAGCAAGCTTAAAGCCACGATTTTGGCTAGGCGCCACCACCGCCCAAGGCGCCTAGCACTGCGGTCAACTGCCTAAGCCATAGTTGACCTACCTAGGCGCCCCGCCCGCCCAACCTGTTGAGTAAGGACTCTAGGCGGTGTTGAGGTGGTGTCCAACGCCTTTTACTGCTTAACCGAGCACCTAATGTTGACTTCTCGAACACTGGTTTTATGGGAAGCTAGAGATTCAGGTAGTTGTAACTACTAGGAGCTTTTCTAAACAGATAATTCATGTCTCTCAAACACGATTGCAAAGAAAAATATACATATACGAAGAACACATTAATCGATTGTAAAGGCACGCTCGCACGCGCTCGCAAACACACACACACACACACACACACACACACACACACACACACATATATATATATATATATATATATCTTTTGATGATATTACAGTAAGTGCATGTACAAAAGATGCCTCCTTTTAACTTCTTATAGTCAAATTTAGGTATTTAGCAGAAAAAAATGTGCTCACAGTTCTCCTAAATGAAGCTCTAGATTTAGTGGTAACCTAAATCAACAACTAGTCATCAAATTTGGGGATTTTTGAAGGTGCTCTAAGTTATGCTATGTAAATATTAGGTTATAGAAAATAATGGCCAATTTTCATCTCTGAAACCAGATTCATTGCGGTAACGCAAAACGGTTCTTTCATGCAAGTTCATAGCAGGTCTTATGCACAAGGAGATGTTCTATGTTAACAAAACTAAGCATAATTATTGCAAGACTGAAGATGAGCATCAACTACACGTGCATACAGATGTCTCACTGTGCAAGCGTTTGAACTGAACAGCTCTCCAGCGTTCTATACAACTGACGTGACATTGTTGGATCAAGTCATCAACCATATGCTCATTATCTGGGAGCTCGATCGATGTTATTGTACAGTTGAGTGAAAAATCCAGAGTTGCTGCTAGCAGATACCAAGCAAGCCTCAGAGGATTGTGCATCGGCTTCTTTGTTCTGCAGGAGATATTGTGGCCTGTTGGAACCTGATCGGATCAAAAGTATCCACTCCATACTGCAACAAGGAACCGGTTTGTAAGGAAGAATGGGCTAGTAAGATTCAAGAATTTGTAATGAGAATTGGTGAAATGGTATACCTTTTCTCTCAATCTTTGGCTCCACGCATCGTTCCTGATTGGACGGTAGTCAAGGTTGGGTACCCTAGGATCAGCAACAGGTTGCTTGCTCATCAATGGATGTCGGTTTACAGACCTCAGGACAATGTACTCATCATCGCTGTCATAATCTGCCTGGCTGCTGGACTGCACTATGAGCGCTACGGTAAACAGCACTGCCTGCAAAAGAGGGCTTTAGTTGCATATTACTTATCTAAATAGTAAATACTGAAATCTTGAATGAAATGATAATATACGGTTGAATCTTCACTGGTAATACTCCAGTTGTATGTCACATGAAAGGCAGTGCAAAGCATTATGAGTACACAAGAAATAAACACACTGAAACTGAACCCAGAATACCTAACAGGTATATTACTTCATGAAAATGTAAATCATGTGCAGCTTCTTGCCCAACTGTTTTCCAGTACTTCCAGCGATCCCAGTCAGGTCCACTCCAGTATTTTAACATGGAATTTTTTTAATATATACTGATATCTGACAGTTGCCCAGGTCTGCACGTGTTAATATACACTACTCTGACAGATTGACAAAGCATCTTGACAAACTAGCACACATTGTTTTGATGACAGCATTTTTGAATTCAGGATTTAAAATACTGAGACTAACTGCAACTTGATGTGCAAACTAGAAAGAAGTGCAATGTCAACTTGTGAACGTGTATAATTGTATTGGACAAGTAGCAGAGAAGAGGAAAGTAAATGTCCCACTTACACTTATTAAGGACAAAGCAAAGTGGGCTTTTGTATAAGCCGCTTAAAACTGTTGGTAGTTGAAACAATTTCAAGCATCCGCTGCTAAAACCACATTTGGACATTTGGATAAGTTTGACTAATTGTCATGAATTAATCTCTACTATTATAAAGCATGAGAATGGTATGCGGATTCCGTCCACACTTTCCCTCCGCTGGCTTCAACTGCCTCCCCGTGCGCTCACCCGCACCACGCGCGCCCTGCCCGCCCGCATGCATGCAACCACCCGCCCGCATGCAGGAAGAAATGCACGGGGAGAAAAAGAAAAATGGAAAAGAAAAAAAAGAAAAAGAAGAAAAAGGAAAATGTATTTTTTGCAGTCCAGTCCTTTAATTTTTGTATTTTGCGTAAATGTTAAGCTCACCCCACCTAGCCAACCCAACCATAAAACCTAGGCGTTATAGTGGGAGAGGTGGGGGATTTTATCATAGTCCAACATTCCCCCTACGGCGTGCGAGCCCGGCGTAGCCCGCAGCAGGTTCTAGAGGCCCGGCGTAGCCCGCAACAGGTCTCAGCACATTAGATAGGCGCAGGGGAAATCACGCAGCGGAAATGCGGAAATGCGTGGCCAGGGGGATTCGAACCCAGGACCTTGGCTCTGATACCATGTTAAGCTCACCCCACCTAGCCAACCCAACCATAAAACCTAGGCGTTATAGTGGGAGAGGTGGGGGATTTTATCATAGTCCAACAGTAAAAACCCTTAGATTTCTGAAAAATCACGCAAAAACTAAGAATTTTGCGCAAAGACCCTTGGAGTTCTGAAAAATCACGTAAAACTATGAATTTTGCGTATAGGTAGTTAGATTCACTGAAAATTCTAGAAATACCTTTTCTTGCATATGTTTATTATTTCTTACATCTCGTTCCAACTGAATTACGAAAAAATAACTGTTGAATCTCTATTTATAATTTGTTTCGGATAGTAATATATCACATTGATTCTTATCATCGTAGCAATAAAATAAACCCCATCGCAAAGCACGGACCCTTTACTAGTAGGTATTATGGCAGTAAGGCAAGGTAAGGTGCCTAACCACCTTCACACCTTTTAAATGAGTATGGCATGGCAATATGGAACAATATATTTTGGAACAACATGAATTTAAATTCAGAACCACATCGCATAGAAATAGTTAAAAAATACTTCATAGCAATAGTTCAAAATTTCAAATAGCATAACAAGTTAACAAATAACATCACAGTTTTAAAACACATTAACACAAATAACATCACATTTTAAAACACATTAACACAAATCAAAACTGAGCAACTCACGAGCAGATGAGCACATCAACTAACCAAAACTGAGCAGAGCAGAACAGAATGGGTCTGTGGGAGGGTGAGAGAAAGAAGCTAGAGGAGGAAAGGCACCACCACCGTGGCACCATGCGTGAGGAAGGGCGCCGCCACGCTGCACACGAGGAAGGGCGCCACTGCATTGGGCAAGGAAGAAAGGGCGCTGGTGGAGGGGAAGGGAGCAGTGGGTCGGGCAGAGGCTGAAGCTTATATGAGTCGGGTACTCAAGGCCTATCCCCCATTCATCATCGCCCCTGGTCACATGGCGTCAGCCATGAAGACTTGGGTGTCCTACCACGCCATATTCCATGAGGCAGACGCCACACTCCGATTAGGCGAGGCGCCAGCCGTGGCATGCGCCATTGCCCGCCTGGATGACTAATCGTTGATTAGGCGATGCCTTAATAACTACTCATGATGACACATGTAAAATAGATGATCTAGGTTTCATCTAGGTTGATATGCAAAGCAAGATGAATTCATATTAAAAAATTAAATAGTCTCCAAGACATGTTTGCATCAATAATATCCAAGGTATTGTACTATTGTTCCGCTTTTACCTCAAAAATAACAACTCCAAGTGCAATCCACTTTGCAATTCTCCAATTGTCCTTCAAAAAGCTGTACATCATGTCAAAATTACCAGTTGTGTCAACTGGGATCATCTGCACAATAAGAAGGGTTAAATGTGATTTTCCGAAAGAACAAACAATGCTCAACAAATGAATGAATGAATGATTAGGTATGCTCACATCTTTCCAGCTATGGTTAAAGAAAACAAGGCCTCCTGCTGCAAGCTCTACCAGTATGAACAAAATAATGATGAACGAATACTTTTCTGAACGTCAAGGAAAGCATAACATGCAAGTACGAGTAAATAAGGTAGTAAATGCCTACTGGTAGCAATCAAAACCAATCGCCATCAATAAACAAAGCATTTAAAGAAATTGCATGCAAAACCTTTCATAAATAACTAACCATAGTACTGAAGCTCCAACTAAATCATGTCTCTCAGCAACCCATAGTATTGAAGCTCCAACTAAATCATGCATCTCAGCAACATCACTCCTAGATTTGATTGATTTGTTAGGCCTACATTTGATTAAATTTAGTTTCCTTTGGGAATTAAGATAGGGATCTGTATAAGTGTTTCCTGATTGTTATGGTTGATTCCTTCCTTCAATGAGTATATTTAAGGTGCGTGGTTCTACCGTGAGCTGTAAAAAAGCTGTTATGAGTTGTCTGCTGTAAAAAAGTTGTTGTGAATTGTCTGCTGTGAAAAAACTAAAAGTCGTTTGGTTGAAGCTGCTATGAAAAAACTATTGTGAGTTGACTGTTTTTTATAACTTACATAATTTTTATCATTATAATATTCTATACATATATATATAAATAGGAAACACTCAACATTAATGCAACTAAATAACTGAAAAATATATTAGATAAATAAAAAAGTGCATAGTTCATCTCATAAAGTAACAGGCAACCACATATTATCTCGTGAAATTGTGCAATGCAATACAAACCATAATAATGTTAGATCAATCAAGACACCTTGAATTTATGCTATTTAATATGTACTAAACAGTAGAAAAGCAAAAAAGCATGATCCAAACCGCTTCCAAATTTCTACAAAAAGCTACTTTTTCATAGCAGGAGTAGTTTTGGTAAACCCGTTTAGTTCAGCTTCTACTTTTTCACAGCAGAAGCAGATTTCAAAAGCAGAACCAAATGCACCCTTAATATTTGACACCAAAAATAGCATGCATCAAAGAGGGGAAAAGTCTGTAGATATTGTGTTCATAAACATGTATCTTAAATTGGATACAAAGGACAAGCAGCATCCACTCCTTGATGCTCCAGCACAACCGAAGATGGATGTAATGAAAAGTATAGCACCAACACCAATAAATGTGAAAATAAACCTGTAACAAATAAAATAAGTTAATAAAATTGATGCAAAGAATCCTCAAGCTTTGTGAGCCTAATCGAATTTGCATGCAGAGCACTTAAGTAGAACACTAAGAAACATACACCAGAAAAGGCAGTACAGTAATCAAACCATTCATACTATTTGCTAATCACATAAATCCTATGTGGTAACTACAGGCACCAAAATAAAGCATGCCGATTGGCAGCAAATTTGCAGAAAAAAAAACAAATTCACAAATTTGATCTCTCAAATTCTCAATGGAGTAGAGAAGATTTGTACTTCATGTACAGTATCCTATTCTGTATATTAAGGCAATTCTTCAGTGGCGTGTTTCTACAAGTAGATAAATACAAAATTGTGAATTGATGTTAAGCATCTATTGATTATTCATTCTTCCATTTCAATAGCAACGGTGTATTTCATCAGATCACATGATTGTCACAACCATGCCCAAAATGCAAGCTTTATCAAGGCAAGGAGATCAAGAAAATGACGCACCAGGCACTGGAGAGCCTCTCTACGGTCTCATCCGACATAAACACATCAAGGAGGAGGAGCAGAGGCCTCCCGAGCCGCACCATCTCGCCACCGGGAGCCACCGCCAGCACCTGCAGCCACACCACGAGCAGGTAGGCGCCGTACCCCATCATGGCCAGCCCGACCGTCATGACGACGAAGTTGAGCAGCTTGAGGACCCACTCGAAGAAGCCCCTGCACGCCATGGCCGCCTTCTTCTCCGCCGGCCAGGAACCTCACCTCATCTCACGCCGACATCCCAACGGCGAAGCGCATCAATTCCAGAAAAGATCACAGACTTGACGGAAAGGAGGCGCCTTTGATCGATCCGGCGGTTGCAACCGAGCGCTCTCGACAGATCTGGGACGGGAAGACTTGGGATAAAACCTAGACGAAATGGAATCGTGGTTCTTTTTTTTTTCTGAAGAGAGAGCATTTCTCATTTTCTCCTTGCAAGAGAGTATTTGTTTGGGTTTCAGTTTTACATCAATCTCATCAAAACTCATAACAACCAGACTTCCAAACTACCATCCCAGCACCAAAAGTTCAGCTTAAAAGAGATTGGCGATAATTTATTATGCAATTAAATTCATAAATATAGTATGATACTTACCATACTTATATCATGTCAGCTCTATAATGTTAATATATCATTAATTTATAGATATATGACTTACTTTTCAGGGTATATAATATACAAATATATAAGTTACATTATGTTTGCCATTGCAAAAATTAAGTATTTTCATAAGTTTAGTTTATTTGTCTGTAAGTTGAGATAAGTGATAAATAAGAAAAAATCAGTAAGTATAAAAACATTAAACTAAAACTAAAACTGAATTAATAAATATATCCTCTTGAACTATTTCAGTAACCGTTAATTTCGTTTGACTCATGTTTGAGCCTACCTGTAAGTGAGGCTAATAGAGGTTGGTGAGACTCCAGTGGTGCATCTCAATATCTTGTCTAGGTGGAAACGGTACACGAATTGAGAGATTTGAAATTTAAAAATGCGCACATGTAACAGAATAAAGGTGGAGGAGAGTAGACGGGTGTACAGATTGAGATCTTCCATACGAGTGTCTATGGTAGACACTTGACTTCATCAATTATACAGCAGGGTGAATTATTATCTCAGTATAAAACAAACATGTAACTTATTTTCCTTTAAATTATTATAAATCAATTTATTACAAACTTTATCAATAATATCAACATAAAACAAACCGAGCCTAAAATTACTTCACATGTTCTGTTATCGGTGGCATGTGGCGTGGGGAAGTTGACAAGCTACATGTTTTATCGTGGTTTTTGAGTAATTCATGGGGCATTGTATGTGAATCATTTTATTCTATTATATAATTGACGAATAATTTATTCTACCTTCATCATATAAATAATCTAGATCGTTTATTTTTATTTATTACTCATTGAATAGATCTGAACCGTTCATCTCGGCAACCCTCCCTACGCAATCACGCCATCCCGCAATCTCCGCACGGCGCAACCGCTCCTCCCTCGCCTCGCCGGCGTGTTCCCATCTCCTCGATGTCATCGGGCGCCTCGTGAATTCCGCGCAGCTCACCACCGAGCGAGATGAGGAAGACCAAGCAGTCATTGTCGTCGTCATCAAAGCAAGCGCAATAGCAACATAACGGTGTCGGCCACATGCTCGCCAGGTACCTTGGCCCAGAGGCCTCTTGGGACAAGGTAAGCTCCCACCCCTTGCTCCCTCGCTTTGTTGTTTTGGCTAGGGGATTTCCTGCCCGATGCTTGCTTGGGTCTTGCAAGGATCAATTGTTGGAAATGGTGCACTGGATTCGGCGGGTGCTTGGTCTCGCTTGTGACCTGCTCTAGGGAATCGGTCCCCTCATCGGCATCGTCTGGATCACTCTATGAGTGTGTCACAACTACAGTTGTGACATAAGCGAGTGTTGTGAACAGCGAAGGAGTGTTGTGAACAGCAAAGGCTACGATGACTCTGTTGGAATGAAGGAAGATGGCGGGGAACATTTGGAGGAAGGCGTGTGATGTGTCCAGTGTTTTACTGTGTTGAAAGCGTATTAATCTGTAATTGAAAACGTACTTTTGGGAGAACCTTGGCTGGTATATTGTCGAGAGGACCACAGTGCGTGGGGAACAAGAAAATCATAACATAAATATTCCCTGGCTCGAGTTCTTCCTTGGTGTGGTGTTGTGGTGGCGATTATCGTTCTTCCGGCGATCGTTAGCGATCTAGTCGGTGAGTGATCGTCTCCGGTGAGTGTTTAGTGGTAGAAATTCTTGATTGTCTTCGTTTCCACGCGGGTTACTATGTAGCCTATGTTACAGTGGTATCAGAGCGCAGTTGGATTGAGATTGTTTGCACAATTTCCTTGGTTGGTCGATAAAAATCTTCTCGTATTGAGGTGGGGATCGCTTCGGCTTGATCCACCATAATTCCTCTCAAGGGGTTTGACCGATTCGAGAAGCAAGCACCTCAATCTGGCGCGTTCGTCTCTCTGGGATCTTGTCTTCTCAGAGTGAAATGGAAGAACGCGTGTTGGAGGCGGTAGCCACATTGACGAGCAAGGTGGATGCACTATCTGGATTGTCAGCTAAGGTGGATGGGTTGGATCAGATCCAAGAAAAACTTGTGCAAATTGATTTCAAGCTGGAAGTGCAAAGAGAAAGACTGGATCAAATGCAGCTATGGGTGATTCAAGTGCAACAGGAACAAGTAGCTACTGCACGGGTGAGGAGACCACAATCTGGAAGAATTTTGGTGGGTGAAGCATCAGGTATAGACACTCCAGAATCTCCTGTAGTTGTTTCTATATCAGTGGTTGGTGTTGATCAAGAACGGAGTGGGCAAGAGTTTCATGAGAGGAGATGGACTCCACCAAAAATGGATTTACCAAAATTTGAGGGTACTGACGTCGGGATATGGATTGATCACTGTTTAAGCTACTTTGAAATGTACCAAGTTCTAGAGTCTTTGAAGGTTTCGGCTGCAACACTTAATATGATGGGAAAGGCTGCACACCGGTATAAGGCTTGGAAGCAAGTGAAAGGCATGCATACATGGATTGAATTCAGTTCTGCGGTGCTGGCAGAATTTGAAGTAGATATACAACACATTAAAATGAACGAGCTACTCAAACTGAGGCAGCAGACATCTGTGGATGACTATAAAAGTTAGTTTGATAGTCTCTTGTATCAAATCAAGTTGTATGATCCGACTGAAGCTTGTGAATTATGGTTGGTTGGTCAGTTCTTGTTGGGTCTGAAGGAGGAGATTTGATTACATGTGCAATCTCATGTACCGAAATCTATGAGTTAGGCCTACCATTTGGCTTTGGCTAAAGAGGGGATAATGGAAGTGAATGATGGGAAGAAGAAGTGGGTACCAAAACCAGGGGACAACATTAAGACACCAGAAAAACCAAAGATGAGCACTGGGGAAATGTGGAAAGCCCAACAGTTAAGAGAATATCATAAAACTCATGAACTTTGTTTCAAGTGTGGAGAAAAATATATGCTTGGACATCAGTGTATTGTGACTCAAATTGGGCAGGCACACACAATGAAGGTGATTGATCACAGGGAGATCCTATCGGATGAAGTCTTAGACACTCTGGCTATGGGCGAGACAATGGATAACAATGGAGAGGTCTTTTTGTCAGATAATTTTGTTGGGGTATTGAATGATTCAAATACAATACAGTTGCAAGTTTTGGTACAAAGGCATAAATTGCTATTTTTGATTGATTTTGGGAGTTCTCACTGCTTTGTGAATAGTGCCTTGTTATCTCAATTATGTTTGGAGACAGAAGAGATACCTACATTGTCAGTCAAGGTGGCCAAACATGGAATATGCTAGAAAAGTTTCCAGATTCGAGTGGTGGGTTCAAGGGCATATGTTTTGCCAGGAAATGAAGGTGTTGGAGTTAGGAGGTTATAATGCAATACTTGGAATGGATTGGTTAGAGCAATATAGCCCAATAGAATGTGATTGGGTGCACAAGAGAGTGACATTCACATACAAGCAACAACTCATTACGTTGTGGGGAGTGGTAACTCGAACCAATCAATCTTCATTTCAACATATTTTAGGGCAAGAATTATTCAAGGGAGAGAAGGATAATGACATATGGGCAGTGGCAGTAGTTCACACAGTAGCTACAAATCAACAAGAGAAGATACCTCCAGGGATTCAAAATATACTAGATCAGTATCAGGTTGTTTTTCAGTCTTCTTCTGTGCTGCCACCACACAGATACTTTGATCACTACATTCCTCTGATTCCTAGATCAATGCCCGTGAACACTCGGCCTTATCGTTACTCTCTTGCCCAGAAGGACGAAATTGAGCAACAAGTATCAAAAATGCTACAGTTAGGGATGGTAATTCCTAGCCACAACAAATTTTCCTCTCCAATGTTGCTAGTTAAGAAAAAAGATGGATCATGGAGTCTCTGTATTGACTATCGCAAGCTGAACTCAATTACTATCAAGAATAATTTTCCTCTGCCTATTATAGATGAACTGTTGGATGAGTTGGGGGTTCCAAATGGTTCTCCAAGTTGGACCTAAAGAGTGGCTATCATCATATTAGAATGTGTGAAAAT
The DNA here is from genome assembly GCA_019279435.1 of Zizania palustris. Classification (NCBI taxonomy): domain Eukaryota; kingdom Viridiplantae; phylum Streptophyta; class Magnoliopsida; order Poales; family Poaceae; genus Zizania; species Zizania palustris. The sequence goes on along the minus strand of JAAALK010000290.1, from coordinate 10,410,590 downwards.
GATGAAAACAAGACGGCGTTTAAGACTCACCATGGACATTTCCAATTCAGAATGATGCCATTTGGCTTAACTAATGCACCAACAACATTTCAATGCTTGATGAATACTATTTTGCTAAGCAAATGAGGAAGTGTGTTTTGGTTTTCATGGATGATATATTGGTCTATAGTAAAACCTTGACTGACCACATGAACCACCTTGAGGAAGTGTTATCCATTCTTCACCAGAATCAATTAACGACCAAATTGAGTAAGTGTACTTTTTTCTCTTCAGAAGCTAGAGTATCTGGGGCATATTATATCGGTTGAGGGTGTTGCTACTGACCCTGCAAAGACATAGGTTATGCCGCAATGGCTTGTCCCTCAGACCATCACTGAACTACGTGGATTTCTAGGACTGATAGGATACTACCGAAAATTCGTCCGCAATTATGGAGTTCTCACAAAGCCACTGACTACATTACTCAAAAAGGCAACACAATTCTCATGGAATTCACAGGCCCAAGAGGCATTTGACAAGGTGAAATCAGCCATGTGCCATCAAGGTGAAATCGGCCATGTGCCACACCCCTGTTCTGGCTTTATTTGATCAGACCTTTTCAGTGGAGACTGATGCATGTGATATAGGAATTGGTGCAGTTTTATCCCAAAGGGGTCATCCAATTGCTTATCTCAGTAAAGCTTTGAGTGTTAAAAACCAATATTTATCCATTTACGAGAAAGAGTTCCTTGCAATTTTTTTAGCAGTGGACAAGTGGCGTTCATACTTAATTAGGGGACCCTTCACAATACTTACAGATCACAAAGCTCTCTGCCATCTGGAGACACGAGATCTTCAATCTGATATGCAAAGAAAGGCAATGACCAAACTAACTGGCCTTCAATAATAGTTTCAGTACCGTCGAGGAGTGGAAAATTCAGTTGCAGATGCCTTATCAAGGGTGGGACATCTTTTTGCGATTACAGTTGGTATCGACTTTGCAGCCCGTATGGATACAAGAGGTGCTCAATTCTTATGCAGTAGACACCGAAGCCCAAGCACTTTTGCAAGAATTAGCTATTTCTGGTACCAATGAACACGGTTATACTCTTATAGATGGACTGATCTGATTACATGGTAAAATATGGATTGGTCAAAATTCAGCATTGAAGACAAAGTTGATTACAACCTTTCATGCCTCAGCGATGGGAGGTCACTCCGAAGTTCAGGCAACCTATCAACGTGTACACAAGATCTTCACTTGGTCAAAAATGAGAAAAGTTGTTCAAGAATTTGCCATACAATGTGTTGTGTGCCAGCGCGCCAAACATGAGTAGTGTAAGTCACCTAGGCTACTGCAACCATTACCCATACCACAAGGTGCATGGCAAGAGGTGTCGATGGATTTCATTGAAGGGCTTCCGGTGTTAGAAGGTTTCAATTGTATATTGGTGGTGGTCGACAGGTATTCTAAATTTGCCCATTTCATTCCACTCAAGCATCCCTTCACAACTTCACAAGTTACCAAATTATTCTTGGACCATATTATATCTCTGTATGGGTTACCAAAATCTATTGTATCCGATCGGGACAAAATTTTTACCAGTCACTTTTGGCTGTTTAGCAAATTACAAGTGTTGTTAAATTTATCTTCAGCATACCATCCACAGTCAGACGCCCAAACCGAGAGGGTGAATCAGTGCTTGGAGATGTACTTGAGGTGCACTACCACAACATCTCCACGCAGCTAGATGCAGTGATTACCTTTGGCTCAGTTCTGGTACAATACCAGTTTTCATTCTGCCCTTAATTGTTCTCCTTATAAAGTGCTTTATGGGTTTGATCCAGTGTACTCATTTGTGCCGGACAACAATACAAATGTCTTGCCAACTACATCAGTTCCAGATGTAGATAGTTTACTAATGGAGAGACAATTGTTTACAGAAATGTTGAAACATCATTTGATTAAAGCACAGTCTAGGATGAAACAACAAGCTGATGCCCATCGTTCCTTCAGATCCTTTCAAGTCGGTGAACAAGTGTTGCTGAAATTGCAACCGTATGCTCAAACTTCAGTGGCCAACAGACCTTATCCCAAGTCTTCTTTTAAGTATTTTTGTCCTTTTGAAGTGTTATCTAAAGTTGGTTCAGTTGCTTACAAGTTGAATCTTCCGGAAGACAGCTTGATTCACCCTGTTTTCCATGTGTCTCAATTGAAACCATTTGTGCCGGCACATACTCCTGTCTTTTCTACCCTGCCAACAATGGTACAGCTAGATACTATGGAACTGTCTCCTTCAGCAATTTTGGACTGATGCCTGGTGAAGAAATGTAATTTTGCTCATGTGCAAATCTTGGTTCGATGGGGGACACTACCTGCCGCTTGTGCCACTTGGGAAGACTACTCGGTCCTTCATGTGCGCTATCCAGAAGAATCTTTGGAATGATGAAGGTTTTCAGGGGGGAGAATGTCACAACTACAACTGTGACACAAGCGAGTGTTGTGAACAACGAAGGCTACAATGACTCTGCTGGAAGGAAGGAAGATGGCAGGAAACGTTTGGAGGAAGGCGTGTGATGTGTCGAGTGTTTTACTGTGTTGAAAGTGTATTTGTCTGTAATTGAAAACGTACTTTTGAGGAGTTCTATTGTGCCACGGATAAGATTAGATGCCACTTGTTATCTCAATAGCAGATTTCTTGATGTAGTTGCTTCTAGGACGATTTCTCATTTCTCAGTGGGATTGAGTTCACGCCTCTCGTTTATTATTAACAAATTTTCGGTAGATGCAGCAGAGCTTCAATGTACATCCTGGCATCCTGCCATTTATGATAACTACTTTTAAAAGTAATTTGTTATGGGAATGTTTAAGAACCAAAAACATTAGTTACAATTTCTTTCTACTTTTCTTAAGATTTAAGCAAAGTCTTCTAGGATAGATGATGCTGAAGTTTCTTCAGTGGCTAGCTGGCTAAAGGCAGCATTAATTTGTGTTGGGTTTATTTCACCCAGATATGTAGCTGTGAACTTTAAATATCTTTAAGGCTCCATTTGGTCTATGGAACTGAATTAAGTCAACACAATTTGAGCTCCAATTCAATTATGTGCGGAAAACTCGGAACAACATTACCAACTCACATAAATTATTGTTTGTTTGGTTGCATGCTCAAAAAATTGTATTCTTTTTTCTCTCACCATCCCTCTCTCTTCTCTCTCGCTCCCTCTCCCGGCCTGTCATTCCCTCCCATATTCTCTCATTCTTTCTCCCATTTTTGGCCATTCCACGGAAACCCACGTGTCGTGCCTCAGTCATCGACCTCAGCCACAGTGGGCAGTGGCCTCTTCAATACGATACCAGAGAGCATCACATAGCTCAAACAATTGACATACTGTGCACGGTCAACATGTCTAGGCACAAGCTTTCCAGTGAGCTCCTGTTAGAGATGTTCAACATGGCGAGGACCGTGGCCGTCGGGAGGGGAACAGAGACGAGGGTTGTGCAGGGGTGGAGATGAGCGCCATGCAGCTCGGCTAGTCATGTACACGACTCAGCTAGCCATCACGCGCACGGAGGGAACGGGGAGGTGGAGAGGAGCTCCGTGGGGCGGAGACGAGTGCCAGTGGCTGAGAGTACCATGGACGCCGGCAGCCACCGCGCAGGGAGGGAATAGGGCGGCAGAGAGGATGGGTGTAACGGTTGTAACAGAGGAGCAAGAGTATAACATGAAGATCACATGATAGAAAATATACAAAATAATTAAAATCTGAAGAAATCTTAAAGTGGGGCAAATATGCAATTTAACTTGTCAACTTTGTGGCATTTCTGCAAAGAGTTCCAACTCTGAGGTAAATGTGCAATGACCCTTCAACTTTGGAGCAAATGAGCAATTTTCTCGAAGAGAGTGTACACTAGTAGTTTGTTGGGAAATTTGCATTCATGCCACATATAAGTTGGTGGAATTTGCCCTTTTATCCCATATAAGTGTATGGCATGTGACCCTTAGGCCCAGTTGTCAAACACACAGGACATGGTAAAAAAATAAACACCATTCAACTTCGTGACATAAGAGTAAAAATTCTTAGTTTGTTCTTATCCTCTTGGGATGCCATGACCTGTTCTTCTGGTCGGTTTGGGATTTTGGATCTTCCTCAAAGGATCCCAATTGGGCGGCTCTATAAAATGTCAGTTCAAACAACAGGCACGGCTAAGCTATAAGCTACTTATAAGCCGTGTAGAACGAAGGAAGGGGTCTTAAATCTTAAACGATAAGTTGCACCAAACCATCAGCAGCCTGATATATGTTTCTTGTGCAGGGATGGCAGCTGAGAAACAATGACAGGCATAAGAGCCTAAGAGGATTGGCCACGAAAGCAACAAAGGAAGAAAACAGTTTGTATTATATTGGCCACGTCAAAAGATGAGCAGAAGCAGTCAGTGTCATGTCCGCACGTTGGAGACTTGACATTACACCCGATTACATACATATATACCCAATGCAGCTTCTTTTCGTGTGTCCAGTGCCTCCTTGCTTGTATAGGAATTAGGAATTCTGACCCTTCATCAGAAAATAAAAAGTACAGCACCTGTTCTCGTTTGCTGGAGCAAATGGTCTCATTCTTCGTTGCACTTCGAAAAGAGATATGATGCCCATGGTGAATTTCGGCCAGTCTGATACCTGAAATATATCTTGAATTAAGCTCAATGTGCAAAGCATATGATCATAGTGGTAACATAAAATAGATATCAGGAACATTTTTTCAGCTCACAAGTAAAGTGACAAAATAAATCATTTCTCAAGTGCATGGCTGCAGTGAGAATAACAAGTTTGACATGAGGGGAATAAGAAAAACACGAAAATCTGTCAAAAAGATGGATCAAGATTCAAGCAACTTCAGCTAACTTCCTCCATGGTTTCAGGCTTCAAGCAAGTATTTAGTTAACAGAAAAAATCATTGTATTCCATAGACTACAAAGTAGAATACAAAACATATATACGAGTTTCTCTAAATTCATAGTAGAGTAATTTGATTTCGAGCAGAGTGTCTTAATTTTTTTTCACTGTACTATTATATTGTAGCTAAAGATTTAACACAACATAATATAACGAATCTTGATGAAGTTATAATATTATTAGAGAGAGGGCATAATTTGTACAAATAAATTCAAGCAAGTTGTAGAAGCTCTGTTTGTTTCTGCTTGGAATCATAGTAATCAGCTTATAGAAAAAACTGGTTATACCGGTTATTGGATTGTTATAATTCGTACTCTAAATTATAATAAGTTGGCACAATAAACTGATATATTTATTTTATTTTATGAAAATAAGCTAGATTACTGTAATCCTAAGCATAGAGTTCGTAGAGTTGCTTAAACTGATTGGTTTGGCTTATCGGCAGACTAGCCAAATATCCATGTGTTGCAATGGATTTTAAAAATACCATTAGTTATAAAAAATCAAAATTATATTTATTTCTTCGGAAAAATATATAGCATTTACTCAAAAAAATTAAACTAGTTATAAAATAATTTATTTACTCATAAAAAACTAACTCTAGTGGTGGTGGCATGACCACTAGTTTTTTACATGCTAGTTGAGCAACCATGCATTGTAACGAAAAAAATATAACATTAAAAAATAATATATAAATGATACAAATAACTTTAATGCGATAAAATAATATTGTAATTCAATTTTAAAAGTAGTATACTAGTTTTTAAAAGTAATATAAATTTTACTAATAATAGGAGTCGACGTGTTAATAAAAAACTAGTGTAATGCTACAAGATTATTTTTTTAAGTAGTACAGATAGTATAGAATGGTAGAGATAATAAGCTTTTTGAGTGGGCCGGGCCTGGGTCCCTGGAGGCCCATGACGAGGCTTCTTGTACACTCGCATGACCTGCGGCTAGCTGAGCCTGCGTAGTTTGATCCAAGTGCAGAGATGCGAGCGGTAGCGGGAGGCCGCGGCTTCCTCCTCCTCCACCCGCGCCCGCCATGGCGAGCTCTCTCTGCTCCTGTTCCTTCTCCTTCTCCTCCTCCTCCCGCCGCCGTAACCTCCATCGCGCTCGTGAGGCGGATCCGCCACCGACACTTCCCTGAAGGTTGGCCCTTCTTGCTCGCCCCTAGTGCGATGCCCTTTCGCTGCCCCACTGCGGCTCGCGCGCAGGGTGTTCGACGAAATGTTCGCCGCTGGTTTAGGGCTGGTTTGGTTGCTTCAGTCCTGCGAGGTAGCGCCTGTTTTTGGCCTTGTTGGTTAGCTACTGCGAGGACGAGACGGGCAGGATGTTGTTGAATTCACCTGTAGCTCTTGTTGCTGCTCTACCCTGAGCACTGAATGCCTGCCTGCATAGGGGTTGGATGAAATGACCAGTGCGAACGGAAGTTCTTAGTCTGTATATCAGGAATTTAGGATATGCTTGCTACCGCCAAATATGAAGCTGCATTTATATTTTTGCCACACGTTATTGATCCGGAAATGTTGTTTTCAACCTTCTCTGTTCCTCCATGCAACACAGGTAGTGTTTATACGTTTCACTTGTGCCGTTTGGTTCACTCTGCAAGATGTGCGGTTACACTTGATGACAGATCACAGGCAGAGCCCGTAAACGGAGAAAAGGTACGTTATTTTCAGAAACCTTCACAAAGCAGGTTGGTTTTTGTTATTTTTGTCATTCTTGATCAGAGTTTTGTTGTACCCTGCATTGCTAAAATGCCACAAATACTTTTCTATACAAGTAATCCTGATTGCTCCTGCTTTGCATATGTAATATATTGGTATGCATCATTTATTCATTTCAACCAAGATTTTGGTATGTACTTAAATGCCAAAAGGTTCATCTATCTATTAATTAACTTTTGAAATGGTGTCTATCAGCTGCTAAAATACGAATGCATGCTCTAGTTCTTTTCCCACCCAGACCTCTTGGCCCATAACTCTTATCAAACATTACAGAAACTATGTCGCTTATTTAGTATGAGTTTGTGCGAGATAATGCATGTACATTTTCTTTTGAATTTTTTGTGTCGTGGCAGAGTTTCTGCTCTGCTTAGTGGTTATATGATGCAAGTGCATCACATTTAGGACACTCAGTAGTAAGTTCTCGTGACTATTTTAGTTCCTTTTAAGCATCCCAAAGTACCTAATCTACAAGAACCATTGTATTGGAAGCTTAATCAGTTCTAAATAATGATTAATTGATTACTAGTGTTATATGTATTATGTAAGCTTTCAGCATAAGTAACCATTGATATTCTGTTTATGGTATAATTAGTTCATCATACCAGTTACCACAAGCTGAGATGTATTTGGTGCATTTCATCAAGTTAATTCTATACGCAAGTTCACATAAGAAGAATTTCCCCTGTTAGACATGTTAGTTCCATTAGCAGTTCAGCATATTTGAATATTTAATATGATGCACTGTAGATTTACATTTACTTGCTTTTTGGCTAATTAACTTTGTTTTCAGGCCAACCTTCTGCAAAAGCATGAGATGGTTGGTGCATTTCAAAGAATACCAATGGTGATGCCTCCAATTGATATACTCATGTCAGCACAAAGAAAATCAAGAAATGTGCCACCAACAAAGGGTATTATTCCTCTAACCATATATTGTTCCTTTTTTATCCTCTGAAGCTATGACATTTCACATAGTGTTCAGTGTCACCCAGCTTGCTTTGCAATCCATTGTTCTGTAGGTATAACAAATATTGCTAAACGTGAAAGGAACAAAGGTGCAAAACAACTTGATGCCTTAATGAAAGTAAGCCATCTGTGCTGTTGCCCTGCCAATCAAAGTAATTCACCTGGGTTATTGAGAGTAGTTTTATTATCCAGGAACTTTCTGTACCACTGAGAACATATACAGAAAACTTTCCTAAGAGAAGAGATTTGCATCCCTATGAGAGATCTCTCATTGAATTGACTTTTGGGGAGGGATATTATGAGAAGGTATGGTTCTAATATAACTTGTCTCTCTTGATCAGTAAACACATGTAGCTTTCCATGATACTCAAACAATCTTCAGAATTTTAATTATTATTTATTCTCTTGAAATGCATTTTTCATGAGAAATTTTGCATTATTTTTTTAGTCATTATAATGTTGTTAGTAGTGCCTTGGCAGGCTATTTTACGAGTGGATGCTCTCAGGAAAAAGATTAATTCTGTGGGGAAGCAACATGCTTCTGTCTGTGCTAAGGTTAGAGCAGATGCCTTTTTATGTTAGCTACAGTTTTTACACATGAAAATGTTTTTTACCCTTGCATGTGTTGTAGAGTTGTTGACTTAAGCACTTGACAGCTATTCTTACCAAAGTACTGTGAACAGTGAACTTATGAAAAATATGACCATGAGTAGCTTGAAATATTTTTTGCATACTGAATGTGTTGTAGACCTTAGACAGATGAAACTATTTGACAGTTGCATTGTTATGTGCAGCAGCACAATTAGTTATAATTAGTTAGATAAGATTAGTTAGATTAAGATAAGATTTGTTATTTCTGTTTTAAAGATAGAGATAAGGTTAGCAGATTAGATTGTGTTAGGATTATAAGTACCCCTTCAGGGCTATGGAATAAACGAAGCAGAAGGAATTATTTAGTTCCTTCCCTGCTCCCTACCAATTTGGTATCAGAGCAGCCGGGTTCCAAAGATCCGACGCCATGACGACGTTCGCCCCAACTGCAGAAGATATGCAAGCCCTCGCAGATTTGCAGCAGGCTGTTGCCAACATCCGGGCATACCTAGGCTTGGCTCCGGTGGCCTCCACGTTGCCGAGTTTTTCCCACGGCGTGATGGGTTTCCCCACCGCGCCATCACCGGCGCTGGGAGGGAGCCCGTCGCTGTCGTCTCCCACTCAGCCGCCTCCTAGTGCACCGGGCCTGTCTCCACCTGCTGCGCCGGCTGGTCCACCGCCGACACGGCTGATGCCTGGTCCGCCGCCGTCTTCGTCTCCCTCTCGGCCGCCCGTGATGCCGGTTTCTCTTCCCAATCCGGCAAATTCTCCTCCCAAGACTGACCCACCTCAACTGCCGAAATCTCCGCTTCCGCAGGAGTCTTCTGATGAGAGCAGTGATGAGACCTCAGATGATGAGAAACCTGCTGCTCCAGTGAAGAAACCAGCTGTCACTAATGCAAAAAAGCAAAAAGATGATTCTGATAACTCTGAGAGTGATTCAGATGAGAGTGACTCGGACGAGGATGTGCCTACAAAGTCTAAAGCCTCTGTTGTGCCTACCAAAGTTGAAGAATCTACTGAAACTTCTGAGTCTGAAAGTGACTCTGAAGATAAGGAGAAAACTAAGAAAACAGCCCAGCCTGCCAAGGTAACAGCCCCTGCCACTGCTGCAAAGAAGGAAAGTAGCACTGATGATGAGGATGACAGTTCAGAGGAAAGCTCTGATGATGAGCCTAAACAAGGTCAACAGAAAAAGGCACAAAAGAAATCAGAGAGCAGTGGTTCAGAGGAGTCCTCTGATGAAGACAGTGATGAAGAGGATGACAAAGTGGCCAAAACTCCAAAGAAGGAAGTGCCTGCTGCCACTAAATCACACAATGAACCTAAAACTCCTGCGAGTAACCCAAGTCAGGGCGGGCGCCGCGCTCTACTCGCTGGAGGGGGGCGACTGTGGTCTGGGACAGATTGGGGGCACAGAGGACACGCTGGAGGGGCATGGCGTTCTGGTGGGGGGCGGCTGTGGTCAAGACAGATTGGGGCACAAAAAATTTCTGCCACAGAAAATCCTGTTCTGCCACAGAAAATCCAAACTGTTCAGGGAGTCATTTGCTACGCGCACCCCGTGTCGTATACCAGAAATTAATTTTCAGTTGTTCGCCGTTGCACGACTCTGCTTATCCGGATTTTTAGCTCGAGAACGAGCTGATTTCCGAGGGAGGGAGAGATTGTTATGTGCATTGGCATAATTAGTTAGAATTAGGATACGATTAGTTAGTTAGGATTATTTCTGTTTTAAAGATAGAGATAAGGTTAGTAGATTAGATTGTATTAGACCTATAAATACCCCTTAAGGACTATGGAATAAACTAAGCAGAAGGAATTAATCAATTCCTCCTCTGCTCCTCAGGTTCCAAAGATTCGACGCCATGACGACGTTCGTCCCAACCACAGAAGATATGCAAGTCCTCGCAGATTTGCAGCAGGCTATTGCCAACCTCCGGACGTACCTAGGCTTGACTCCGGTGGCCTCCATGCTGCCGAGTTTTCCCTACGGCGTGACAGGCTTCCCCTCTGCGCCATCGCCACCGTCGCCACATGTAGAGGCAGAGAGGAAGGATCGGGAGGTGCTCAACCCCGTCCTCATCAAGGAGGTCGTGGACCAGCAGGACCAGTTGGCCATCGTGGAGCTCTCTGCAGACGAGGGAGCCCTTGTGGCCTCCAAGCACGCCGTGGAGGCCGCCCTTGCTGCCCCCTCCATGCTGCTGCCGACAAGGTCTTCGTGCTTTGGGCCACCTCGCTACCATCCAGGATTTTCCCCAAGCCGGAGAATAAAGGGCAGCTCTCCACCGCGACCCCTGCACAGCACGGTGCCACTGCCCCGCACAGAGTGGCACCGCCGCCAACCACCACGCTGGTTGCCACTACCCCGCACAGAGCGGTGGCGCCGACCACCGCAGACCGCATCGCCTCCGGCCAGATCTAAGTCTTGTGCCCCATTGGGCGCTGCCAACCACCGTGTCCTTCACGCCATCGTCTGTATCTCCACACAATACCCGCCGCCGATTAGATCTATGTCCTCGCCAGGCACCGCAGGCCTCCCCTGGGCCACGGATGCACACCCCATGTTCGACACAATGCCTACAATGGCAAGAAACCAGATCCGCCGAAGGGCACGCGCTACTCGCCTTCTTCAACAGCCACAAATTGGGACACAAGAATTCCTGCCACAGAAAATCCTATTCTGCCACAGAGGATCCAAACTGTTCAGGGAGTCATTTGCTAGGTGCACCCCGTTTCGTATACCATTAATTATTTTTTTCAGGCAGTGGAAGATCCAGATTTTCAGCTCGAGGACGAGCTGATTTCCGAGGGAGGGAGAGAATGTTATGTGCAACAGCCCAATTAGTTATAATTAGTTAGATAAGATTAGTTAGATTAAGATAAGATTTGTTATTTCTGTTTTAAAGATAGAGATAAGGTTAACATATTAGATTGTGTTAGGATTATAAGTACCCCTTCAGTGCTATGGAATAAACGAAGCAGAAAGGATTATGGATTATTTAGTTCCTTCCATGCTCCCTACCAATTTGGTATCAGAGCTACCATGCATTCGGATAGAAACAGAGAATGTAACAAGAGATGAAGGTATGTTGGATATCCAACACCAATATAGTCATTAACTCATTAATGTAGTTTGTGTTGAATCTAAGATGAACTCAAACAGAACATAACTCTAATTATCTTATCTCGATCTAGTTCTTGAACAAAAAATGCAGAATAGATGTGAGTAAGTAACTGACATTGGATGCAGAGGCCATCTTCTCTTCTCTTGTGTGGATCGATGATGACAGACATCCCTTTGTGGGTAATTCTCGGGTCCTTGGCTTGTGCTGCTGCTAATGCAGGTTGTCGAGTTGGGGGAGTGCGGCATGCCTCTGGGTATCACCACCCTTCCAATTTCTACATGCACTGGCTTGGTACTGCCCTTCATAGCTCCAACAGCGCTCACCTAGGATTGGGATTAGATTGGGAATTTTAGAGCTGAGGCAACATGAAAGGAATCATCACTCCTTCTGTCGTTCTGGACTCTATTTATATGTGTGCGCTGGGTGCTTGGGAACAGTTCCAAAATCTGATTTTTCTGTCTGCCTCTGATCTTAGTGCTGTGGATTCGTTTGAGTCAAACGTACGTGCACGAAGTAGTGGGGCCCATGTACATAAAACTCGGTCTGAGATAAACCAACAGTTTGATCATTTAATAGGAAATGAGAGCAATGTACATCAATGTGCATGATTCTTTAGTAATCTAAATATTTGGCCCTGAACCTTAGCTGAACCCCAGACCTTGGACAAACTGACATGTGATTCAGTGTTGGGTCCTGTCAATGCTGGTCATAATCAAAATTCAGTAGGATGCTCTTTTGTCAAAAATAACATGTTGTATATCACACAGACTTTCTTACATTAAACCAATCAAATGTAAAATTTTTTGGAGTTGTAAGGAACTTGTATTCATTTAATTGTCTTCATAATATTTGTGTCTGATGCACGACTAGGCATTGTCACGAGCTGTCCCTTAACTATTTTGGAAGGTTCTTTCTTCTACCAATAGCATATAATTTGATCCAGGATGTATGTTTGACCTTGACAGTCATTAACGAAGCATGAAGCGGAGGAGCGACTCAGTGAGGTTAGTTCACGTTAGCACACATAAACAGATGGCTTCACTGGTCCCTGTTTTCTGTTTCATTGCTCTTGTTTAAATTTCTCGTTCTTATGTTTGATTGTTTGCTCCTCCTTTTCTGTTTGGTGCTTTACTTTTTTGCCTGTATCTACTAATTTTCTAGGGCCGGAAGAAACTTGAGGAAGCTTTCCAGCTTGGGAAGTGGGTAATTGATGATTTATTAAACATTGCAAAGGTTGGTTTGGTAGTTTAATTTATTTTAAATTATAGATGAAGCTTCAAAGGGTGATTATTGTGTCTAATATTCTACTTTTGTACGCATTTATTCATGCTTCTATGATTTCTATTGTATTTATGGCATGATTGAACCCTTCTGATTGATCAATGATTTATGACACAGACTTTGCGTTCTATGCCAGTTGTTGATCCACATATACCTACGCTTTGTCTTGTTGGATCACCCAATGTGGGAAAGTCATCATTAGTTCGCATATTATCAACTGGAAAACCTGAGGTAAACATATCTGCGTATAATACTTAGACTTAGTGTTGGTTGTTGGTAGACACAGCTCCATGAATGTTATCATCAATGTTTTTCTGGTTGGCAATTGTATGTATGAACGTTCTAAGTGATTGTGGCCATCATTTTTGAATTATTAGATGGGTATAGTTATTTCTAAACTGCTGGTGTCAGTGTTCACGCCTCACCCAATATTGTTCCTGTTTCTTAAAGTATGCACACCCCCATTGGTGAAACATCGAATCAACTATGCACAAGTCTATTCTGTTCATCGTCATAAGAGTACTATAGGAAAAATAAATAATGCTTGTTTCTGAATTCTGACTGCTCACTGTTTAACAACAGATGATTAATAATATCTTACCAAATGTTCTAATTTTCAGGTATGTAGCTATCCTTTCACAACAAGAGGTATTCTCATGGGGCATATTGTATCCAATCATGAACGTTTTCAGGTTACAAGATCTTCATTTCCAGTTTGCCTATTCTATTTTAGTAGATAAACAAAACTTGATTGATGCTTTCCTTGTTTCCATATATATACCACTGAACAAGCAAAGTATTTTCCAGGTTACTGACACCCCAGGACTTCTTACAAGAGATGATGGTTAGTTACTCTTATCTTTCTTTAGTTATTTACTCGAGTGACTCTTTATAGCTTTTGTAGTATTGTTTTTTTGTCGGTTTGTAGTATTGTTGTTAGAAAGGGTGTTGCATGTTTTCCATTGCATTGGCACATTCTTTAGGAAGCTTGTGTTGTGCTAGTGATCACTGAAGCTAAGCTATGTGGTTGGTTCCAGCCATGTTATGTTGCATCTATTGTAATCTATTTTGATTTTGTGGTAAACAGATGAGAGGAATAACATAGAGAGATTGACACTAGCAGTCCTTTCTCATCTACCAATTGCTGTCCTGTATGTTCATGATTTATCTGAAGACTGCGGGACCTCAGTGGCTGATCAGGTACACCGTTTATTTACTTAATAGATTTTGATGTATTTTGCTCATTCTAGCCTCCTTGTAATGCTAGCTTCCCAAGATCAAAGAGGCAATAATCCGCCTAATGAGACTAGACGGACCAAATAACAAGTTCTGCATTCTGTTACTTGAAAGTAGTTGTACTTGACATATTTTCTTCTCTTTTTGCAGTTCATCACGTACAAGCATATAAGGGAAAGATTCAATGATCGCCTATGGATTGATGTTATATCCAAATCTGATCTTTTGGACAAGAACGCATCCTCAAAATTAGAAGATGCTGATGATGAAGTTGAGAGATACACAAGATTTGGACCAGAAGGTGCCATCCAAGTATCTGTGACGGGCGAAATTGGCATAAAAGAGGTTAGCAAAATCCTCAATTACATTGTCACTCAGAACCATCGATTCAACACATCCAAGACCTTACACTAAACTAATATATGATTTTCTGTCTCCAGCTTAAAGAAAGAGTGCAGCAGCTACTAACCTCTCAGATGGCAAGGATCAAAGTTGAGACGATCGACCAAGAAACCCAGAGAACGGAGGATACTCGGCAAACTTAGAGAAGTTCATGTTGACGTTTATGTAAACCTTCAACTAGTGGTGACAATTCCGAATTTTTTAGACAAAGGAAGCTTTTATTAAGATGCATACATTCAAAACACACATAAAATGTATTACACAAGTTTTCACATTTCGCAATTCTTGTGCCCTGGACTAACCATCAGCCCAACACTATTAACAAACAAGGCAATGTCTTCACAATTCGCATGTCGGCATGGCAGGACGTGTATTTCTTGCCTGCCAAAAGACGCCGGCGATCGATAACGCAGTGTTGCCATTCTTTGAACCTTCCAATCTAATTGAGCTGACCGGATTCATCCTGATCAAGTCAGAAAATGCATCGGTTCTTCGCACATTTGGTATTCGCAAGGTGCCAGATTTGTTTGTCTTCACGATACATGCTAATCGCTATCCTCAAATAAAGAAAAAGGTTTACTTCACCCTCTAAACTTATCCTTGATCTTTCCCCCATCTTATCGAGATCAAAATAAAATTATGAACCCACATGTGATTTTCTCCCGATAAAAGAGAGAATGCATCAGCTATTAACCTGTCTATCTCAAGAAATAAAGTGGAAGAAACGATCCATCCAATCATAGTCAGCTTTGAACAGAAAAAACTCACATAATCGGAAGCCTTCATGGTTGAACTTGTTTCATGAACGACAGAAAATCCTTGCATTTACAGAAACATACTTGCTGCCAAGAACGAATCGATGTTATCCCAAACTATCCTTAGCAGGGACAAAAATCATGCCATTAGCCCAACTTCCATCCAATCGGTTCCCAGAAACCAATGTCATGTTAATTTTCCTACCACCCTCAACCACCTTAAAGGTTTCCCAAATCGAAGTGTCCAAACTCAAAACCTCTACTGCTACTAGCTAGTGCTTTAAATTACAGTTCCATGCTCGTAGAAACAGTGGGCAAAAAAAGGTTCTCCTTCAGGTACTCGAGCGGGACTCAGTGTTTGTCTTTGTTCTGGCGCTGGAGCGAGAAAGTATTGTCATGGGCTCCTGGCATGTCAGGTGATGGCATCCCGCTGCTCATATAAGGTAGGTCAGCCGAATCAACCTCTTCTTCCTCCGATTCTGGTTCTTCTACCAGAGAGCTCCCGCTGTTCAAGCTGTTGGATTGGCAGATATGCTTGTATATCTGGAGAGACTGAGCTATGAGGGATGATGGGTTGCCAGCGTCACTAGGAAGGAGAATTGTGTTGGTCTGTGTTGCAGAAAGATTGGCAATGCATCAGTATTTTGCAACCATGTTAGGGACTGTAAAATATGGAGATACAGATTCACAAATCTCACCTTTTTGGCTAGATTAGCAAATGCTTTCATGTATTGTTCAGCAACTCTCAGGTTTGCAGCCTAAAACAAGTGAGAGAATGGATATAAGCACAGTTTTGGCACAGACCTTGGCCACAATAGTGCAAACTGTAAGTGTGAGTCAACAAATCATGATACCTCAGTACTGCCTTTAGTCCTCATGGCCTCAGAAACCAATCTGATTCCTCGAGCCGTAGCTTCTGACTTTGCAAGAATCGCTTCAGCCTCACCTGATATTCATTACAGAAAATTGTGTTCATAATCCTTCGATTTCCTCAAGAAAAAATTGCAGAAAGAATATTTCAGAGTAACCAAACCAGAATATCAATACAGTCTATTGCAGTGATCCAATCTTCAAAGTTGTCTAGATGGTGGTATAATGAAGGAACAAAAAGATACAAGCGGAACATAAGCATTTCAATAGAGGAACATAAGCATTTCAATAGCGATCAAGATGATGGTAGAATAAATGAAACAAATATATGGATGCATGTTGAACAAATCAACAGGGCAGGTTACAATGAGTAACATAGAAAATGGGAATTTGAAAAGTTGATAGCAGAATAAATGGAAGAAATAGAAGGATACATCCTCAATCTGAAAATCAGGTTATAATGTGTAATATGGAAAACGCCAAGCTCAAAAGGGAGTAAATGATGGCAGGATAAATGGAACAGACAGAAGGAATCACTCTGAACAAATTTGTGGTCTTGTAGACTGGTTTATCATGGAGAAAACATGGAAAATGGAAAGGTTTAGTCTGAACATGTCACATACCCTTTGCACGATTTGCCTGATCCAACATAGCTCCTGGTAGAGCAAATGAAAAGTGTCAATCAGAATCTCATCTTCCACATACTCTCAAGAAGACTGAGATAAATCGAGTTAAAATATTGAAAGGGATCATCCATTCATCACCTTCTGATTCAAGGATTTGAGCACGCTTTTTCCTTTCTGCCTCTGCTTGCATCTCCATAGCCACCTTAACCCCTCGTGGAGGAGATATATCCCCTGCATAGTCAATTTTTAAACATCAGAAGATTGCAGGACACAGGTGTAGCTCAACATTTTAGAAGCTAAAAATACATACTGATCTCATATCGGAGACACTTCAGTCCCCAATCTGTTGCAGCCTCATTTATGGACCTCTGCCAAACAAATGCAGAAGATACATCAAAAGGCACCACATAAAACTTACAAATATGATGAAGTGATGAAAAAGCTTGAGATAGACTAAAGCCAAAAACTAGCATGTGACTACAGCGACTCAAAGAGCGTCTATGCAATTAAGTTTTTTATTTTATTTTGCATGAGCTATTACAAGAGATTGTCTTACTGGGAACCATGAACAGAAAACATAATAAAACAGGTTGCAGAGAAAACCATAGCACTACAGGCTTTTGCCTTTTCATGCACCACTGCACCAGTAAACATGGATGACAGACATTTGGCAATGGTGATCCATAAAGGAATACCATTATAAAGGACAACCATTATGGGAGATAAAGGTGAACATATGGGAAGTGTTAGCAGTAAATGTTCTAGGGTCTTCTACTGTGTTCTAGAGCCTTCTACTGTTTACCCTAGGGAGGTATACCTGGGCTATACCACCCTTAGGGAGTCTTACCCTGTGTTGTGCCACCTAGGGGGGTTTACCCTATGTTGTGCCTCCTAGGGAGGTTTACCCAAGGGAGGTTTAACTTCTAGCTGGACTATATATGTAGCTCTTTAATCCCCATATGAATCAATTCAATTCAGGCAACTAATCCCCTTCTAACAGGAAGAGTTCATTGCATATTCAGGTACTAAAGTTGTCTGCAATGTTATCCACAACAATTGCCATGGTATGGAAAGTACAACAAACAACTTATGATGTGAACAAGATGCCATACCACGATTTTCTCATTTAATGTGTCCCTCTCCTCAAAAGTCTTGTCTAAGGTAATCTTTCCAAGTTCACTTCTCATGGTTGTTTGTGCAAGCTGAATGACTGCAAAAATTGGATTCTCCACGCCATAGGAAGCAAGGTAGGGATCAACAATCTGCAAAGTTCAGAACAACCAAAAATATACAATAGCTAGCACTGACTTGATACATACATCTTAGCTAGAATGCTGATTGTTTTCACATTAACCATATAGAACATTCACATAAAAGTTAATGAAATAAAATAATATTAAACTTCCCAGCAAGAATACTCACTATGAATTCATTAAGGGCAAGAGGTCAACACAGATATAACAAAGCTACAGATATTGACAGCAGCTTTATGACAAAACATAGTACAAATAAAGACTCATTACTGATGGAAAAAGCTTGCTAGCTTGTATGATCAAGAGAAATCAGAAAATAAAGCTAAACCGCCAACCTACAGCATTCGAACAGCATCTTACTAAATCAAGAGCCAGATGTGATCCATATAGATTACATGGCAAGGAAATAAGTTTACACATACACACTCACAATAAGTCAATAACTCACTAGCACTATGTTTTTCCAATCTAAATATCACTAAAAATCAAAGTAGGATCTACCAAGGAACATCATCTATGAAATACATCATACATGTAAAGCACTATACTCTGCTTAGAAGTTAGAAGCCACCAATTTGAACTACAAATATGCACAATACCAATGCAATTTGCAGCACAGTGTTTCACGCACTTTGTCAATCAACGGTAATGCAGCAAGGGCAAGATATCATACAACAGGCATCCAGACCCAAAAAAAAACCTTGCAATGTAGCATAATTATCTGCCCTCACCTGGAGGGTCAAACAGAACTAACTAGATTCAGAGATTCTTAGCAAACTCAGTACACACTAGCCGGATTTCAAGCACGATCGCCCATACAAAACCCTCGCCGCAACACATTGCATCTCCCACCAGCAATCGGAAAGTAGCAAACCACGAGAAGCTTAAGGCGATGGCGAGGTATACCTTGACGTAAAGGACGCCGTCGATCTGGATGGAGACGTTGTCCTTGGTGATGGCGGACTGGTCAGGGATGGGGATGGCCTCCTCCTTGAGAGAGTGCACGTAGGCGATGCGGTCGACGACGGGAACCAGCACGTGGATCCCGGAGCCGAGCGTCTTGAGGTACTTGCCGAACCGCTCCACCACGAACGCCTTCTTCTCCGGGACGATGCTGACGCCCCAGTTCACCGGCGTGCTCAGCGCGTCGTACCTCCAACAACCACGTCAATTCCTTCAACAACATTCGAGGAGAGGAGGTGCAACCGAAACCGAAATGGAGGGAGGGGCAAGAGCTAGCCGCTCACCGTGAGACGTCGTCGCGGTTGTAGTAGCGGGAGAAGGAGCGTGAGGAGGCGGCGGGGCCGAGCTGGCGGGGGAGGAGGAAGAGCTGCCGCGTGGGGCCTACGGATCGCCGGAGGATCGTCGCCATCGTCGCCGGCGGCGGCGGCGGCAGTTGGGACTTGGGAGGAGAGGGGTTTGGGGGAGAGGAGAGGACTAGAGACCTGTCACCTGTGGCCTGTGGGCTGGCTGTGGTAGAGCGGGGCAGCGCAGCCAGCGGCGTCGCGCAGCGCTCGGCGTGTCCGCGTAGCAATTGGGCGGATCAACTTGGGACGCAAGAATGGTTTGGGAAAGGGAGAGGTGGACGACGGAAAAATTTAGGTTCTAAAATTAATTTTAGTTATTTTAGAAAAAACATGTTACAAATATTATTTCTAAATTATTTCAGCCATGAACTCTATTTTTAATCCTCTGTAATATTGTTTAAAAAACAGAAATTAGGATTATAAGAATATTGTTGTGTTGTTTTTTATGAAATGTTAGAATTGGGATGATTTCGTGTATAAGAATACACATAATATTGTTATGGAGGTGAAGACGAGACACGAGAGAGAGGAGGCAAAAACGATGGCACACGCAAAGTGAGGGGAGGTGGCGTTGAAGCACAATAGGATAACAAGGTTGAGAGAAATGGGAGAGAGGAGGAAGTGTGGGATATTAGGATTTTTATTGGGTCAACGTTATTGGTAGGTTTTTGGCCCAATTAAAATATTTGGTATCGCCACGGATATCAATTTTTTATTTGTATACCCACGGATATCAATTTTTCTACAAATGCATGCCTTAGTAGAATGATTATCATGGATAAATAGGTATCGTTGTATCGAGCACCATTAAAATCTCTATTTGTTATTGTGGTTTTATTTTTATTTTTTTGACAAAAGGCCAAACGAGTGGCTCGACTTTATTAGAAAGCCAGACACTAAATAGCACCCAGCGAACAAACTAGAACAACTGCAAGCAAACATAACCCACTAGGGAAACTCAACATCACAACCAGACTAGGATCGCTAGGATCACAACCACAGAATAACAAGTATAGGGTAGCAAACTGGCCAGAAACAGATACAATATAAAGAAAAGCCACAACAACTGACAAAATCAAGTTTTAGGAGCGAGACACAACTTCAAACAAAACTAAGAATCACCCAATTTCTTGAACAACTTCGGGCGTGAACATGGAGCAATGCAAGACAATTGGAAGCTTTCTCCCTTAAGCGCGAAGGCACCATCATCAACCACTGTGAAAGCAAGGATAATATACGAAACAAAATACTCATCACGTTACTAGGTATCAGATTTTGAAAGACAAAACTATTTCGTTGAAGCCAAAGTGCCCAGACACAACCCGATAGCACCCACACACCGATCAAGTTTTTAGCAGATCGGGAGCGATTGAGATGAGTGATCACAAATGAGTCTAAGTTTATAGAACACTCGGTCCAACGCAGAGCATCTCTCATAAAACACCAAACAAACTGAGCCATCTGGCACCGAAACAAAAGGTGATCAATATCCTCTAAAATTCCACACCACTTGCAATTAGGGTCCCCCGACCAATCCATTTTTTACAAATTATAGCCCACAAGGACTCTACCTCTGAAAAGGATCCAAAGGAACACTTTGATTTTAAGCGGCACCCAACTTTTCCAGATATCCACAACACTAACATCTTTAACCCCACCAAAGGCCATCAGACGGTAAATGAAATTCGACCGAAAACCAGTATTACCAATACACCAGACCATCTCACCATTCCCCCCATCCAAAAACGACTTTAGCAAGCAGGCGGTGCAACATTGCCCACTGGTCAAACTCAACATGCGTCAAAGACATCTTAATTTCAATGTTCCAGACACCCTCGTCAAAATTATCAAGCACAATGACATCGGGATTACTACATATTTCGAAGATGTGAAAGAATCTAACACAGAAGGGAAGCTCCCCCATCCAGAGATCTCTCCAAAAAGAGACATTACTTCCAGAACCCACACGATAAGCACTCCCTATGTGAATCCAACTCTTTATTTTGTGAAGGCTTTTCCAGAAAAAGACCCCCTATAGGAACTGATTGAAAAAACCTTTCTTATGACAATATTTTTTCCGCAAGAGGGAATAGCACAAACCAGCATTACTAGACTCTAGATTATAGATCCATTTGCAAAGCAGCGCAGAATTCATCGCTCTACTATCCATAAAACCTAACCCACCATAATCTTTTGGGATACAAAGTTTTCTCCAATTAACTAGATGGTATTTTGTCTTCTTGTCCAAACCACCCCAGAAGAATTTAGCTCTGATACTATCAAAATATCGATGAACAGTTTCAGGAAGCATGAAAACACCCATGATATACATTGGGATAGAACTCAAACATGAGTTTATCAAAATCATCCCCCCATATGATAAATGACCAGCTTTCCAGCTAGAAAGCTTTTTTCAACTTTTCTAACCAGCCTCTTATGGTCACCGACAGTAGGCTTAGAACCAGAAATTGGGATGCCTAGATAGGTAATGGGAAATTCTCCCAAATTGCAGTTGAATTTGTCAGCCACCCTTTTAGCTTCATCTCTACTAGTACCAAAAACAAACACCTCACTTTTCTAGTAATTGATTTTCATACCAGACATGGCTTCATAACAATACAACAGGAACTTCATGACACCAATATTTTGATCATCCATCTCTATAAATAAAATAGTGTCATATGTGTACTGCAGATTGACTAATCCTCCGACCAGATGAGGAACAAGACCTCTTAAATGTCCTTTCTCTTTAGCTCTAAGCAAAATCTCAGCGAGGGCATCACCCACAAGATTAAACAGCAACGGGGACAGGAGATCTCCTTGTTGAGACTTTTGTATGTACGAAAGAAACCACCAAGCTCCCCATTGACGTTAACAGCAACTCTACCACCCTCAACCACTTGTCTGACCCAACTCACCAATTTATCAGGGAATTGTTTCCTATTGAGCACCTCATACAAGAAACCTCAATTAACCTTATCATAAGCTTTCTCAAAGTCAAGTTTAAGAATCACCCCCTTAAGTTTTCTCTGCTTAAGCTCATGAGCCACCTCATGCAGAACGACAACTCCCTCAAGAATATTCCTTCTCGGTATAAAAGCTGATTGACAGATATCCACCACACTATTGATACATTTGGTAAGCCGTGTCGTTAGGATTTTTGTGATGATTTTATAACACACATTTAAGAGGCAAATCGGCCTAAACTGCTTGATGTCATTAGCATCCTAGATTTTTGGGATAAGAACAATACTCCCGTAATTGAGTCTGTAAAGATTTAACTTTCCTTCATAAAGGTCATCCAACATCTCTTTGAAGCACAATCTCAATTGAGGCCAAAAAGCTTTGTAAAAGGTAGTGCTAATACCATCCAGGATTGTGGTTTTATTTCCCTAAAAACACTCCAAAATCAACTAATTCGACCAAGATGGGATGACCAGCTCAAACTGGATTTAAATTCCATCTGAGTATCAACTTGTCGCCTTCGTCCGTAGCTTGTTCCCATGTGATTTTCATAGTTATCTCTTAGATATACAATAAGAATTAAGATTACGAGTTTAGCAATCGTACAACCATGTGTGCAACTAATCACAACTAGTCGCTAATCTCTATCTCTACTATATCTCTACTAATTAAAGTGGCTACTCATTCGTCCGTCCGCATGAACTACGCGCAGCACACTTATCCTCTCCACGCGCGCACAGCTGCCACGACCCATTAAGCATGCACGCCGCTCACCTTCCCCGCACAGCGTGACTGCCTCCAACCCACGCCTCGAGCGTCATTGCTACCTCCTCCCCGTGCACACACCGCGACAACTGCCTCCTCTCCGCTCCGCGCGCTTACGATTGCTTCCCCTCCACAACTGCCGCTCTCTCTCCCACTCTCTCCATTCCACAGATTTGGCCTCGGTGGGCGCTGCTAGAGTGCTAAGCCACCTCCGGTCACTTCCTCATTTCGCCTACCACTTCCTCGAGCCGACATTGTCTCCTTCCGCATCACCTGTCGTGGTCGTCCCTCCTCACACGGTCGGCGTCCTTTGTGTCCATTCCGCCCTCTGCGTCGGCCAATCTGTGCCCTTGCCCTTCAGGACGCGCTCGGCAGCCTGGTGAGCCCACGGTCGTCCGATTTTCCTTCCCTCTTCACATCGATGCATCACCGCTCAAGCGCATGCGTCGAGGTCAAGCAACCCCTCCTCCTCCCTCCCTGTCTGCACCACGGATCTGGCCACGCAGGACCTCCTCACGTGCGGTGGAGCTAGTGTGGCTAGAGCACCAGTTGGTGTGGGTGCCCCTCAAGGCCCTCAAGTCCATCATTCTCACCAACCACTGCCTCACCGAGAAGAAGGTCGCTGCTGTCATCTCCTCCGTCGGCGCCGCACTACAAGGAGGCAGCGAAGACATCGCTATCAATCACCTCACGTCCCTTGTCTCCCGCGGAAGGTACTGTAACCCTCCCCTAATCACCTCTCCTCCCCCACCCATCCTCAAACATCGCCTCTGAGACAAGAGCTGTGTACTCTCATCCACATTTTTCCTAAATTATTCACCTCATCAAGATCTGCTTGAAGCGTTCGTCGTGCTTCAGAATCTGCAATTGACTGTTTCATCAATGCCTCGAGCTCCCTATTTAGAGTGGCATTAATTTTATGTTCTCTAACAAACTCATTTGTTGCAGATTCTAACTTCTTATATGCTTCCAGAAGTTCTTTATTAAGGTCCTCACGTGCGTCCATAGTAGACACTAATTGATTAGATATTATATCAAGTTTATCTTGTCTTTTGAAGTACATCCTTCACTGATGCTAGCTCATCTGAAAGAATTTTAGAAAATGCTTCTGCCTTTGCTATTTTGTTAGTCAGAATTTGTTTTGCTATATTGGACTCATTTGTCAAATTTAAAATCTGAGTTATCAGTTGCTGATTTGACATATTTGCATTGTTAAGCTCTTCGGAGAGGTTGAACTCTTTGTTTCTGGAATCTGTTAATGCCTCTTCAGTGGACTAAACAAGCTCTAACAAATTTTCTCGAGCTTCAGCCTCATCATCTAGCATTTTTACTAGAGTCACCTAATGCAACAGAAAGTTTTTCTTCAAGCTGGTTGAGTAGATTATCTTTCTCGAACAATAGTTCAAAATCATGAGATGCCCTCATCTCAGAAGTAGCTTCAAGGTCAGCATATTGTTTCATTAGTTCACTTATTTTTTCTTCTGCTTCACTTTTTACGGCACATAATATCTAGACTTCCTTATTCAATGTATCAATTATTGGAAATAACAACACTATTAGGTTTAACTTATTCCACAAATAAATCATGACGTGAAACAGATGAATACGCATAACCAGGGTAGACCAGTACACTATACACACGTGTGTATCAGGTGGTGCATGTGTGTATCAGGTTGGTGCACGTGTGTATCAGGTGGTGCACGTGTGTATCAGGTGAAGTGATGTCCTCATCAGAAATGTACCGGATGTTCACAGTTAGAGCAGTCACAGATTGGACTGGTACCACGACGACGACGCGCGGTACCAGACGACGGCGACGACGGGTAGCAGTCGAGCGAAGAGGAAGACGAGCCGTGGTGGACGAACGCGAGCAGTCACGCAGAGCGCTCCCCAAAAACCTTATTCGCCTTCTCCCGGTGCAAGATCTCGAAGGCGACAGGTTCCGGAGACCTGCTCTTCCACTCAACGGTGCACGCCGATGAGAGGAACGGAGTAGACTATGAATGGCAGCACAAAACATAGGAGATCGGCGAGTGTTCTTCTGTTCTCTCTTGCGCCGATCCATCGCTCAGTGTTTGGTGGAGGAGTAATAGACACGTGATCAGGGAGTCTCTTCATTCTCCACTAGTAACTGCTCCGAAGGTGAATCGGAACCGTTCCAACTTACACCCGCAGCAAAACGGAACGGCAAAAGGGAGTCGCGTCTGCGCAAGCAATCGGAGCCGATTTCGGCGGACCATTCACGTGCATGTCGTGCGCCCGCGCCCCCCGGCCCCGGCCCCGGCCCGTGCCCGAGCCCGGCCCGGCGAGGCGAGCGAGCGTGCATGTGTGTTTCTCTAGTCTCCTCTCACCCATATAGGTCTAGTTGCAAGGAGAGCACCATCCCTTATAAGTTGGTTTTCCTCTCCTAGAACTAGTAAGGTGGGACTAAAGGTTCACATGCTCCCTCTATATGGTGGGCCTTTGAGATTTTTACAGGAATTATTCTTCAAATAAATTTGGGCCAAGCCCATTTATTCAACAATCCCCCACCATAGCTCAAAGTCCCACAGAGATTTGCCTGATTCTTTGTGTTGTTTATATACCAGTGTTTTGATGGAGACTGGTTAAGGTTGAACATCCATCTAGAGCTTCAAGCTACACTCACTCACAACTTGAACAATGGACTATGCCTTGAATTGCAAGTTTTGTGCAAGTAAGTTTTACTTAAAGTCTTAACTGATACTAGGCTACCAGTAGCCTACCCCTCGGGTGGAGTGTATAAGTCCTACTCCTTGGTCTCTTCATGAGCTTACTAGGAGACTGCCCAAGTCTCCATAGACTGCGACCAACAATCGAGCTCATATAGGTGTGTTCTTTCAAGAATGCTCTGCAGGATAGCATCTTCACTAATATAGCCAACAGAACACATTAAGACGGTCGTCAACCTGCCTAGCAGTTTCTGAGAGTATTGCATCTTCACTTAGAGTGGGTTAGAATTACTCTCTTCAGTTAACTGATGGCTTGTTCTTCCCAGGTCCTAATTCACGGGATCGCCGATCACATAGGTTGGGTTACTACCATAGTATAACTCACATGGGTCTCATACCCATCTCCTTCGATGCATTGTCTATCACATTCCGTGATAATCCCTTTGTAAAGGGATCTGCCAGGTTTTTAGATGTTTGGATATAATCCAATGTTATAACTCCGGAGTTTCTCAACTTCCTGACAGGTTTCAATCGTCTCTTTACATGTCTAGACGATTTCATGTTATCCTTAGAACTATTCACCTTGACAATGACAGTTTGATTGTCACAGTTCATAAGGATAGCTGGCACTGGTTTTTCAACCACTGGTAAATCCATCAATAGATCACGCAACCATTATGCTTCAACAGTGGCTGTGTCTAGTGCCGTGAGCTCTGCTTCCATGGTTGACCTCGTCAATATGGTCTGTTTGCAAGACCTCCATGAAACAGCTGCACCTCCAAGAGTGAACACATATCCACTCGTGGCTTTGATCTCATCAATATCAGAGATCCAGTTTGAATCACTATAACCCTCCAGTACCGAAGGGTACCCAGTATAGTGAAGTCCAAAACTCATAGTACCTCTTAGATAGTGCATGACTCTCTCAAGCGCACGCCAATGATCATCTCCCGGATTAGAAGTAAACCGGCTCAATTTGCAAACAGCAAAAGAGATGTCAGGCCTAGTAGCACTAGCTAGGTACATGAGTGATCCAATGATCTGGGAGTATTCCAATTGATTCCTAGCAACTCTCTTGTTCTTTCGAAGTAACAAACTAGGATCATAAGGTGTTGGAGAAGGTCTACTATCCATGTAGCCAAAGCGTCTTAAGACCTTTTCCACATAATGGGACTGCAAAAGTGTAATCCCATTCTCATCCCTTGTTAGCTTGATGTTCAGAATTACATCAGCCACTCTCAGATCCTTCATATCAAAATTTTGAGACAAGAAAGTTTTGATCTCATTAATCACATTAATGTTTGTCCCAAAGATCAGTATGTCGTCGACATATAGGCACAAAATAACTCCCTCACCCCCACCATAGCGATAGTATACACATTTATCTGCCTCATTGACTGCAAAGCCCGCAGATGTTAAAGTTTTATCAAACTTCTCATGACATTGCTTAGGAGCTTGTTTCATACCATACAAAGATTTTAATAGCTTACACACCATGCCTTCTTGACCTTTTACTACAAACCCATCAGGCTGATCCATGTAAATTTCCTCATCCAGCTCTCCATTAAGAAAAGTTGTCTTAACGTCCATCTGATGAACGAGAAGACCATGTGAGGCAGCCAAAGAAAGTAGTACTCGAATAGTGGTCAATCGAGCAACAGGTGAGTAAGTGTCAAAGAAATCTTCGCCTTCTTTCTGGGTATAGCCCTTGGCTACAAGTCGAGCCTTATATTTTTCAATAGTACCATCAGGCCTAAGCTTCTTTTTGAACACCCACTTGCACCCTACAGGTTTGCAACCATAAGGTCGTTCTATCACCTCCCAAGTCCTGTTAGCAATAATGGAATCCATCTCACTACGGACAGCCTCTTTCCAGTAGTCTGCATCAGGAGATGCATATGCTTCTGACATAGACGTGGGAGTGTCATCCACAAGGTACACAGTGAAATCATCACCAAAGGATTTAATTATCCTTCGTCTCTTGCTCCTCCTAGGAGCTTCATTGTCATCCTCCTCAGGGACAGTTTCATGTGTTTGTTTAGAAAGTTCAGGTGGTGTGATTGAATTGGGAATTATCTCAGGGGTTTGACTAGAAGTGCTATGAGTATCTTTCATTGGAAATATGCTATCAAAAAATGTTGCATCTCGAGACTCCATAATTGTACCAACATGCATGTCTGGTACCTCAGATTTTACTACTAAAAATCTATAGGCAATACTGCGATGAGCATATCCTAGAAAGACACAATCCACAGTTTTAGGTCCAAGCTTGCGCTTCTTAGTTATTGGTACATTGACTTTCGTCAAGCAACCCCATGTGCACAAGTAAGAAAGTGATGGTTTTCTTCCAACCCACATCTCGTATGGGGTTTTGTCCTTATTCTTGTTAGGAACTCTATTTAATACATGACAAGAGGTCAGTAACGCCTCCCCCCACCATGCCTCAGATAATCCCACAGTGTCTAACATGGCATTAACCAAGTCAGTCAAAGTGCGGTTCTTCCTTTCGGCAATCCCATTTGATTCGGGTGAATAGGGAGGTGTTCTCCCATGTATAATTCCATGTTCCTCACAGAATAAGTCAAACTCATTTGAAAAATACTCCCCACCACGATCCGACCTAAGTCTTTTGATCTTTCTCTCTAGTTGATTTTCAACTTCTGCCTTATAAATTTTAAAATAGTCAAGAGCCTCATCTTTCGTTTTTAATAGATAAGCATAGCAAAATCTAGTCGCATCATCAATTAGCGTCATGAAGTATCGTTTTCCACCCTTTGTTAACACGCCATTCATTTCACAAAGATCTGAATGTACGAGTTCCAGTGGTGCCAAGTTTCTCTCCTCGGCTGCCTTATGAGGCTTACAAGGTTGCTTTGACTGCACACAACTATGGCACTTAGAGCCTTTAACAATGGAAATGTTTGGAATTAAGTTCATACTAGAAAGCCGAGACATCAAACCAAAATTTATATGACATAAACGTGAGTGTCAAACATTTACATCATCACCAACATTGCCACATATATGGTTCACAGATTTATTGCAGAAATCAGAAAGGGAAAAGCGAAACAAGCCACCACATTCGTAGCCTTTACCAATAAATAGTCCATGTTTCGACACGACTACTTTATTAGACTCAAACACCAATTTAAACCCATTCCTACACAGACGAGAGCCACTAACTAGATTCTTGTTGATAGAAGGGACATGTTGCACGTTCTTCAGCTGCACGGTCTTTCCCGAAGTAAACTTCAGATCTACCGTGCCAACACCATGAACAGAAGCATGAGACCCATTCCCCATTAGGACGGAAGAATCCCGAGTGACCTGGTAAGAAGAGAACAAAGAGATATCAGCACAGACATGTACATTAGCCCCTGTATCAACCCACCAATTGGTAGACTGATCAACTGAAAGAACGGTAGGAAAATTACCATACCCGTTCCCATCTTCAGTATTGCCAATGGTCACATTGACAAACTTTGAAGTCTGTCTTGCAGGAGCTTTCATCCCTTTGTGATGTGGACACTTCTTGGCCCAATGGCCAACTTCTCCACATACAAAGCAAGGCTTCGCATCTGTGTTACTCTTTTTCTTCTTGTAGTTGGTAGTTTGTTTAACTTTGAATTTCCCTTTGTTCTTGCCTGAGGGTTGATGCACCACGTTGGCGCTCGATTGCCCCTCACCTTTTGCCACAACGTCCTTTTCTCTGGCTTTCTCCTCAACATCAAGAGACCTTATAAAACTCTCGACAGAGAATTCCTGTCTCTTGTGTTTGAGTGCAGTACCGAAACTCCTCCATGAAGAAGGTAATTTCACAATAATGCAAGCAGCCACAAACGTGTCGGGTAAGGCACATTTTAGAAGTTCAAGTTCTTTAGCAATGGCCT
Source organism: Zizania palustris (assembly GCA_019279435.1). Classification (NCBI taxonomy): domain Eukaryota; kingdom Viridiplantae; phylum Streptophyta; class Magnoliopsida; order Poales; family Poaceae; genus Zizania; species Zizania palustris. The sequence continues at coordinate 10,381,205 of JAAALK010000290.1, read as the reverse complement.
GAATTTCATGAGCCTGATCCACCACAGAACGGTTATTAACCATCCTGTAATCATGAAATTGCTCCATGACATACAAGTCATTGCTAGCATCAGTAGCACCGAATTTGGCATTTAGTGCATCCCATAACTCCTTTGCATCTGTCATGTGCATATACACCTCGCACAGACGATCAACAAGAACACTAAGAATGCATCCTACAAAGATTGTAGCGGCATCCTTGAACTCTTTTTCTTTTTCAGCAGAAAGATCTCCTTCAGGTTTGCCACTACTAACCCAGTAGACATTCATAGTTATTAGCCACAAAGTGACTTTGATCTGCCATCTCTTGAAGTGCACACCGGAAAATTTCTCTGGCTTCAGTGCATCGGCAAATCCAGCCATATCAAAACCACAGTGCCTATAATAAGGTTTTTGGATTGTTGGAAATAACAGCACTATTAGGTTTAACTTATTCCACAAATAAATCATGACGTGAAACAGATGAATACGCATAATCAGGGTAGACCAGTACACTATACACACGTGTGTATCAGGTGGTGCATGTGTGTATCAGGTGGTGCACGTGTGTATCAGGTGGTGCACGTGTGTATCAGGTGGTGCACGTGTGTATCAGGTGGTGCACGTGTGTATCAGGTGGTGCACGTGTGTATCAGGTGGTGCATGTGTGTATCAGGTTGGTGCGCGTGTGTATCAGGTTGGTGCATGTGTGTATCAAGTGGGTGCATGTGTGTATCAGGTGGTGCATGTGTGTATCAGGTGAAGTGATGTCCTCATCAAAAACGTACCGGATGTTCACAGTTGGAGCAGTCACAGATCGGACCGGTACCACGACGACGACGCGTGGTACCGGACGACAGGTAGCAGTCGAGCGAAGAGAAAGACGTGAAACAGATGAGTACGCATAACCAGGGTAGATCAGTACACTATACACACGTGTGTATCAGGTGGTGCATGTGTGTATCAGGTTGGTGCACGTGTGTATCATGTGGTGCACGTGTGTATCAGGTGGTGCATGTGTGTATTAGGTTGGTGCGCATGTGTATCAGGTGGTGCATGTGTGTATCAGGTTGGTGCATGTGTGTATCAGGTGGGTGCATGTGTGTATCAGGTGGTGCATGTGTGTATCAGGTGAAGTGATGTCCTCATCAGAAACGTACCGAATGTTCACAGTTGGAGCAGTCACAGATCGGACTGGTACCACGACGACGACGCGCGGTACCGGACGACGGGTAGCAGTCGAGCGAAGAGGAAGACGAGCCGTGGTGGACGAACGCGAGCAGTCGCGCAGAGCGCTTCCCAAAAACCTTATTCGCCTTCTCCCGGTGCAAGATCTCGAAGGCGACAGGTTCCAGAGACCTGCTCTTCCACTCAACGGTGCACGCCGATGAGAGGAACGAAGTAGACTATGAATGGCAGCACAAAATAGAGGAGATCGGTGAGTGTTCTTCTGTTCTCTCTTGCGCCGATCCGTCGCTCAGTGTTTGCTGGAGGAGTAATAGACGTGTGATCAGGGCGTCTCTTCATTCTCCACTAGTAACTGCTCCGAAGGTGAATCGGAACCGTTCCAACTTACACCCGCAGCAAAACGGAACGGCAAAACGGAACGGCCCGGCGAGGCGAGGCGAGCGCGCGCGTGTTTCTCTAGTCTCCTCTCACCCATATAGGTCTAGTTGCAAGGAGATCACCATCCCTTATAAGTTGGTTTTCCTCTCCTAGAACTAGCAAGGTGGGACTAAAGGTTCACACGCTCCCTCTACATGGTGGGCCTTTGAGATTTTTACAGGAATTATTCTTCAAATAAATTTGGGCCAAGCCCATTTATTCAACATCAATTGATAATATCTGTGAGTTTAGATCATCTTTAGTTGCAGAATAATCCTCCTCCAGTTGCTCTATTTTAGAATTTGTACTTTCTAGGCTAGCTTTGGTTTCACTGTAGATCAACTTCAGCTTCTGATATTCTTCTTCCTTGGAAGAAAGTGACGAGCTTAATTCCCTGATGGATTCCTCCTTGGTATTCTGGCTAAGCAGACTTACTTTGTCATGTAAAATATCAATTGTTTCCAATTTTTCTCTCAATTTGCTTCAAACGCATGTTTCTCTTCTTCTGCTGCTTGTGCAATGCTACTCTTAAGTTGCCATTTGGATATTGTTTAAATGGAAGGTATTACATCATACCTCATGTGTATTGAATACTACAACTTTTTATCGATCATGTACCTGTTTCCCAGATAAATATTTTGAGCTTAATCTCTTATATTATGTCATTTTTAATGATTTTTTCGTATATGTCATACTCAATTAGCTTTAGTATTGATCAATGTTGTCACTGACTTTTGCTTTTAATCCATCGTGGACTTATTAACTTTAGATGATGCCTCCTGGAGGAAAATAGAAATGTGTTGTTGCAAATTGAAGAGTGTTTTGAGTCTTTATTTATAGTTGAAGTATGCACTTTGGTGAACAATCAATGAATTCTACATGGTGGAGTTAACATGGATGCGTGGAATGATTTTGATGAGTTTGCATAGGATGACTTTTGATAGAGGAGAGATTTGAAAATTGAAACAGAGAGATGATATAGTTCTATCTTTTATGCTACATTTCTATTGCTATCTGGATTTTTGAATACTACAGGTTCTTTCCCACAAAGAGGAACAAGCGAGCATGGGAGCTTCACAAGCAAGTGCACAAGCTGATACTAGAAATTGTGAAGGAAAGCAGAGAAGAAAGCAAGTGCACAACTTATATGCAGAGCTATTAATTCTTTATTTCTCAGAGCTATTATTACATATATTCATAGTTATTAGTTCATTATTAATTCAAAGGCTTTTTGATATCTGTGATAAAATAATTGTAAGATATCAATCACTATGAGTACATGTCTCAAATTTTGTTTTGTCCATATATTCAGAGTTGTTAGTTCATTACTAATTTGAAGGCTTTTGATGCTGCAACTTCCATATTATGACATGAGCAATACTAGAACATCTGCAGTGCCCCTGAGTCAAATTGGGATTTAACTTATGACTTGATCCATTAGAATTGCTAATGCCATTCTTAGCTTCTATGATGTTTTTTTTGTATTATGTTCACTTTTGTGCTCTTGTTTTGGTTTAGGTAGTGTTTAATATTCTTTTGGTATTTCATAATAAATTTCGTTGCAAAGCACAGACATCTTACTAGTTATAGTATAAAGTTACTCCATCCGTCCGCGCACAGCAACCATTTCCCCACGCGCCAACTACCTCCGCCTTAGTCGCTTGTACGCGCGCACGCACCTGCACGTTTCACCGTTGTCCACGCACTGTGCCGCGCCCAAAGCTGACACTCCATGCAAGCCCAATTGGGCTAGAAGAAAATCGCGAGAAGGAAAAAAAAGAAAAAGAAGAAAATGAAAAAATACATTTGCATTTAAGTTTTTTAATTTATGTATTTTACACAGAAATACAAATTTTACATAGAAACCATTAGATTTCTTAAAAGTCACATAGAAACAAGAATTTTGCGTAGAGATCCTTGATTTACGAAAAACATGCAAAAAAAAGAATTTTGCGTCGTTAGATCTGCTGAATTTCGTTTATCATTTTTAGCAATATTTTCTATACTTACTTAATGTTTATTGTTTTACTATATTTTTAGCAAGATTCAGAACGATGCAAATATGGTAACGATTGACGTTATCGTATCTAACTAGTCGTAATCAAAACAGGACGCTTGAATCAAAGTTACGAAGTAGCCGTGTTCAATTAAGCCACCTTTTCCCCTGATTAATCAATAAACCACATCTACATCACATCAGAACAAATTAAGCCTCGAAGGATTAAAATCGTCGCCCGCGCGCGTAGAACGCAGCGCTTTCACGTGCGTCCATCCAAAAAACCACCTCCGCTTCCACGCCGGCCGGCGGCCGTCGTCGTCCGTCCCGGCGTCGATCGAGAGGGAGGGACGAGCTGCGTGCCGCCGTGGGGGCGGGCGCACGAGGGAGGCAGTGCTCGCCGTGTGGCTCCACAGACGCGGTCGTCGCTGCTACGACTACGGAGTGCACGCGTCTCCTGCATCGCGGGTTCATCGTGGTCGACCACCTCTTGGCGCTTGGCGCTCGGCCGCGTCCACATCAACGGTGGAGTCTTACGGACGAAGGCACGAAGCATTTGACCAAACGGAACCTTCCGTTCTTGCTGGTGACAATGTGAGGCTAATTACGCCATGATTTGACAATGTGAAGCTATAGTAAACATTTGTTAATCATGAATTAATTAAGCTTAAAAAATTTATCTTGTGAATAATCCTCCAATTCTGTAATTATTTTTATAATCAGTTCAAATTTAATCCTTCAAATTGATGTCCAAACATCCGATGTGATACGGACTAAACTTTAGTCCATAGAACCAAACACCCCTTAGAAGTTAGGACATGAATTTCAACCTCAAATAATTTTCTTAGAAATTATATAAATTATCGAAAAAACTATTTTAAAGCACTTTATCATTTTTAGTATTAAATTCGTTCGTTTAATCCGTCGCAAACTTGGAAGAAGGTTCCAAAATCCAAAGTTGTTTCTAGCATACGCCTCATCTCTCCTCTATATCATTTTTTTGCAAATTTCGTTCAAAATCTCTTTTCAACAGGCTCTCTATTTCTCCCCCTATTTCATCTTGTTCTTATTCTTTCCTCCCTCCCCAAACTTAGGGAGTCAAATTTGTCTCTCTATCTCATTTTCAACCAATTTAAATCATAGGGAGAGTTGATATGTTGAAGCAGACAATCAATTTAAATCATTTTTGGTTTGCAGATATTACATTTTTTAGTAAATTCTAATGTAATTGATAGAAATTTCGATTCGTCGAACGACAAAACATAGATTCTAAAGTTATAGTTATAATATATATTAGTTCTAAATTTAGCTATTCAAATATGAATGAGTTATAAATTTAGTTAGTGGTCGTTATGAAATATTAATAAAATATGGGTAGATGAAATATAAAAAGTTAGATGTAGTGTTTTAAAAAATAGAGATGAAATCTTGATAAGGAGGTTCTGATTTTCGGTTATAAGGAATAAAAAATAGGAAGCTCATTGGAAATGCTTTTAGTACTTAAAATATATTTGGCTGACCGGAGTTATATTTCGATTATCTATGCTACCTTAAAAATCTAGTGGTGGTGAGTATGCCACTACTACCACTCTTTCTCATAACAAATCAAAACTTTTCACCTTTAGCTTCACTCATCTCTATTTACACGATGTTTTTTAATGCTGTAATTTTTTCTATTGCAACTTACAAACACTTATATTAGCTACTCAAAGCATCTACGATGTATAGTACTCTTGAACTAATGCTGGACATGTAAGCAAAGTTATTTCTTAGAAAAAATGCTACAATATATAGTACTAGAGATAAGACCTTTTCAACATAAAAAACTATCAAAATATGTATACTCTATCCAATGAGCAACTATCAAACTAAAAATAGTATTGTTTAATTTATGAAACTAGTATTTATATATAGAACTCATATCATATCTTAGTTTGCTTAGCATTACCTTCACAAATGTATAGAACTAATACCAAGTCAAAAAAGTATTCTTAACACCCCACTTTATTTCAATACGGTGGATGCTCTCGTAGGCTAGAGATCGATCACGATGCAACTGGGTTTTGTTCAGTTTTATCACGAGTACAGTGCCATTCTACGAAATGTTGAATGAGGCCACGTGACAAAATTAGCCGGCTGAAAATATTTAACTTCGTTAACCTCAATCATCAGTGAATGATGAGTGAATAATGACAAACAATCTATATACGTTGTTGCTGCTTAGTAATTAGTATCACGTTAAGATTAATATTGACTAGGGATAATTACTTTTAATTAGTATTAATTGTAATACAACTAATTGTTAATAATATATTTTATTATTAACTAATCTGGATTGTTTAAGCTGAAATTTCTGGAAATAATCGTAGCTGTTAGAAGATTGCACGCTTGTCGTGGTGTCACATTCATGTTTCACGAGTATGAACAAATTATAAGAAGCTAGCTAGCCCAACTAAAGTGGATGCTTTTATCTTCATTCTCTTTTCGTGTCGAGAAAAGCCAAATAAAGTTAAGACTTTGGAAAAAATGAAATGTTACTGTGAATTATGTATTTATAGTCATCTCGTTAATTACAAAGTTACAAAGTCTTAACTATATTAAAGCGTGGAGTGGTCGTCTGTCCGCAGGCTCCCTTCCCATTCCCCGTGCAGCGCGCCTCTCACTTCCCATAAAAAACCAATCAAAACTTTTACCCTAAAAAAACCGGTGCAACCACCCTAAAAAAACCGGTGCAACCGCCTCCGTCAAACCGCGACGTGAGCTGCGCCCCTGTGCAATCGCCCGCCCCCTGTGCATGCATGCGCGCAAGCAGGTTTCATTGCGTGAGAAGAAAAGAGGAAAAGAAAAAAAGGAAAAAAGGAAAAAGAATAAAAAGAAAATAAAAAACTAGAAAAGAAAATTGTATTTATATTTCAGTCTTTTAATTTATGTATTTTGCGCGGAAATAAAAAACTATTATAAAATAAGATTTTGTTGCAAAGCACAGACCTCTGACTAGTCTTTTATTTGGCATGCAACAAATGACCGTTAGTGCACGATGTGTGATGCTAGCTAGCCGATTGGAGCTTTGGATGCCAAAATGACTTCAAATTTTGTTGCAAATCTAGACCGTGGAAGTCAAAACACACGCTAAATTTATATCAGCAAAAGGTAACAAGATTCATGTGTAATTTTCAGCAAGTTTGTTCGTTTCAGGCTTTGCTTATGCATGGTTTAAGTCGGGATAAACGATATATATATATATATTCTTTAAAAATATTTTAAAGTTGTTCATCAATTGTATAGTATTAAACTATTTGAAACGAGTACAAATCTAAAAGACTTTTGCACTCAGCCACTTGCACAAATTGGCAACTCTATTGTTGGTCTTTTTCTCCACAGTTGAAGCTGGGAGGAAAGTGCTCAAACTCTTGCCATTACTTGTCAACCAACAAGCTGAAGCTAGCCTACCCAACTCAAATTATTGATGCCTTTTTGTCTGATTATTCGTCGAGGATTTTAGAAGCCTTTTTCTGTGTTTTGGCTTGCCCTGTTAGATTTATGCAGGAGTCGCATACACATATGTACGACGAATTCATTTCAAATCGAGGATTTCGAATTCAAATTTGGACGGTCAAGTTCGCAGCTGGTCGACCTCGCCAGTAACCCACTGACATCGCGGACCCACCCAGAGGGACGGGCAGTGGCATTTCCGTAGATACCGCGTAAGTACGGGGACCGTATCGTATATGCAAAGCAAATACAGGCGCGCGGCAAAGGCGCTCGCTTTTTTCCTCCTCGTCGTGTCGCCTCTCCTGGCTAAAATCCCCCAATCGCGACGAAACCCTAGCCAAATCCCCCGCACCCACGTCCCCTTTTCACTCCGCTTCCTTCGCCGCTAAGCATATCCCTCACGCGCAAGCCCCTGAATCTGGTGGAAGAGGAGGGGGGGTCGAGGTTGGACACTGCTGGTGTCGCTGGATGAGAGGCCGGAGATGACTGTAATGGAGCTCAAGGCGCTACCGCTCGGGTTCCGGTTCCACCCCACCGACGAGGAGCTCATCAGGCACTACCTCAAGGGGAAAATCACGGGGACGATCAGGGCCGAGGCCGAGGTGATCCCCGAGATCGATGTTTGCAAGTGCGAGCCGTGGGATCTTCCAGGTGCGGCGCCTTACCGTCCTCGTCTCTGATTTGATTTCCTTTTTTTTTTTGCGGGGGTTTGGATTTCGTTGCTTGGGGTTGTTGGATCCTTTTATGGGTTTCTTTTGTGGTTTTCTGAATTTTGATCGCTGCGGTTTGTGCCTCATTCCGGCGGTTTTGGAGCTGGATTGTGGGTTGCTCCGTTCGTGCTTGAGGCTCTTGCCTTGGCTTCCCTTTGGAACTGGTTTCTTCTGCGATTTCCGGTCTTGCTTTTGCTTCTAATTTAGGGGTTTTTAGCTGGATCATGAGTTGGTTTCCCCCCAATTTGACCATTTAGTAATAGTACTCGCTGCTTTGTTGCTGGATCTGGAGGGGGGTGGGGGTGGGGTTTCTGTGCGGGATTCTGATGAGCGGATTACGAGCTGCTTTTCCTCGCCCTCGCTAGGTGCTAATTTGATGCGATTCCCTCGATGCCTAAATCATTTCTTTAATGTACCCGAGATGCGATTTTGTGCGATGCGGTTCAAATCTTTGACCTTGTTGGTGCAAATTTTAGTAATCCGCCTGTCAAACTCTGAAAAAGATTCCATTTCTCTGACGCGTGTTCCTCTTGTTGTGCTTGCAGATAAATCTTTGATCTGCTCAGATGATCCGGAGTGGTTCTTCTTCGCCCCCAAGGACCGCAAGTATCCCAATGGAAGCAGGTCGAATAGGGCGACGGAGGCTGGGTACTGGAAGGCCACAGGGAAAGACAGGGTGATCAGGTCCAAGGGTGACAAGAAGCAGCAGCATATGATTGGCATGAAGAAGACCCTTGTGTTCCACCGAGGACGTGCCCCGAAGGGCGAGCGAACTGGGTGGATCATGCACGAGTACCGCACCACTGAGCCAGAGTTTGAATCTGGTGAGCAGGTATGCATAGAGGGAGCTACTACCTTGGTCTGTAGTTATTTTTTCAGTTTCCCCAGCATACTAGGATGCAAAGATCTAGTGTGGTGTTGCTATGCAGATATGCTCGCTGTTTGCAATTTGGTTGTGTGAGTTTATGCAAGTGTAAATATCTAGTAGACACCCCAAAATGTCTTATTTCAAAAGAGGATCAGCTGGATTTAGGCATGTTTCTCTGTCACTCAGCTGTGCACAGTATATGGATATGAGCACATAATAAATGGAAATTTGACATTTCAATTCTTGATGGATTGGAAATAGTTACTCCTGCTTTGTCATCTGATGTTTCCATTCTGATATCTGTGTTTGTACTTCCAGGGTGGTTATGTTCTTTATCGGCTCTTCCGAAAGCAAGAGGAGAAAAGTGAGCGACCCAGCCCAGATGAAATGGATAGAAGTGGCTACTCACCTACTCCTTCCCGTTCCACTCCTAATAACATGGTGCCAAATGAAGACACAGATACACCATTAAACAAGGAATCTCCAGAATCTTCACTGCATGAAAACCCAATTGATTTGCCTGGTCCAACAATTGAGAGTCAGCCGGCACCGATTACAAGGTGGCTTGCAGACAGAACTGATAACATGGCAAAAAACGACGCAAACATTTCTCACATGCCTCTTCATGGACTTGTTGATGAAGGAGCTAAGGTCAGTAAAGTAACGTTGTTACTAGGCCTGTTAAACCTGTATGGGCTTATTCTAATTTACTCAATTCTTCTAGCCAGTTAACTTCCTAGGTGTTGAATTCCTTCTAATTGTTTGAGTGATTCATGTGATAATAAGCAGGCTAGTCTTTCAGTTGGTGCTTTGGTTCATCTAATTGATTCACAAAGAAACATCCATGATACTGATGAATTAGCCCCTGTTTCTGCTCCCGTGCTACCGCATGAAGAAAATGCTTTATTTGGCAATTTCTGGCATGGAGTTATTGGTAATTTCGATGGCTGTATGAATCCTCCTGATCTAGATGAGCATTCCTCAACTACACCAAAGGTTCAGTATGATTCACACACTGGAATTTTGCCAGCTGAGTTTGAGAACATTGTGATGACGCAGGTAATGTTTTTCTCCCTTAATTGGTTCTGTGGTGTGGGTCAATTATTGCACAGATTCTTATCTCTGGTACCTTTGCAGGGTGAGTTCATAGATGATCAGAACTGGTTAGAAAATTTCAATTTATTGCCAGATGAAATAAATCCTCAGCTGAATGTGTATGAAAATGCATCATTGCTTCCTTACGATAGCACTGATCAGGATGTGCTCTCGATTGACTCTGGTGGTGATTCCTTGCAAGATCTATTCAACATTATGGATGATTCAAACGTGAAGAATGATGGATGGATAAATGAAGCTGCCCTCCTGGGAACTGGATTTTCTTCCACGCATTGTCAGTCACAGCCCAATGTGCACCCAAACTATATATTTTCACACCAGGGCAATGCACAAAGGAGGCTCCGTCTACAGGAATCATTGTTGGCCAACATTGAGTTGGACGATGAAAGCATGCCTAGAGATGAGTGTGAAGATGAAGAATCGGGTATTGTGACTTCAAAGTATGCGAATGAAGCTATTGAGGAGTCATCTTCAGAAAAGGATATGCCTTGTGATGGAGATGAGGCAGAGTCTACTGGTATTACTATCCAAAGACGTCGCCATGCTCCAGCTGCAAGCTATGTAGGTGATGCAGAGTCAACAGGTATTACTATCCAAAGCCGACATCATGCTCCAACTGCAAACTATGGAGGTGATGCAGAGTCCATGGGTATTACTATACAAAGATGTCACCATGCTCCAACTGCAAGCTATGGAGATGATGCAGAGTCTACGGGTATTACTATCCAGAGCCGAAGTCATACTTCAACTGCAAGCACAAATAGTTCATTTACTGAGCAGGGTGCTGCAGTGAGATGGTTGCGACTACAAGTGGACCTTAACCCAGAGCCATGTTCTAGCATTGATGGTTCATCTAGTTGTATCCTAGAGGAAAGTGAAAGTAAACACAACATGGTAAAAACTGAGGTGAGTTCTATTACCCTAAAACCAATGCAATCTTATTTCATGGAAATTGGTTAAATCCTTGATATTCCATAGCCAGTTTGTTGTCAATTGAACCAGAATGTCGGAAGTTCCTTTGTTACGAACTATGGTTGATTACTTGATTTCTTGCAAAACAAGAAAAGAACACCAAGCTGACAATGTACTGCTTTGAATGTTTTGTTGCTTTAGAAAAGCTAACTTCTCATTTGGTGCTCTTGCTAGATTGAAGAGCATGCATGCACAAACTTGGCTGAAGGTGTTGACCTTTCTGGGATTTGCCATGATGATGAGCGAAAAGACATTCCTGAGCATGGTAATGTAGCTTTGAAGTATCCCATCATGAAATTTTGTTATTTGTGCTGTTCATTTGGTTTGCTAAGATGATCCAATGTGTTGACATGCAGATGCTAAACCTGTTGTGAGGCTGCGGAAGACAGCAGAGGGAAGCGGCAAGGAGAAGAAGCAAGTGGTAGGCCTTGATTCACATGTGATGACTGCATCATCTGGGAAAAGGGGGGGCTCCCCACCCTACTCCATTTGGCTGGTTCTCTTGGTGGTTCTGCTCCTCGTCATCTCTGTGGGGATCTATGGATGGGTATAACAGCTGCGCGCCCCTGGTGGAATTTAAGGTGTATGCTTACCGGCACAGGTTCCCTACATTGATATGCTCACTGGCACAGGTTCCCTACATTGATCTGCTGTGCTGACTTGTACATAACCACGTTGTTTAGACGGCTGCTAGACACACTGGAGTGTTTGTTGCCTTCCAGTGTGCTGCGGCAGCAGGAAATCCAAGAAAAGGTGAAAAACAAAAAAAAAAGTAAGAGGAGTTACCAGATGAGAAGTGCTGTTGTAGATGTTGGTGGCTTAGGCACGTACTAGTGTTTCACTGTTTCTTTCTTCTGTGCACTGTGCTGTTGAAGATGTCAGTGCCCTAGTTGTTGAGTAGTAGTTGTTAAGTCATGGTTAGGGACACGATCGCTCTTGCCTTGTACTGTGTCCATGTTCTGTAGCAAGATCTGAAACTAGAGTTAATCTGATGCAATTGATTTGTGAAATGTTACTGTATGACGATCGAGTTATTGTCCAAGAAAAGAAGAAATGTTGAAATGAGCAGTCTGGTATCTTATGTGGGGACAGAGTAGAACGTGATTGTGTTGATAATCGGTGATGCTTTCTTTTCTTCACGTGTGGGTGATGGTGAGCAGCTGACAGAGGTGAAGTTTCCTGCTTGTTCCTTGCAGTTGTGCGTTTTTACTTTTTTAACTGACAGAGTGAGCTCAAAGTAGATGACGAGACCTATCCACGCAAGGACTCAAAATGCCAGCATCTCATCTCAAAAGAAAAGGAGAGAAGTGAGAGATGCCAACTCCAGGAGCCGGTGGCCTCGAAACGAAGTCACATGTAGGGCTGAGATCGAACAGGCCATACATCCGTTCGATTTTTATGAGTATTCTATTTTGCAGGGATTTTTTCAATATTCTACATGGTAAAAAAATAATTATAAATACATAACATCCCAACATTATTTAGGGATCAAAGGGGTTAAAGCAAAGTGACTAGAAAAGAGGCTAAAATTTTAGTCACACTTTGATCCAAGGGCTAAAAAAAGGGCTAAAATATTTATTGCTGTGTATAATGACTAAAATATTCCTCATTTATTGATCTTACTTTTCATACATGCATGATGGGGGTATGTGTGGAAAAGAGGCATTTTAGCCCCTTTTTACCTCTTACTTGGGGGCTAATGGGCTAAAAAATTTTAGCCCCTTTTCTAGCCTAAAAAGTGACTAAATTTTAACTTCTTATGGTTTAACACTTGGATCCAAACAGGCCGAAGTGAATTGAGCACTAAAAAATACAACCTCTCCCCCATGAGTTTTTTTTACAAACTTAGAAAGGATTTAGATAAATTTAATAAATTAGTAAAAAAACAATATCCATTATTCACGCTCTCTCTAGGACTAGGAAGCCACTCCACAAGACCACAAACCCAGCTCACCGGCCTCCCCGGCGACGACGACCTCCTCCGGGCTCCGCCACCGCCATTCCCTCCGCCTCGTCGTCCACACTCTCCCCGCCCGCCAGCCCGCGCCCTTCCCGGCCGCCTCCAGGATGGTAACCTCCGTCCTCCTCTCCCTCCCCTCCAACCCTCTTGTTGTTGTTCATGTCCCCCGCCGCGGCGGCGCTTCGCTGCTAGCCTGCTCCGCGTGTTCTTGCGCACCCTGGGGATCGTTCTGAACTTTTGCGTCGATTTCGGCCGCGAAAGATCCGACCTTTGTGCCTTTCTGTGGTTCGTGTGCGTTACTGACCTTTTGCATGTGGTGGGGATGATAGGTCAAGAATTGGTAAATCCTAGATGGGATGAATTAGGGTCTGCCACCGATCGGCGGTCACTGAAATTGTGATATCGATCTGCGTTTCTGAATTGACCAGGAGTTTGTGGGGATGCAGTTTCTGAATTGACCAGGAGTTTGTGGGGATGCAGCTTATCCCTCCTCGATTTGTTCTACTGCTGGGATATTTTCGTATCCTTCGGTCATGATGATTTCCAATCATAACCACAAAGATCGCTTGAACCCAGGGAATGGAACCAGTAGAAGCAAATGTTCAATGGTGAAGATTGAAAGCCCACCAAATGAAACATCTGAAACCAACAATATCACTTGTGGGTTAACGAGCAAGTCATCCATAACAAAAGGGGTTACTAAATCCAATCAAGGTACTGGGAAAAATGCCTCCTTTCCCCAAAGTTTAGAAGTTAGCAATCTTGTTTTTGGGAATGGTATGTCACAAGATGCCATTATCTGCTCCAAAGAGGCAGTTCATGTCCCCCATACGAATCCTCTTGATATTTCCACTATGTGTGCTGTATGTCCCCCATACGAATCCTCTTGATATTCCCACTATGTGTGCTGATCCAAGTGATTCTGTGGCTGATGGTGCAAAACTAGATCCATCGGAGTGCTCTACAATTGTTCCGCATTGTGAAGCTCTAGCTGTGCTTCCAAAATTTTGAGCAAAACCATTCCCAATCCCATGTTAAAGTCAATGAAATAGGGAGACATTGGTAAAAACAGGACGGAATGTTCCTACGAGAAAGGGCTTGAGAGTGCAAAACAATGTGCAGCAAAATGTACTGCAGAGCAGAAAACCTCTTTGGAAATAAGAGAGAAGTGTGAAGCGATCTGGTCTAAATTCTGCTGCTCCTGACTTCATCCCTTCATCAGTTGGGAAACTGAAAATCACCAAAGGTTTGTGTAACTCCGTAAAAGTGGTATATATGATTGTGTCTCTCATGCTTGTCATTTCAAGTTATCAACTCTCTCTTTTGATTTTTTATGCACGATCTGTTGATCTGTTTGCACATTCAGGGCCCTGTTCTACAACGGGAAGGAGCATATCGGGAATTCTCAAGGGGATTGAGAATTTGTCAGAAATGCTTCCGAATAGCTATTCATTTGATGAAATTGAGTTAGAGGAGCATGACCACACCATCCTCTGATCAGTAATTGAGAATCTTTAGATCTGTCTCCGTAAGACAACTAGACAAGAAAGGTACATTGTTTCTGGAACATTTTTCCGATCTTATAAGATTAGGCTGCCTGTAAATGTTATACTTTTGGGTGAATGCACAACCTGCAACTTCTATTCTCCATCCATGTCTACTAGCAAAAATAACTAGATAACTAGTAAGACCTGTGAAGTTTCCATGATATCTAGATCAATTATCCCATAATATTTTTGTTTTAATTCTTTCTACGGTCCCATTGAGGATGGTGCCTCTAACAAGGCGAGATTAAAAGCTCCTTATTCTCAGATTACAGTTTTAAGATCTGATGCAGGGAACTACAATGGTAGTTACACAGCAAATGATGGAAAGAGCACAACTAATAATATTTTTGCTGGTACAAGTTTGTGCGTAACGACTTGAGAAAAAACAGCTTACAATGGTCCCAGGTATTCTTTTGTACACGGAGCAACTCACCTATGTTTGCGAAATGTGCAGAGGGTATTTTAACTATGTTTATATCCTATAATAAGTGCAAAAACATCTGGTGGGCTGGTGGCATTTTTTATAAGATGTGTAAGAATTTGAGCTTGCTACTTTTTAAAAGGAATTGCCTTGGGGATTTTATCTCCTTTCCTTTCGCTATAAACTTGTGATGAAGTCGAAGGCACTAGGCAGTTTAGTTATTAGTTTGAAGTACACTTTCTTACAAGCTACTATTAATGATTGCCCAGCCTTCACTCAACAACATTACAAGGAGGATATCTTGCGAAGAAGGCCATTCACAGATTACCGTCTATAAGAATCTATGGATTGACATGGAGCATGCAAATTGCAAGTTATCTACTGAAACACACCTGTATGAAAATTGACCCAGAATCCAGTATGGATCATGTTGGTGGACCAAGAAATCCTTCCCACGCATGTGATATTGGTGCAGATTGCAGATTATGTTTTCCAAAGGGCGATCCTACTGAAGACTGAAGAGACATCAAGAGTAAGGAACATTGACCTCCTTTACACCGATTACTACATCCAGTTAGGAGACAATGGTGTGCTTAGCTGTTCTGCAAGGACAGACAACCATCCTATTCGATCGAAGAATTTTTTGGGTGGCCTTGTTCTACCAAGCTTGGGAGAAATAAACTGGCATTCATCATCATGCTCACCCTGTGCGGTGACTTGTGCTGAGCAGGACTCACAGGGAATTGAAACGAAGCACTATGGAATATGGATCAAGCGTCTGGCAGCTCATGTGTCACCAGAGTGGACAGCATTTTGCATGGAAATTCTGGGTATGGCTCTTCGTCGGATTGGGAGCATGCGCTGAAGGAAGAAATTGGCTGGAGCTGAAGGGATCTATGAGTCAGATTGATACCTAATTTTTACATATATTATATGCCTGAGTAATTAGGAATGCAGGAATTCTTCTTGTGGGTTTATTTTTGGCTGATGAAAATAGCACTGCTTGGCAAAATGGTGCTTTCCAGCCGCTGAAGAACAGTACCATTTTTATGTTTCCTTGTCTAATCAGCTTGTTTCATGATAAGCAACTAATGAGCATGTATAAACTGAGAATTTAAAGAACCTGCTGTTTCTGATCTTGGTTCATTTTTATATTCTAATTTGGTACCAGCTAGAATCTAAACAATCTGAACTGTTTAGAAGGGATCTAGATTTTAGTTATAAGCTTTCAAGCAGCCCATCTATCTTTGACTTGGGAGCTCTTGCAAACCTGAAAGTATGATCATGTTTACAAGATCACGAAGTATTGAAACAAGCTAGGTAGTGATAAACTTTCGACCCTATCCAACCAAACAACTTGAAATTAATACTTTATAACCAATGGGATTTTGTGTCAACTGCTTCACTGAGATTATTTTGCCTTGTGATCTCCAAGAGACCAAGAGTACTTTATGTTCCCTAACTCCTCCAAGAGTTGTTGAGATTCTAGTCGGTACACACATCAAAAGTCAACATAATATGCACAAATAATATATGTATATATATACTAGTCAGATGCCCGTATTTTGCAACAAAACCTTATTCTCAATGACAAAAATTTATTTACAACATAATGTTTATTCAAACGTGTTTACTAATACTGCGATGATAAGAAGTAAAATTGAACTATTACAAGTGCTATTATGTATCTATAAATATAAACATGACATAAAATTACATAACAACAGACGCGAAATTCAGATTATGAAGGTCTTTTTATGCAAGAAAAGGGTATTTCTAAAATTTTCAGCGAACAAAATTCATAGTTTTGCGTAATTTTTCAAAAATCCAAGGGCATTTACACAAAATTCATGTTTTTGCGTGATTTTTCAGAAATATTAGGGTTTTTACGCAAAATTCGTATATTTGTGCAAAATACAGAAATTAAAGAACTGAAAGACAAAAATAGATTTTTCTTTTCTATTTTCTTTTCCCTTCCTTCTCGTGCATGTAATTGCTGCCTTGCTTCGTGCATGCGGGGCGTGCACATGCAGCACGTTGGGCGCTCCACGCGAGAGGATACACTACAAGAAAATAATAAATTTTCGTCGGCTTTTTTAATTTTCGTCGGCTTTTCTAAAAGCCGACAGAAGTTAATTATCTTCCGTCGGCTTGCAGGAGCCGACGGAAGTTAACTTAACTTCCGTCGGCTTTCACTCTAGCCGACGGAAGTTAATTAACTTCCGTCGGTTTTAGCTGCGGCCGACGGAAGATAGTTTGTCGCGCCCCTGTTTTTCCCGGCCCGCGCCCTGTTTTGCTCATTTTTCCCATTGCCCCTAGGTTTTCCGCCGGCCCGCCCGCCTCCCTCCTCGCCTCTGCGCCTCCTCGCCTCCCGGTCGCCGCCTCCGCACCTCTCCGCCCTCCGCTCACCGCCCGCCACCTCGCCGCCACCTCCGCCTCTACCGTCGCACCGTAACTTTCGCCTCCCCGCCTCCCGGTCGCCGCCCCCAAATCAGATCTCACGGTTGCTCGGCGAAGGAGACGACCACCACAACCTCCACCAGGATCGGAAGCGGAGGCGGAGGCGGAGGCACCGGCGCTGGATCGATGGGAGCAGAGTGCCAGTACGAGTTGGCGCAGGCGGCTTACGTCAAGCTCGCGTTGCACGCTCTCAAGCACCCCGCCGCCGCCGTGAACGGCCTCCTCGTCGGCCGGCTCCTCGACGGGGCCTCCTCCCCTGTCGTCGTCGCCGTGGTCGACGCCGTGCCGCTCTCCCACTGCCCGCACCACCTCCCGCTGCTCCCCACGCACGAGCTCGCGCTCAACCTCGTCGAGGACCACTTCGGGGCGCAGGGCCTCACCGTCGTTTGCTACTACCACGCCAACGCGCTCCGCGACGACGCCGACCTCCCCGCCGTCGCCAAGCGCGTCGGGGACCACATCTTCCGCAACTTCCCTCGCGCCGCCGTGCTGCTGGTGAGTGTTGCTTCTCCTGATCTGCGCCGTTAATGGACAGGGATCTCGTCGTGTTGGCTAGGGTTTCTTACGATGTCGTATTGATTGATTAGCTGAACAACAATAAGCTGGAGGAGGCAGTCAAGGGGAAGAATCGCGAGCCGGTTGTTCAGCATCCTATTCTTTCCAATTCAAGCAAATGGATCAGTTCAACTGTGTGATAATCTTCTACATCTATGCATTATTAAGTAAAACTAGTTAGGTGCATGTGCATTGCTACCTAAATTAAAAAGTGTTTCACAATTGGCTGTACAGGTTCTTTATTAACATGAACTCATTGAAAGGCAAAATAGTTAAGTCGGCAATTTTCCATCCCTCGTAGTATGTACATGTTGGTATACATCAATGTCAACTGAATTCATTTTCTGTCAATTCAGAGCAATTTTACAGCTTTTCTTGTGGTCTGATAAATTTACATGCTGTTTTCGTCCTTTCTTCTTTTACAATTGTCATATCACTTATTTTTATTGTCATCTAACCCACTATTTATTGAGCTCTAGCTCTCTCTCTGTTTTCAGGTAATTTGGTGTGCCTGGACCTGGGTTTAGAAATGAAATTCTTTGGTGAGTTATCCTTATTGGTATCAAAATTTAGTTTCTCTTTTCCTGTGTTGCTTATTGATCTAGGGTGTGAAGTTGCTTTTCATAATATTATTCAACATGGTTCTTTAATTCAGTTTTAGTAATTAGTTTCAAACTGAAATCTGTGTTTAAGCAAGTCTAACTTTCAGTTGTTTTGTCTGATTTAAATACTTGTTTAATATTTGTGCCAAGGATCTACTTCATTAAGTTTGAATGCTTGGTACAAGTTCAGTAAGTCCATATTCAGTATTTGGAACTTGTTTAAAGTCTGTTATTCCTCTAGTATGGTTTGATGTGCTGTTATTGAGGTTTGGACTTTAGCACTCAAAAAGTACCATTTCAAAGTTGTTGATAAGTTTTCTGTTTTCAGTTCTGAACTGTATGAATTGTTTCCTAGTTCTGTACTGAATGTTTGAACTATTCTAAAAACCATACTTGATCTGATACACAATTTGATGAATTCAGAATTGAGTTTGTGATCTATTGAATGCCATGTTGAGATATTACTTGTTTTCAAAATTTATTTCAAATCCAGTAAAATGTTTAAACCTGAATTCTGTGTCCAAGTAAACTAGACTGATTTGGCTTCCTGTTTTGAAATTCAATATTCAGAATTGATTCCTTGTGCTCTGAAAATTATGTGTATCATCTAGTGTGTACCATCTATCATATCTTGCTGTGAGTTTGGTTTCTGAATTTTTTTTCCTGAAGTGATCTGTAATCAGTAAATAGAGCACAAGATTGATTAGAATTATTACTATTATAACTTCCGTCGGCCTCCAGAGGTGCATTGGGTGATCAGAACAGGCCATCACATTCGCCTGCACTCGTATTATGTTTTCACTTACAAAACTAGACTTCCCCATAAAACCAATTTAGGACTTTAGGTGATAGCCTGATATGTGATATATAGATACATGTAATTTTTGTGACATCAAAGAACAATCAGCAATATATTTATGTGACATCCTTTATTTTTTTCTCCTGATATATTGCATTGCATTTGTCTTGCAGGATACAACTGGTCGTGAAAGATTCATGAGTTTGATTCCAAGCTATATTAGAGACTATTTAGTTGCTAAATGTATTTTTCTAGCATTGTATTTTCTTAAGTTTTATTATGTCTATTTGTCAAGGATTCAGGAACATGTATTTATTTCAGAAGTTTGAGTTTGATTTTTCAGTTTTCAAAATACACTTGTCATTTGTTGGGTTATCTTGAACAGTACAGAAGTTTTGACTTATTTCTTGTAACACTTGTCATTTGTTATATTTGAATTTGACATATATATACTTGTTGCTATTGTTGTGGTACATGAATATATAACCGCTATTGTTGTAATTTGCTGGAATGTATAGAAAAAGCAAAAAAAAAGAAAAAAACTTAATTTTCGTCGGCCAAAAATCGGCCGACGGAAGTTAAGCTAAAAAAGAAAAAAAAGAAAAAACTTAATTTTCGTCGGCCAAAAATCAGCCGACGGAAGTTAAGTTGATTAACTTCCGTCGGCCATACTTAGCCGACGGAAGTTAGCTAACTTTCGTCGGTGGCCGACGGAAGTTAGCTAACTTCCGTCTACCCGCTTCCGTCGGCCAAAGCCGACGGAAGTTAGCCTTTTGCCGACGAAAGTTAGCTTCTTCCGTCGGGAAAGAGCTAACTTCCGTCGGCTTTGGCCGACGGAAGTTGCCTGGATTGTTGTAGTGATATAGTTGTGAGAACATAAGAGGACGAACGAACAAATAGACACTTTATAATAGTAAATATTTTTTTCTTTTTATTTTGTAGGTAGTTGCGAGAGGATGCAGTTGCGAGAACTTAAAAGGACGGATGGACGAATGAATAGAGGCTTTATAATAGTAAAAATATATATATAAAGAGAGAGTCAATGTGTGTATATATATTGGTTTCTAATAATTTTCTAATTAATGTTGGATTGTACATGTATTTTAATTAAAATCATATCTAGATTAGATCATCACATTATCTAAAAGTATATCTAGATTAGAATAAAAAGAGCTAGCTCTCATATATAGTCCCGGCCCATAAGGTACTTGGAAGTGAGAGATGATAGATCTAGAATTAATGTTATTTGCTCCCATTCATGCAATTTGAGCTAATTAATCTGGCTATATATACTGTTGTATAAGAAATCGATTTGTGCCCTTTCAGTTATGAAACATGGTATACATGCATGCATAAGTACACATCAAATCAGTATTATTTGAAAATCAAGTTGAAATCCATCAGAATATTGGAATGATCTTCTTTCACTACACCAACTAACCACATGTCCTAACTATATGTGAAGTAGATAAAACGGATCATTTTAATTATTTGGAAGGTATTAGTGATAACATAAAGCAAGGATATATATGATGGCCGTCCTATCAACTTGAACATACTTAATGCTGAAATCAATCTGTAATTTGTAGCCTTGCACTGAATTGTTTGTGCAAGTTGAACATGCATGTGTCCCATTTATTTCAGTTAAATGTGCTCCAAAGGTACAAGCAAGTGAGACTGATCGATGTATTGATGAATTAGGGATTAATTTAGAGGTGCATGTTCATACGTACTACGTACATCTCACCACTTTCATAAAGACCTATAGTTTACTAATTAACCACCTTTTACATGCAGTACTACTGGTTATATATATATATATATATATATATATATATCTACTATTATAAAGCGGGGAGTTACTCGTCCGTCCGCAGCCTCCGTCCACATGCAGCGCCCCTCCCACATCCCATAAAAAACCAGCCAAAACTTATACCTCATAAAAACCGACCAAAACTTATACCTCGTAAAAACCGGCCAACCACCTCCCCCACGTCGCCTGTACTGCACCACCACATGAAGTTGGGCCAAGCCCAATTGGACTAGAAGAAAATCATGAGAAGGGAAAAAAAGAAAAAGAAGAAAATAAAAAAATACATTTGCATTTCAGTACTTTAATTTCCATATTTTGCGCAGAAATGCGAATTTTACGTAGAGACCCTTAAATTTCTAAAAAATCACATAGAAATAAGAATTTTACGCAAAGATCCTTGATTTATGAAAAATCACACAAAAAACAAGAATTTTGCGTATGGACCGTTAGATTCACTGAATTTCATGTTCGTTTTTCCATTTCAGCAATATTTTCTATGCTTATTTACTATTTATTGTTTTACTGTATTTTCAGCAAGGTTACGATGCAATATATTAATGATTGACATTATCATTAAAAATAAAGTTTCGTTGCAAAGCACGTGCATCTGACTAGTATATATATATGCGTTCTTGTGAATGAAACTTTTTGTTAATTTTTTTTTGTGGTGGGTGGGGGGGGGGTAGAATCGAAGACACAATATATAATGTATGTACACATGTAGTTATTAAACAATTAACCCCCCTCTCTTTACATATTTACTAGCTAGATGTCCATGTTTTGCAATGGAACCTTAGTGCTTTCTGATGGGGTTTATTTTATTTCTACAATAATGATAAGAAAATTTTTAGTGGATCTAACTGGTTATACACAAAATTCATAGTTTTATGTGATTTTTCAGAAATCCAAGAGCCTTTGCACAAAATTCTTAGTTTCTGTGTGAGCAAAATTCGTACTTTCGTGCAAAATACGGAAATTAAAGAACTAAAATGCAAAAAAATATTTTTCTTTTTTTTTTCTTTTTCTTCTAGTACACTTTTTGTTTTCGTGCATGGCGCACCGTTGTGCATGAACGGGTAGTTGTGCATGCTCCGGTGCATGCGAGCGCACGACGCACGCGGTTGGGAATGCGGGGGCGCGTGCGACCGGGCGGTTGCGCGCTGGTCGGTCAGGGCGAGCGTGCTGGTTCGGGAGGTTTTTACGTGGTATAAGTTTTAGTCGGTTTTTTATAGTATGTGGGAAGGTACGTAGTACGGTGTTGCAGACAGATGATACGGAAATCTAGACGCTTTAATATAGTTAAGATTTCATGATGCATATACATATATACATGTATATGCACCATGTTTTTGCCAACACAATGCACCTAATTAAGTACCTTTTTACACATAATAGATGATTAATTAGTGTATATGTACCATGCTTTATATATATATATCGTAGCTAATTAAGCCTCTCGTAATAATAATTTGGTCTATACGCAATGCAAGACGAGTGCAACTTTGAGGCACATTTTAATTAAGGTGGCACAAGAGGTGATCAAAATTATAACCCAACACATGTTAATATATATATATATATATCATGTTATAATTGCTAGATTTTTTCATCCTTTAATTTCTTTCATGTTTGCTAATTCTTGTCAAATAAATATTACCATATTTCTCACCTATAAACATCTCACGTTTTACTAAACAAAATAAATAAGGAGTAAAAGAGAAAATTTAGTTAATTTCTTAATTCTTGTGTATACAAGTCCAAAGCAAATTATATATATAAGGAATCACACAGACAGTATCATATGTACCATCATAAATGAGATCCTTCTGGTCTCAATAATTTGGTAAATTAATAAAATATAAAACGTAGGAAATACTTGTAGAATACCGATCTAACAAATTAAAGAAAAACAATTAATTGCTACTGGAAACATATATATAAGGACCAGTTGCAACTTGCAATAGACTGTTATGTTTATACACCATTTGTCAATTTGCATTATATATCTTAATTATATTTCAAGGGGGGGGGGGGGGGTGGATGATCAAAACATTTTGGCTCTAATAATACATGTTAGCTCCATGATATGCATGTTTTCTCAACTATAATAATTAAGTACATGAATAAATTGCTGAATGAAAACATGCAGTGGCAAATTATATTAATCCAGCTGAAACTATTTATATATGTAGCTTAAGATCGAGCAAACAATAGTTCAGGACAAGGATAGAGTCAAATAGATCATCTCTCTTTAGCTAGATCGATCGATTCATATCAAGTATACAACGTATAGCAGGGGTAATCTATATATGGTTGATTCAACTATTCTTAAATAATATAATATTAAAAATCCCTAAAAAAAGATTTCCATGCAATTTTATAGCAATAAGGAGCTAATAAAGGCTTGGCTAGCTTAAACCCTAGCAATGTAATATGTAGCAATTGATATGCAGACTGCATGCACATATACATCAATTATTGGGTATATATATATGCATGTAGGAGTAATAATTTGGAGAGACAAAAACTATCAAACACAATCTCGCACAATCCGAACAGATTAAAGGCAAACTAATGGACCAGCACGACGAAATGGAGTGGAAAGTTTAGAAACACACGCATGTATGTATGTATATATACACACACACACAACAACAACAAGTTGTATCTAAACTTTTTGATATATATGCAACATGCAAGGAACACAGGATGTCACAAATTAAAAGTGGTCATGAAAGTATATATCACTGGACATGCTCATTCTTGCATGTTGGCATATTGGCATATGATCAATTAATATAAATCACATTACGTAGTGACTAAAATAATTTGCACAAAGTTTTCGGGAGAATGATAAGCATAAAATCAAGAATGAATCAAGGGTAGTATATAGATCATCTATATATATCAGAAAATTTACTGACGAGAGGACGCGTGCAATTGACCGGCCGTGATGATTTGGAACACATGATCTCATCGAATCTCAAAGCCAGATCTACTCTTGCAAATAAATTGATCTCTTCGGTCATATTCAATGATGAGACAATACCTGCATATGGCTAAATTAACCAAGAAAACAAAAGTGATAATCGAAGGAACCAAAGAGATAGAAAGAACAATGAACTAATAATGATCAATTAAATGGTGCAATTAGTTGCAACAAATTTGGAATCAGATCTAAAATATACTCATCAAAGTACCCAGTGTAATATAGCTAGAATTGCCAACTCTACCTATGGTTCGTCCACATCACAAGCTCCATTTCTTCACCTCGCCGGTCACTGTCGTCGTCGGCGTCCTCGTCTTCCGCCGCCGCTGCCACCTCGTCGTCGCCGCCGCACTCAACATTCACCCCGAAGAGCCTGAAGCTCCTCTGTCCCGTGGGTCCTGCTTCGACGCGGTGACCGGCGACGACGGGCCCTACCGTGTCCAAAAACATCGCTGCACTCCCCGGTCCATAGTCGGACGGCGCCGTTTGCACCACGCGGCCGAAGAGCGGCCACGCCGCTGGCAAGGTGGTGGTCGAAGCAGCAAAACTGATGTCACGGACGCGGCGGTGGCAGTGACGGTAGTCGATGAAGTAGCGGCCGCCGGCGCGGGAGAAGGAGACGGTGTCGCCGGCGGAGAGGCGCGCGGCGCGGACGAAGCGGCTCCAGCCCTTGGTCATCACGTAGCTCTGGCTGCTCCCCCAGTAGGAGTACCTGAACCGCCACGGCATCCCGGCGCGGTCCTCGAAGCACAGCTGCGTCCCGGTGGCGGCCGCCGGGAAGAAGCGCTCGGCGTGCTGCTTCGGCACGACCAGCCGATTCAGCTTACCGACGTCGCTCGGGGTCACCACCTTGTCGAACATGTGCTCTCGCTCCACGACCACCGCCTCGCCGCGTCCCAGCACCAACGCCGGCGCAGTCTCTTGCACGGCTTCTTGACCTAGAGACAAGCCTTCTTCTTGCTCCTCCAGTTGATACTTCTCTTCTTCCTCCTCCTCCTCAGTAGCTTCCTCCTGCAGCACTGTCCCTAGGTTTAAGTCCATGTACATGAATGATATGGATTGCTCTTATCTAGCTATCTAGGGCAAGATCTAATTTTCCTTTTTTTTTCTGGGATTCTTTGGGTGGATATCTTTCTTGGATCTGAGGGGGGAATCGATCCTGTTCCTATCAGCTGCTAGAGGTTATGACTTCATCAAGCTAGCTAGCTGGATAGTGATTAGTGCATGCAATGGAAGAACTAATTAAGAATGATAGGTTAACTTTAACTGGCTAATTAAGCTAGCAAATCATCTTCATCATATGGGCTCTTGACATGATCTTGATGAGGATTAGAGAGTAGAGGGATAGCTTATCAGCTGAGAGGAATGGAAGATGATGGGGAATTGAATGGGCTAGCTTGATGAGAGAGGTAGAGAGAAGCTAGCTTGAGAGAGAGAAGCTTCTTTGCAAGAGGAGGTGAGAGGGGCCCACTTAATATGTAAAATGTACCTAGGCAACAAGTGGGTTTGTCCTTTCTGAGATTAGGAGACTAATACAGTATAATAAATCATTTGTTAATTAATCATCTGATTAATTACCACTAGTTGCTACCAGATTAGGAGACTAGGAGGATATGATGAAGGGTTAAGTTGTGACTGATACAGTATATATGATAAATCAATTATTAATTAAGAAGCTGATTAGTTATTACCTTTCCAACACCACTAATTGCTATCTGGATTAATACATGCATGCATGCATATATGTTAGTGGTAGTTACACATTGCAACTTGCTGCAGGGGGTAGGTCATGCATGCTGCATGCCAACTTATTAAGGATTCCTCCATTGTATTTCTCGTAGCTTCAAATTGAAGTGGATGCCGTTTACTTGAGTTGCCTACTACTACTACTGGTGGTGTCTACTTAACGTGTGTTAGCTTAATTGCATGTGCTAATCTTTTTTAATTGTAGTGTGGCGTGGTCGTTGATCAGTGAGCTGATAGGTAGATTATGAACAAGTCGGGTGAAAAAAATAACAGGAACGACCAGGTTTTGCCTCTCTGGCCTACCGGTTAATTTAGCTGTTGGTTAATTGTAAAGGTGGCCTGATTAAAAAGATGCAATGGTTAATTGTAAATTAATCAGTCGTAATCAGCTTGCATGTTAGTACTAGCTAGCCTGAATTTGCATATGTATCAGCTAGGTTAAAAATTACTCCGTAGTGTAGTACAAAACAACCTCTTGGTACTATTATATATATTGATTCTCTAGTTTAGTTCCGTACGAATGTAATAAACCTAATTACATCATGATTTGACAATGTGATGCTACAATAAACATGTGCTAATTGTTGATTAATTATACTTAATAAAGTCGTCTCTTGAATAAACCTTCGATTCTGCAATTAATTTTATAATTAATTTACGTTTAATCCTTCAAATAAATATTCAAACATTTGGTATGACACAGTAAAAGTAATTTATGTATACTTGCTAAAGTCAAAACAAGGAATCGAACTAAAAATGAACATGCGCGCGTAAATAGTTGATATATAGTTGAAATGTGCGTGAAATTCAATCTTATTTAAAACGGAATAATGCGGTTGTCAGACGGAGAGAGGATATATATATATACTAGCTATCAAAAGATTACCCGGAAATAAGGACGATTAATCAGAATTATGTGGAAATTTTATGTTGCAAAGATATAATTTACATGTTTGATAGTATTATTCGTTTATTTGGATGTTTAATGTGTACAATTATATAATAAGTTGTTGAACGTATTCATATTATTCTTAAATTGAACAATCGTAAGTTGACATTATATTAGCTGAAAAATATAGGTTGTAGAAAAAGTAATAATCTAGACAATCAAGGTTCGTTTCCAAAAAATCATATTTTAGGAAGCGCGCGTGATCGATCACACGATTAATCCGGTTGCTAATAATACACCTTATAAATAAAAAGAACAGACCTACTGACCTAGCATGTAACTGGTACCATTAAATTAAGATAGATTTCCCCCTTTTTTATTGTCAACTTAACCCCCTTATGGTTCTCTTTAATTTCTTCGTATTAATTTTACCTGTTCTGATAGTGAATTAATTAAGCGGCGTTTTCCTAATCCAACTCCTGTAATAAATAAAACAGGCAAAATAGCAACTGATATATATTTAAATGTACACATGGCACAAAGGTCGATGACGTCATCGCCCTGATGGACGTAGCGTCATCTTCCATGTGCTGGGGTGATTAAAATATAACAGCTGTAATTAATTAGTTTAATCAATGCCCCCCAGATCAAACATTACAATTACATTAATTAATCGCATCAACACCCCAGAAAAACAATTAAACAAACACCACCAACCAAATTAAAGCCCCAATTAACGCACAAATTAAAGTACAGCTAGCTAGCCATAGGCCCTTGTGAGTTTAGTTTTCTCTGCAAATTAATTAGCATCCACTCGCTCTCTCATCTTGTTAATTAGTGGTGTCAAACTCGCCAGCCAGCAACCCTATACATATATACAGCTCTCTTTATCTCATTTTCTTTTCCATGATGTGTGCATTTAATTTCTTTTTAATTTGTGCCCTACTTGCTCACTAGCTGAGAATTAAAGCTAGCTATTTCTGATATAGTAGTATATATATAGTTGCAAAGTACTACTAGTAGTACTAGTGAATTAAGTTTTCTTATATATATGCTCATCAACGCATATCCCAGTGATGTAGGGATTTCCTTGAGGTAATTAAGACGACTAATTAATTGTTAGGGTATTGGGTTTGGAATATTCGGACATATTCATGTTTATAAATATGTAGAGTCATGCTGAAGAATATTTCCTTCTGTTTTCAAACTACTATACGATTGATTAGTAACACCTGCACGTACATACACTAATGCCTAGTAACGAGACATACTCCCCATCTGATTTCTTATCAAATCAACTTAGGTTATACTCCTACATAGTAAGAATTTAAAAAATAAATAAATGGTTTATCTATAAGAATGATATCGCTTTTATTTAACAAAAATAAACATAGAAGAAGATATCGAAAAAAATACATAGGAATTCTAAAACAACTTACGGAGTATAGTTAAAAATAGTTCGAACAATTTATAAAAAAGAATCAGAACTGTATCTGATTGAGCACAAAATCGCCATCTATGTATGTATGTACGTATGAATACACGTACTATACACACAAGCTGGGGGTGGGGTGGGGTGGGGTGGGGGTGGGTAGTACAAGTGCAGAGGAGAGTACAAGTAGGGATGTGATGTGTAGTACAAAGTGTTGACGTAATTTGCAATTCCGTTGGCATCGATCGTTGTCTTGATTATATACAACACATAAACAAACTTTAACCATGGTTTGCCGTGAAACCTTCTCAGCTAATAATGCTAATTAAATAAGGTTAGCTAGCTCGGTCAACACGGCAGAATCCACAGCTTGTCATGTGGTATTTATACTCTCTCTCTCTTTTTTTTTCTGTTGTAGAGGAGACTTCAGATTAGTCATAACTGCTCTAATATAAGCATGCATGGAACCTTTAGGAGTTCCTGCGATGTTTATTTCCTTTTGTTTTAGTAAATTACACTTTGCACGGTAAACCTACGAGAAGCTTATTGAATTTAGATCATGTTTCATTGAGTTTGATCATGTATTATATATGGTGTAAACTGAAAACATACTTGAATGCAAATACTCCAAAAGTACTAGTTCAATTCACAATATAACAGAAACAAGAGGAGGATTTTACAAAACCGAAAAAAATAGACGGAACTAATTGAGAAGAGAATCAGGAAATTTCACCATGGCAGTCGGAGTCATCCATGCCATGAAGTAATAATTTCACTTTTTTCCTTGTTCTCTTCTTCAGAAGAACTGGTGAGATCTGCACAACTTCATCATCAGATCAGACATTTCCCCCTGGTTGGCAGAGAGTTGCACACAACAACTCGAGCTGCTCATCATACATATGGTGTGCAACTTGTGATGCAAGATGCATAATAATTATGAATTATCTGAACTTTTAGGGTTCAGTACTAGTCCATGTTTGCAAGTGGACACATTGAACACGTTCTTCCCACTCTGGCACCCTGTTTCCCTTGATTCAACAAGCGGATCATACCATGATCTGCATGTCCTTGCACGATTTTTATATAGCAAATATGAAAGTGAAATGAAGTAGTTGGGGGATTAATTCCAAATATAGCGGCAGCTTAGTAGCTGGTGATCCTGTTTGAGGAAAAAAGAACACACGGATTAACAGACAAGGTCCATCCAAAGAATCTTCAGATCTCAGATATATTGACAGATACAAGGTGACTGACTATTCATCATTTTTCAAGGTCACATGTGGGAACTGGGAACATGCAATTGCATGATTTAGTCAGGGTAAGCCAAAAGGATGTCCATTGGTTCCACTAGTCTCCCACTTATGTCACATTAAGAATAATGTCAACTAGTCCAATCTTTGTCTGCAAACAAATGGTAGACAGGGAAAGGATGCACACAATTCTATATAGATAAGGATGGCCATGTCCATAATTTCACTAGGAGATGCAATTGAAATCCAATAATCCATGCTGAAAACTATAAAGTAGAGAAGTCAATAAAAACAACATAGGTAGAAAGCTTATTTGGAGAAATGTTTGTGTGAATACTCAATTTATTTGTGACAAGATAGTTTTCAAAACAATGTTCCGTACATTTGATCCCTATCCACTATAACATGGATTGAACTAGAGTTATACAGCAAAGGCAGTAGGTGAAAGATATCCAGAAAAATGAATCAAAATTCCAATTATTATCCTTCACCAAACTATAATGCATAATAAGTGTAATACCTTTTTGCGAAGAAAGTTTAGCCACCACTTAATGCTAATTAAAAGTCTACGAGATGCGGTTTAAAAGCAGTTTAAGAGCTGTTTGGCAAGCATTAATATACAACACACAGTAAACTGAGTTTTGTGAGGTACTGCATTGCAAGGTCTGAAGGCCTATGGTCGTCAGACGTAAATTAAACTTCTGACAGTTTCTTGGTAGAGGCCAGCAAATCATGTGGATGTTTCGCTCTCAAGACGAATCCTCTTGGTACCAACCTCATCGCCAGCCGTTACCCTGCTCTCCTTTGCTTCCACCGAGCACCTCTTGTATGGTTTGAAACCAGTCCTGCGAGATTTCAGCTTCAGGATTGATAATTCATTGGGAAAGCAAACTCTTGGCCCATCTGCTGTATCGAGGTCATGATCGATAATTGTGGCATTCTTGTTGAGGTCAACCGTCACTGTGGTCACATCACCTTCTTCCTCCTTGGCAGTCTCCTTTAAAGCTTGCGGAGGAGAAAAGCTTTGGGGAAGCCTTTCTCTACTGAACAGTGCATCGAAAGCCAGACGACCCTGACAGCAGAAATGTGAATTAGAAAAGCAGTGATGAATGTTCAGCGAGTAAGATAAAAGTGAATTTCTGTAATGCTGGTAGATGACCACCTCTTCAGAAACTTCCTTCCATGAATCATTTGTGCTTGCACTGCTCCTAAATCTGCGGTGGTTAGTGTCACCAGCTGAAGAGTTACTGCAAGATGCTTGCTTCTCTATGTCGTTAGCATTCTCTTGCTTCTCAGGAACATTATCTGCCTCCACATCACTACTTGATGGCGTGTTGGAACCACATGAAGAGCGATCCTGCTTTTTCTTGCTTCCAAAAGCATCACTTGTGTTAGCTCCTGCGTCAGGTTTGATGTCAACTTTATCTGGTGGAGATATCTTTAACTCAGTGTGGAGCGACACATCTCCTTTTCCACTCTCATCAGATTTCGAAGAGACTATGACCTTTATAGCTTCAGACGTATCTTGCTTCTGAGTTTCTTGAAATTCCTTCTGCACATTATCAACTGGGCAGTCTATATCTTTCTCTGGAGCTCGCTGAACATCTGCTGTGGGAAAGGGAGCACTAGGAGCTGGAACAAATGGAAAAGCTATGGGTGGAGGAAAAAGAGGGAGAAGACCTTGTGTTGCCCACCATGCTGATGCCGCAGCAACTGTAGCTGCAACTATAGATGCCATGCTGGGAGGAGAATCAGCGTGTCTTCCTTGAGTACTCTCAGAATGATTTTCTTGATTTGGATCAACAGGAGTGTTGCTGTCTAGAGTGGGCCAGTATGATGCTGCAAGCCTTGCAGCTGTATGGATTGCAGGGTTTGACAGCAATGTGGAAACAAGCATGCTGGAGAAGGTGGACGACATATCGACAAAATACCTGTAGGCGTCTTGGTTGCAGGGGCATTGCATCATTGGTGCAAAGGCTGCATAGTTGTGAGGGAAGGGCTGTGCTGTGGCACTGCTGTCAAATTCTTGATCTGCAGAAATTGTTGGATGGATGCATTGGTTCAAAGGTACAATGGCTCTTCCCATTTGACCACTTGTTTGATCAGGATGACTCCCTTCAGTTCCAGTGGCTGGAATGCCAGTTGCCCCATTATTATCCATTTGGTACAGTGAAGCTTCTGCAGCAGGCCGGTCTACATATGTTGTCTCCAATGAAGATGGGTTTAGCTTCAATTGTTGCCTTGAGGTATCCAAACAGAATTCATGAGAATAATCAGACTTAGAACTGAGGTGAATTTCATCAAGCCGTTCCATTTCCTGGTCATCAATGACTTTCACATTTTTCGCCACACCAATGGAAATAGAATCCCTTTCCAAGGCAGCCACATCTTTGATTTCTGTTTTCGTTGGTTCAACCCCCCTGAACACACCATGGTTTGAAGAGCTCTCGTTAACTGAAGAAAATGATGCAAATGGGACATCTCGGAAGAGATTAAGAACTTCAGAGCAACTTCCGTTTTCAGATGTCTCCTTTCTTTGAAGTTTCTGAATGCAAGTGAGTTTCTTGTTAAAGAAAACAAAACAAAGGATCGACCGTCCAAACAAACATACATCAAGGATAGAAATCTCTAGCCAAAATGAAATACTAGAGGCATGTACCTGAAGAGCTTCATCACCTGCCATTTGTGCACTGCTATTGCTCCTTATATTTGATTTTGATGCCTTATCATTTGGAACTTCCCTGGTGGATGTCTCGGAGCTGAGACTACCTTTCCGAGGATATGGACTGTTAGGTTTTCTTTTAGGCCGTGGTGGAGGTATGTCGATGTCATGAACTTGTCCCGGAGAAGTACCATTATTGATAGCTTCCTTTTCCAACTGCAATTTTTTAATCAATTAAATACAGTCAAATACTGAAAAGAAACTAAAAATACAGGCATAACTAACAGTAATTTTGACATACATGAAATTGCTATTGTCACGGGTCAGGATCCATGGTCGGGGAGGATAGCAAAACATTGTGACTGAATTGATAACTGAAAAATTGATCGAGGCCCTAACCCTCACGGCGCGACGGAGCCACGCTCCACATTGCACCGCCGAGGCAAGGATACAATAGAGAGGCTAAGCCTTTACTAAACACTTGATGATTTCTTCTAGTGCATCAGCCCTGTTTATATAGGCACATGATTGATCTAATCTAACAACCTTAATCTGATTCTAACAACCTTAATCTACTAGGACTCATTTAATCTAACTCAATCCTAACTGAATTGGAATCTTAACCTAATTGGACTCTTAAACTAATCTAACCTCTAATTACTAATCTGCTACACACTATTCACGTGAACAATACCCATGGTACTGTTCACGTGACAGTACCCGCATTACTGTTCATGGGCCTGATTGGGTTGTGGGTTGGCCTGCAGGCCCCTTCTTGCGTGGCGTGTGACAGCTATACTAATACTACTTGATATTAATAGTTTACAACATGCTATTCAATCCATTCCACAATATTTGTTCGTTTCTTCGAGTTGTATCCTTTGGCAAGTTTGTTTGTTGAGAAAATTAGAACTGTAGTTAACAGTAAAAGGTGATTTGAAAGGATGGAATATACCCAATGATTTAGCCATGGATAGGAGTGCTTGGAAAACAACTATTCATGTGCCTGAACCCTGATTTGTGATTCTTGTTGGGTTTCAACTCTAGCCTACCCCAACTTGCTTGGGACTGAAAGGCTATGTTGTTGTAGTTATTGAGATATTCCAACTCTCTACCCCACTTTAAAAAATGCTATATGAGAGGTAGGGATGGCAACGGGTTTGAAACCCGTGGGTTTGATTAAAACCCGCCCACAAATCAAACCCACGAAACTTATGCAAACCCGAACCCAAGAAACTCATGGGTTCAAAGCTAAACCCGAACCTGTACCCGAAACCCGACGGGTAACCCACGGGTTCAGTTTATACTCTACATGAATCACATTACAACATAAATATTAAAAATCCATAACAAACATGACATTATCACATTACTAGTACATAATTTGAAATGAAGTAATCGAGTAAACTCGTGGATACCCGCAGGTTTAAATCTAAACTCGTGCCTAGCCCAAAAATAAATAGGTACCCGAATCCACAAACCCGCGAGCACAAAATTGAACCCAAACTCATACCCGTCGAGTACCCGCACCCGTGGGTAAAACTGCCATCCCTAATGAGAGGTTCAAAAGCTATAGCGTGATATTTAAATATTTAATAGAGGTAAATACACCCAATTTCATTAACTCTTTCTTATATTTAGCACCTCCTTGGTCTGCACAGATGGTAGCCTTGGATAAATATCATGGAATGGAGGGAGTGTCATGTAGAAGGTTACTAAAAGCCTTTGGCAGCAAATTTCTGAAGGCCACCATTATGGGAATAGACATTTTCTAGCTGGTTTGATTTTTCGCAATATTTTGGCCTCAAGTTAAAAACTCGAGCTGATTGGTCACTAATTGGAAAATTAGTCGGTTTCAGGACCAAGATGCTGATTGTAATGCCAGTTTTCTTTTGTCACATTTTTTATAAATGATATAATGATCAGATGATAGTGTAGTTGTGAAAGAGTAATCTGCAAACAAGGAAAAATTAGTATCAATCAGGCATAAGAGTTTTTCCATAGCCAATTCATGAATTTGTTGATGTTCACATAAGGGGATATGCACATATAGTTGTTAGAGATATACCCTATAGTATAGGGGTTTATTTGTAAATCTTCTCTTCTCTTGTACTATTGCCCTTTGGGCCCTTCTCTTGTATACATTGCCCTTTGGGCCCCTTGAGAATAGATCTGGACTTTTCCTAACATGGTATAGAGCTAGGGTTTCCTTCCCTCTCCCCATCCTCCAGATCCAGCCGCCGGATCCAGCCGCCGGATCCAGCCGCCGGCGCCTGCGCCGGCGCCTGCGTGTCCCCGCGCCGCCGCGCCCGCGCCTGCTCGCGCCGCCGCGCCCGCGCCTGCGCCCGCGCCTGCTCGCGCCGCCGCTCGTCGCGGCCGCGTCCGGGCCTGCTCCCGCCGCCGCACGTCGGCCCATCCTCCAGCGTGGACCCGCGCCCGAGCCCCGCCGCCGGGACTCCTCACCGGCCCTCTGCCGCCTCCCACGCCGCCGGGACTCCTTTTTCTGCCTTCCGGTTGCAAAAAAAAAAAAGAGGCAAGGGTCCCTCACCATGGCTGCTATTCGTCCTCCCGTTGCTGCACCGCTCCCGAATGTCACCTTTGATGGCACCAACTTTCGGGAGTGGTCCACGATGCTTCGTGTGTGCCTTGACAGTCAGCGGTTGTGGGGACATCTCACTGGCCACTCTCCTCGCCCTCTTGTCCCGGTTCGTCCTATTGAGCCTACTACCGGGGCAAATGGTGCTCCGCCTTCTGATGAGGATCAGGCGGCCTATACTGCGGCTAGTGAGCAGTACATGTTTGATCTTAGCGACTATGAGGATTGGAGTGCTGCGGAGGCTCGTGCTGCTCAGATCCTCCTTGGCAGTATGAAGATTGAGTTTGCTATGGATCTTGCCTCCTTGCCTTCCACTCAGGCGATGTGGGAGCGTGCGACGAGTCTCTACCAGCCGAGCAGCCATGCCCTCTACATCTCCACCTTGGAGCTTGCCAGCTCCATTCGACAGCAGGACTCCTCCGTCGATGCCTTCTACCGCCAGCTGACTGACGTGTGGCGTCAGCTTGACTCACTCGCGCCGGCTTATTGTCGGGCGTGTGACTGTTGTCGTCTTCGCCAGCAGCATGATAGTGTTCTTCGCCTCCACGAGTTCCTCGGCCGTTTGCGTCCGGAGTTCGAGCAGCTTCGAGCCCAGCTTCTAGCTCGATCTCCTCTGCCGTCCTTGGTTGAGGCGGTCACCTTGGCTCGGGCGGAGGAGATCCGTCTTCGTGGTGTGCTTTCGTCCTCCGCCACTGTACTGGCTGTTTCGACTGGTTCGGCTTCCTCGACACCTGCTTCAGCCCCGTCCTCTACACCGACCTCAGCTCCAGGGCCTGTTACTCAGGGTGGCACAGCAGCCGCTCTCTTCTGTCGCTACTGCAAGTCCAAGACTCATGAGATTGAGCAGTGTCGGAGGCGACCCTCCCACCGGCGGGGAGGCTCGAGTTCCTCAGGTGGTTCTCGGGGTTCTTCTTCTCAGTCGCCTCCGGATTGGGTCCTTGAGCTCACCAGACGGATGGATCGTTTGGAGCGTCGTGTCGGCTCTTCGGATCCATCCGTGGTATCTTCTGCCACCGCTCAGTCTCCTCAGCCACCACAGCCAGGTACTCAGTCACCTTGGATTCTTGATTCCGGCGCTTCTTTTCACATGACACATGACTCTACTCATCTTGGTTCAATGAGTTCACTTCCTTTTCCTGTGTCTGTTAAGACAGCTGATGGTACTCCACTTCCTGTTATTCGTCATGGCACTCTTAGCACCTCCCATTTTCATGTACCATCTGTGTCTCATGTACCTCAGCTTCATTTGCAGCTTTTTTCTGCTGGTCAGATTACTGATCATGGTTGTCGTATCATTCTTGATTCTGACTTTTGTTCTGTTCAGGATCGTCGCACCGGGACCCTGGTTGGTTCTGGCCGCCGGCTCCGTGATCCTCCTCGCCTTTGGGAGCTTGACTAGCTGCATCTTCCTCCCATTTCTACTTCGTGCTGCTCGACTCCTACTGCTGATGCCACCTCTTTTGTCGTCTCTGCCTCCATCAGCTTTGCTCAGTGGCATCATCGTCTAGGTCACATGTGTGGGTCTCGTTTGTCATCTCTTGTTACTAGTGGAGTTCTTGGGAAGGTTTCTGGCGATACCTCCCTCCCTTGTATGGGTTGTAGACTTGGCAAGCAGATACAGCTTCCGTATTCTGCTAGTCAGACAGTGTCCACTAGACCTTTTGATCTCATTCACTCTGATGTATGGGGCCCTGCTCCCTTCGTTTCGAAAGGGGGACATAGATATTATGTGATCTTTATTGATGATTTCTCTCATTTCACATGGATATATTTCTTGGAGTCTCGTGCTCAGGTGCTTACTGCCTATCAGGCCTTTGCTACGATGGTTCGTACTCAGTTTGACTCTTCCATTCGTGTTTTTCGTGCTGACTCTGCTGGCGAGTATTTATCTCGTTCTCTTCGTCAGTTTCTTTCTGAGCAGGGCACTCTTCCTCAGTATTCGTGCACTGGTGCTCATGCTCAAAACGGTGTGGCCGAGCGTAAGCATCGACACCTTCTTGAGACTGCTCGGGCACTGTTACTTGCCTCCTCTGTTCCTCCTCAGTTCTGGGCTGAAGCTGTATCTACTGCTGTTTATCTTGTGAACATTCAGCCATCTGTAACTCTTCATGGTGTCACTCCACTTGAGAGTCTCTTTGGTCGGCCACCTCAGTATAGTCACCTTCGTTCTTTTGGTTGTGTTGCCTTTGTTCTTCTCCAGCCTCGTGAGAGGACCAAGCTCTCGGCACAGTCGGTCCGGTGTGTCTTCCTTGGGTATGACTCTGAGCGTAAGGGATATCGTTGTTGGGATCCGATTGCTCGTCGCATTCGGGTTTCCCGTGATGTTACCTTTGATGAGTCTCGTCCTTTTTTCTCTGATGCTCACTCCTCTCATGAGTCGGTTGATTTTCTTGACTTAGCTTGGCTTTCATCTGACTCTTTTTCCACTGTGTCTCCACCACCATCACTACCAGTGTCATCATCCCCTCCACCACCACTATCCGCTTCATCACCTCCTTCTCCATCTCTACCTCCACGTCCTCCCATTCTCTATCACTATACTCGCCGTCCACGTCCTTCACCACCTTCCACCTCTTCTTTCCCTGTGCCTCATGAGTCCTCATACTCTGCACTCTCTCTTGCTGAGCCTTCCACATATCGAGATGTTGTTACTCATCCTGAGTGGCAGTTTGCTATGGCTGAGGAGATTGCTGCTCTTGAGCGTACCGGCACTTGGGATCTTGTCCCTCGTCCTCCTTCTGTTGTTCCGATCTCATGCAAGTGGGTCTACAAGATTAAGACTCGCTCTGATGGATCTCTTGAGCGCTATAAAGCGCGTCTTGTTGCTCGTGGTTTTCAGCAGGAGTATGGTCGTGACTATGAGGAGACCTTTGCTCCTGTTGCGCATAGGACCACCGTTCATACTTTTATTGCGGTGGCCTCTGTTCGTCGGTGGACTATCTCTCAGCTTGATGTGAAGAATGCATTTCTTCACGGTGAGTTGCATGAGGAGGTCTATATGCACCCACCTCCTGGCTATCCTGTTCCCGATGGTCATGTTTGTCGTCTTCGCCGCTCTCTCTATGGCCTCAAGCAAGCCCCTCGTGCTTGGTTTGAGTGTTTTACCTCAGTTGTCACTGCTGCTGGTTTTGTTGCTAGTCAGCATGATCCTGCTCTTTTTGTTCACACTTCCCCCCGTGGTCGTACTCTTATTCTTCTCTATGTGGATGATATGCTCATCACGGGGGATGATTCTGAGTATATTGCCTTTGTTAAGGCTCGTCTCAGTGAGCAGTTTCACATGTCTGACTTGGGCCCTCTTTGCTACTTTCTTGGGATTGAGGTCACATCCACACCTGACGGCTACTACCTCTCCCAGAGGAAGTACATTCATGATCTTCTTGATCGTTCGGGTATTACTGATCACCGCTCTGTGGACACTCCTATGGAGCTTCACACTCGTCTTCGTGCCACCGACGGTGTTCCTCTTGAGGATCCCACTCGCTATCGTCACCTCGTCGGTAGTCTTGTCTATCTTGGCATCACTCGTCCTGACATTTCTTATGCCGTTCACGTCCTGAGTCAGTTTATGTCCACTCCCACTAGTGTCCACTTCAGTCATCTTCTTCGCGTCCTTCGATACCTTCGTGGCACTATCGACCGTTGTTTGTTTTTCTCTAGTTCCAGCTCCCTTCAGCTCCACGCTTACTCTGATGCTACTTGGGGTTCTGATCCTTCAGACTTTAAGTCCCTATCTGCTTATTGTGTCTTCCTTGGTTCCTCCTTGATTGCCTGGAAGACCAAGAAGCAGACTGCTGTTTCTCGCTCTAGTGCTGAGGCTGAGCTGCGTGCTTTGGCTTGTGTGACTGCTGAGGTGACTTGGCTACGGTGGCTCCTGGCTGAGTTTGGTGTTGCTCTCTCCTCCCCTACGCCTGTGCACTGTGACAGTACCAGTGCTATCAGTATTGCTCAGGACCCGGTGAAGCATGAGCTCACCAAACACGTTGGGATTGATTGCTTCTATGTTAGGTCGGCTGTCCAGAACAAGATAGTTGTTCTTCAGTATGTGCCCTCGGAGATTCAGCTTGCCGACTTGCTTACCAAGGCCCATACTCGAGCTCAACATTGTTTTCTTCTTTCCAAGCTCAATGTCGTTGATCCACCTTGAGCTTGAGGGGGGGTGTTAGAGATATACCCTATAGTATAGGGGTTTATTTGTAAATCTTCTCTTCTCTTGTACTATTGCCCTTTGGGCCCTTCTCTTGTATACATTGCCCTTTGGGCCCCTTGAGAATAGATCTGGACTTTTCCTAACAATAGTAATTAATGAGGATTATACTTTAATTAAATGGTTTTCAACAGATTACTTTGAAGCCAAATTTAAAGAAAGAAAAATGCTCCTCTTCAAGTTTCATTCAATTAAACATCTCTTTGCTCTCTTATTGATCAGAATCATCCTCTTGCTGTTGTGATGTTAATAGTTTGTTTTATTTTTCTCCAAAATGAGACTTACAGATCACAAAATATTCAGAATTTAGTTTTAAATTTTAGAGCAGTTTTTCTAGACATCAAAAGTCCAGATTGAAGCCAAAAATAGGGGGGCACACGAACAGCCCCAATCTAGCACACGTCGTATAATTTTTGGCAAAATTTTTGCTCTCATGACACATAGTTAAGTGGCATTTGCTCTTTTATCACATCCCATGTGTATGATAATTGGGCCCAAGGTCACATGTAATACATATAGGGTATGATAAAAGAGCAAACACCACTTAACTATGTGTGGCATGAGAGAAAATCTAGCAAGAGACCTCCTCACCCACCGTTGATCTCCCACAGGCACACCATCCTGTCCCATCCGTCCGTGCTCACCAGATGGTGCTCCTGCAAGTGTTCCCCTAGCCACCCACCCTCGTCTGCATGCCACAACAACACTCCCTGCCTACAATAACAATCCGGCGCTCCACTACCCACGCTCCCCTGTCGACGTTGTTAGAGATATATATACCGCTTTGTGTATTTTCTCTGGAGTATAAGGGGCTTTGTGCACTTTGTACATGTGTATATACAATCTGGCCTATGGCCTCTAGTAATACAAGTCGCTATTACTCACATGGTATCAGAGCTTCCTCACCCTAGATCTCCTCCTGTCGTCCTCTTCGTGACGGCTCATCGGAGCTCCTAGCCGGATCTAGCATCCTTCCGTTGGATCTGGCTTCCTCCCTGTCGATTTCGGCTTCCTGCGCCGCCGCTCGTCTCCCGTCACCTCCCCGAGCGTCGTCGCCTGCTCTGTCGGCGGCGGCCTCGCCTGTTCCGCTACCGCCGCTAGTCTTTCTGCTTCCTCGACTTCTAGCTCCTTCCGACAGTGGCATCATCGCCTAGGTCATATTTGTGGATCACGACTGTCTTCTTTAGTTCGTCATGGTCTTTTAGGGTCTGGTTCAAGCGATACGTCCTTAGATTGTCAGGGTTGTAAGCTTGGCAAACAGATTCAGCTTCCTTATCCTCATAGTGAGTCTGTGTCTCAGCGTCCTTTTGACATTGTTCATTCTGATGTATGGGGTCTGACTCCCTTTGTTTCGAAAGGGGTCATAGCTACTATATTATCTTTATCGATGATTTCTCTCGCCACATTTGGATTTATTTTTATGTCTTCTCGTAGCGAGGTGTTATCTATAAGCAGATTGCCACTATGATTCGTACTCAGTTTGACACTCCTATTTGCGTTTTTCGTGCTGATTCTATTGGTGAATTTCTGTCTAGGCACCTTTGTTCTTTTCTTGTTGTATAGGGTACGTTGTCTTAGTTCTCTTGCCCTGGTGCTCATGCTCAGAATGGTGTTGGGTCGGACACCCACGGGTACTCGTACCCATGGGTTAAACTGCCATCCCTACTCCAAACTCAGTGTGGTTGATCCCCCATGAGTTTGAGGGGGGTGTTAGAGATATATATACTGCTTTGTGTATTTTCCCCAGAGTATAAGGAGCATTGTGCACTTTGTACATGTGTATATACATTCTGGCCTATGGCCTCTAGTAATACAAGTCACTATTACTCACAGGCGCTACCTCTTACAGCTACCCCGACAGCCTCTGCTGCAGCCAAGGAACATTTAACAGGTAAACTTTTGGTTCTGCTCGGATTCTGGACATTAAACCATAGCAATGTCTCACCTCTTGCTCAAGCTTAAGCAAATGGCGATTGAAATGTGAATGCCAAATTTTTATGAACTGGGAATGCAACAATGAACTGGGGTGGGATGGTATGAATAGCCCTCATGAGGAACAATGTTCACTGATTGTAATATGGGGGCAGCATTATCAGCGCTAGGGCCAAACCAAAGATGCGGCTAGGGCCAGCGCGGCAAGCCAGTCCACCCCCTAGACTAGGGGGATAGGAGATTGCTATCCTTAATTAGTTGATTGACTTAGCCAATAAGTCAGGATATTTCCCTTTAGATACTTCCTTCTACAAGTTGTTAGTCTCTATTTATTCCATGTAAGCACTTTCGAAAGAATCAAGCAATATCAATCTAATCTCCAATCTCTACCTTGTTTCTCTCAATCTTCCCCATTCTCCACCATAGCTTGGCAAGGGGAACATCTCCACACCGGCCAACTCCAAGACTATGAACTACATAGTCAAGGGCCAACTACCCTAGAAATCAATGCCCCTTTGACACCGATTTTTTTAAAGGCCCTCATTATGAGATTATAGGGGGGCAATTTTTATGGGATGAGTATTCACGTAGGCTCTAGGCACTAGTCGGACGGTGACCCGGCACCTAGCGCCTAGGGGCACCTAGGCAGCGCCTAGTGTTGTATGTTTTTCTTCTGTTTTAGACGGCTCCCATCCCCTCCTCCAGGGCTCCAGGCGCTGCTCCCCTCCCTATCCTCCTACTGCTGCTCACCTCCCCTCCTCCACCTCAAGCGTTGCTGCCCTCCCCTCCTCCATATGTGTCGCTCTCCTCTCTTCTTCTCCTCCTCTTCTCCTCCCTGCCCTGGGTTTCCCTCCGGCGGCGACAGCTGCGTGTGCCTCTCGCCGCCATCGTGCATGCATCTCCCTCCATCAGATCTGGTCGCGTGGGTGCTCCCTGTTAGCGTGTTGTATGTGGGCCCAAGGGGGTTCGGCTACCACCTTATCCCCCTGGCCGGTTGGTTAAATCTGTTGGCAAGGATCCATCTAGATTAGTTCTTTATCTCTTATCTCCTAGATTAGATCTATTCTGTTATAGGTAGTTATCCTTGCCTATATATATGTACTTGAGCATTGGCTCCCTAATTAATCAATCTATTCCTTCCTAGCCATACTCTTTCATGGTATCAAGAGATCGGGACTCTTCCCTCTCTCCCTTCCGCTACCACCACTAATCAGCATGGTCGGGACTCCTCCCGCCTCCACTGTCGACCCCGCCGAGCATGCGCGCCGCGACGCTGACGACGAGCCAAGGCGTCTCGCCGATGCTCGCACCGCTGCCCGCAAGGCTGCCCGTGAGGCTACCCTAGCCGAAGCTCAGACCGCCGAGGAGGAGGCTGCTGCTGCCTCAACCGACCGCGACGCCGCCGCCGAGCGTGTCCGTGCTGCCCTAGCACGCGTGGCCAAAGCCCGAGCTGACGCCGGTGCCGCGGCTGATCCCATCGACCCGGATCCCGCAGATGGCCTGGACGTCTCCCACGCCATGGCTCTCCACGAGGCAGACGCCATCCTCAACCTTCACGCCCAGGCGGTCTCCGTCCAGAACACCCGCAGCTTGGTGCCCATCACCCTCGACACCGCCGGCAATTACTCGCGATGGCGCGAGCAGTTCCTCCTCGCCGTCACGAAGTACTCGCTGCAAGATCACATCTACAGCGACCATGCAACCTCGGCCCTTCCTGACTGGACACGGATGAACGCCGTCATCAAATCTTGGCTCTACAGCACGACCTCGTCTGATCTTGCTGAGGCCGTAATTGACCACCGCGCCACCGCCCGTGAAGCCTGGCTCGCCATCGACGGTCATTTTATTGGGAACCAGGAGACCCGCGCCCTGCACCTTGACGCCAAGTTTCGCGCCTTCGCACAAGGTGATCTCTCCATCACCGAGTACTGCAAGCGTTTCAAGAAGATGGCCGACGATCTCGCCGACCTCGGTGAACACGTGACTGACCGCACATTGGTCCTCAACGTGATTCGCGGGCTCAACAAACGCTACAAGGACATCGGTGTCCACCTCCGGCGCGGGCGCCCCTTCCCCTCTTTCGCCGCCATCCGCAAACTTCTACTCGAGGAGATAAACATGGTACAACACCCTACTGCCCCCCTACCGCCCTCGTCGCTACGGGCTCCTCCGCACCCCATCAACCCGCACCGACCGATGGCGGCACTCCTCGGACCAGCGCCCCCAAGCAGAACAAAAAGAAGCAGAAGGACCGCCGCACCCCTTCAGGCGGCTTCCCTGCCCCTAGTAGCGGCGGCCCCTCCGGCAGCCCCTCCCCCACCCCCGGAGCATTCGCTGGGCCCGACGGGAATTGGCCCTCCTTCTACAATCCGTTGACCGGGTCCATCCAGATGTGGCCCGACCCACGGACGCCTCCCCTGGCCCAGCTTCCTTAGGGCTGGATGGGCCCACAACAGCAGCAGGCGCTGCTCGCGTTCTAGGGGGCCCAACAAATACCGCAGGTGG
Source organism: Zizania palustris (assembly GCA_019279435.1). Classification (NCBI taxonomy): domain Eukaryota; kingdom Viridiplantae; phylum Streptophyta; class Magnoliopsida; order Poales; family Poaceae; genus Zizania; species Zizania palustris. Next base: position 10,338,083 of record JAAALK010000290.1, on the reverse strand, counting down.
CTCAGCAGTTTCCCCACCAGCCAGCTTTTTTGCCGCCCTACGGGGCTCCTGCCGGGCCCATGTTGCAGCCACAGCAACTAGCACCGTCGACCTGGGCCTCCTAGGCACCGTACCAGCCCATGGTGGGACCTCCGGCTTGGGACCAAAGCTCCCTCGCCTCCACTTTCAGCACCATGGCGCTCACCCCCCCCGGTGAACAATGACTGGTACTTTGATACAGGTGCTTCCTCCCACATGACCTCTCATGACGGTTCTCTCTCTCACTCCTCAATTTCGCGGTATCCCTCCCCCACCTCTATCGTTGTCGGTAATGGTTCGCTCTTGCCGGTCACCGCGACGGCACGACACATCTTGGCTCTCTTGCTTTAAATAATGTTCTTGTTTCACCATAGCTCATCAAGAATCTTATTTTCGTTCGCCAATTCACTATCGATAACAATTGTTCTATGGAATTTGACCCTTATGGTTGCTCTGTGAAGGATCTTCTCACGGGGACCGTGACCATCAGGTGCAATAGCTCCGGCCCGCTCTACCCTCTGCAGCTTCTCGTGGTGCACTCCTTTGTAACGAGCTCAACACCGGCTTCACTGTGGCACCATCATTTTGGTCATCCTGGTCGCGAGGCTCTCTCCAAACTTGCTTCGGCCATTCCTGCTTGTAACAAAACCTTGGATTCTATATGTCATGCGTGTCAGTTAGGACGATATGTTAGTCTTCCTTTTGGTACTTCAGCCTCTCGGTCATCGAACCACTTTGCTCTTATTCATTGTGACTTGTGGACATCTCCTGTTGTTAGTGTCTCTGGTTACAAATACTACTTGGTTGTTCTCGATGATTGCTCACATTACTTGTGGACATTCCCCTTGTGGCTGAAGTCTGATACATTCACGACATTATCTAACTTTTTTGCCTATGTCTCTACCCAGTTCGGCACCCGCATCCAGGCCGTTCAAACCAACAACGGTCGGGAGTTTGACAACTCCACCGCACGCACCTTCTTTCTGACACATGGCATCCTCTTTCGCATGTCGTGTCCTTACACGTCCCCACAGAACGGTAAAGCCGAACGGATCATTCGTACCACTAACGATGTCATCCGCTCTCTTCTGTTTCAAGCGGGCATGCCGCCTTCGTATTGGGCCGTCCTATGATCATCTTCGGGTCTTCGATTGTAAGTGTTACCCCAATCTCTCGGCCACTGCCCCTCATAAACTTTCACCCCGTTTCATTCTCTGTATCTTCCTTGGCTACTCTGCTCACCATAAGGGATATCGTTGCCTTGATCCTACCACCAATAGAATCATCATCTCCCGTCATGTCATCTTCGACGAAACCAACTTTCCCTTTGCCGAGCAACCCTCCCCTCCCATGGCTACGGACTTCACCTTTTTAGATGAACTCCCTAACACGGCACCTGCTCCCATAGGGTTGCCATCTTTGTCTTCTACAGGATCTCCAGGTACCTCTGCGGACGTACCGCAGCTCCCTACGCCACCGGTTCCACCGGGGTTTCATACCCTCCCTCGCGCGGGTGTTGTGCCACGTGTGGCCACGACTCCTTCGACGCCCACCGCGCCACACGCGTCCACGCCTCCACCTTCGACGGCCGCCCCCGCGCTACGCGCGGCATCTGCCTCTCTTGCACTCCCACGTGCGGGATCCGCGCCACGTGCGGCACCAGCTCTGCGCGTCTACTCCAGGCGTCCCCGACCCGCCGAGTCTCCTCCAGCGACATCCATTGCTCCCTCAGCACCGGTGCCTCTGCCTCGTGGTGTTGTTGCTGTTACCCCAATGGTGAATCAGCATCACATGACGACACGGGCCAAGGATGGTTTTCGCGTACCATCCCTGTTCCATGCCGCACCACTGTCTCCAGTCCCGAAGACCTTCCGCGGTGCCCTTGCCGATCCCAATTGGTGGGTCGCCATGGAAGAAGTACATGCTGCTCTCCTCCAAAACCAGACCTGGGATCTGGTTCCTCGCCCGCGACATGCCAACATTGTCACCGACAAATGGATATTCAAGCACAAGTTCCTCGCCAACGGTTCCCTGGAGCGTTATAAGGCACGTTGGGTCCTCCGTGACTTCACTCAGCGTCTAGGTGTTGACTTTGCAAAAACATTCAGCCCAGTCGTCAAGCCTGCCACAGTTCGCACGGTTCTCTCGTTGGCTCTCTCCCGCAAGTGGCCTATTCACTAGCTCGATGTCAAAAATGCTTTCCTCCATGGTACTCTGACGGAGACAGTGTTTGCGGATCAGCCTTCTGGATTCGAAGACCCTGCTCACCCAGACTTTGTTTGCCGCCTCAACAAGTCTCTTTATGGGCTGAAACAGGTCCCCCGTGCTTGGTACAGTCGTTTCGCCACGCACCTGGTCTCCCTCGGCTTCGTGGAAGCCAAGTCAGATACTTCGCTGTTCATCTACCGTCGTGGCACTGATATGGCATATCTGCTTCTCTACGTTGATGACATCGTTCTTACCGCCTCCTCAGCACAGCTCCTGCGTCAAGTTATCTTAGCTCTTCAGCAAGAATTTGCCATGAAGGATCTGGGTGAGCTCCACCATTTCTTGGGGATGTAGGTACAGCGCAACGCTGATGGCATGATTCTCTCTCAGCGACAGTACATGCTCGACATCCTGGACCGGGCAAGCATGACCTTAGTAACCAGGTTCCCGGATCGATGGGATCGAGGAACGGGAACATGGTACGCGGTACGCTACTAAAACTAGGATTTAACACCACGGGAACGAGATTGTTCCCGCGTTCCCGGAACGGAACGAACGTTCCCGGAACGAGGAACGTGGTAAAGTTCCCAGTTCCCGGTTTCTAAGGGCATGACAGAGTGCAAACCTTGCAATACGCTAGTGGACACTAACCCCAAAGTCTTTTCCGACTCTAGGACTCCAGTCGCCGATCCGTCAGATTACCGCAGCCTTGTAGGCGCTCTGCAGTATCTAACCTTCACGCGACCTGACATTTCCTATGGCGTACAGCAGGTCTGCCTTTACATGCATGATCCTCGAGAGGCTCACCTTTCTGCTCTCAAGCGCATTCTTCGGTACATTCGGGGTACCCTGCACCTGGGACTTCACCTTCGGCCATCGACGCTAGATGACTTGGTGGTCTATACTGATGCCGACTGGGCTGGTTGTCCTAATACTCGCAAGTCCACCTCAGGCTATGCTGTGTTCCTTGGTGACAACCTAGTCTCTTGGTCGTCCAAACGTCAGAACACCGTCTCCCGTTCTACTGCTAAAGCTGAGTATCGTTTCGTGGCCAATGGTGTCGCTGAGGCTTCCTAGCTTTGTCGACTTCTTCACGAGCTTCACACTCCACTTCAACGCGCCATACTTGTCTACTGCGACAACATCAGTACGGTCTACATGTCCTCCAATCAAGTTTAGCATCAACGAACGAAGCATATCAAGATTGATCTTCACTTCCTTCGTGAGAAGGTAGCCATGGGTGTCGTTCGGGTCCTTCACGTCCCCATGACATCACAATTCGCCGACGTCTTCACCAAAGGGCTGCCTTCTTCGGTGTTCTCTGAGTTTCGGTACAGTCTGAATGTCTGTGGCTAAGCACCGACGTTCATACTGCGGGAGCGTGTTAGCGTGTTGTATGTGGGCCCAAGGGGGGTTCGGCTGCCACCTTATCCCCCTTGCCGGTTGGTTAAATCTGTTGGCAAGGATCCATCTAGATTAGTTCTTTATCTCTTATCTCCTAGATTAGATCTATTCTGTTATAGGTAGTTATCCTTGCCTATATATATGTACTTGAGCATTGGCTCCCTAATTAATCAATCTATTCCTTCCTAGCCATACTCTTTCACTCCCCTTCGCAAGATCTTGCCTCGCACGTGCCTCCCATCACCGGATCTGGCCACACACATGTCTTCCATCGCCGGATCTGGTCAACAACAGCCTCAGCGCCGCCGCGCCACGCCGCACCGCCCAAGCGCCGCCTAGTGTCGCAGTCAACGGCCCAACGCCGCGGTTGACCGCCTATGCGCCTGGGCCGCCCAGCTCGCTGCCTAGAGGCAACTCACGATGGTAGGCCAACGCAACGCCTAATGGCCGCCGAGGCGACGCTAGGCGCCGCCTTTTATAACACTGTATGGGACTCTTAGAGATGGTTTTAAACCAATGTTATGAGCTTACAGGCCCAAGTTCTAGGCATGATTAATATTCATGCAGTTATTGTAGCATTGGTTACTATTGTTCACGTGTTTACTATATAGTAGTTGTTATAGAAAACAAAAGGTATATAAACCATGGTTCTTAAGGCGTCGCCTAGGCGACGCCTAGGTGTTTGGGCAAGCTGCAGGGTTGGGCATCGGCCTCACCTTAGGAGGAGGGCGTATGGCGTCCGCCTGAGGTGTTGGGCGTCCGCCTAGGCGCGGTATGGCGTCAGCTGGACGCCCAACGGCCTAGGGCGAGCGTCATACAGGCACCTAGTGCGGGCGCGCGTGAAAAGTTCTAGCGCGGGATGGAGCACGGGAACTCAGGTAGGGAAAAGTAAAAGGAAACAGAAGAGAGGGAAACATGTAGAAAGAGAGGATAAAGGGGGAAGAGAGGGCCAAGAAACAGGCGGCGGCGCCCTGGCCCTAGGCAGCTTCTTCGGCGCTGGGCAGCGTCCTCTCCATCTGCACCCGGCATCCTCTCTAGCTGCTCTAGTGCCCACCACTCCAGAGTCTAGGGCTGCAGTGCTCCAGATCTGCTGCGCCCAGTGCCCTCTCTAGCTGCTCCAGTGCTGCACCACTCTAGATATGATGTGGCTCTGGTGCTGCACCAGATCTCTAGTGGTGCCTATTTTTCAAAGTCTTCAACCCTTCGGTCAGGCTTTCAATACTCACTGTACTGGTCACTACTCAGTAGTGTTGTAACTGTTGTGTGGTATTGTGTTGTAAAGTGTTGTATATACTCCTATATTGTTGCATGGGACATGAGAAGAGAAGAGTGGTCATATCATTGGAAATACCAAGGTAATTATATGTTACACCACTAATAAAATCTGTAGCATTTATATGTTAGGACGTGTGTATGGTGTCGCCTCGCTGCGCGCCTAACTCGCCTAGGCGACTGGAAGGGGGTAAGTCGCCGCGCCTCGCTTTACCGCCTTAAGAACAATGATATAAACAATATATGTATTAGTTAGGTCAAATGTTGTTACTTGTAACTGTATCTTTTTATGAGCTTATATGAAAACATTTCTGTTTATTGGCAAGTACTTGCATTGAAGGTAGTTTAAAAACTTTTAGATGTCTTATATTATATATTGTATGAACAATAGAGCAGAGATGTCCATCCCTTCATCAACAACCAACCATCTGATCCATTACACCACGAAAGTTCATGTGGTCATAGATGGTTGGTCAGGTATGTGAGTTGAGAACCCAGAAAACCATCATATACTTTTTTACTACCAACCATGTCTTCCTCCCCATCCATAGATCTGGCAACAAGACCTTTGAGACAATGGTGTAATCTCAACAATGCAATGGTTCAATGGCTTTCGCAAGGCAATGGCAATGTAATCTCCATAAGGTGGCGGTGTACAGACCTTAAAAGGCACATGGTAGGTAGGTTGTGCGACAGGACTAAGAACAGAAAGAACAGGACTTTAGAAAATAAAAAAGGAAAAGACTGGGTTCCTCTGTTTTGACTGATGAGTAATAAACAATAGATGTACGGTATTAGCTTGATGTTTTCCTGCTTTTCATAGAAATCTAATGGAAGTTAATACTTTTAGTCAACTTGCAATTCAATTTTTTGTATTATTTTTTAATCTCAAATAGCTTCCTTAGTCCTTTTTTGGAAGAATTTGTAGTTATTTACGAGAGGCAGACATTGAATCGTGTTTGATCAAAGCTTTAACTATTATTGATGATAATTCAGATAGAGTGTTAGCACAAAATTGATTTATGAATCCATATACAGTGCATTCATCCACCTTATTCAGGATAAGGATAGCTCGGTAAGAATGGTATATTCCTATTTTACAATTTGTTGACTCAATATGTGAATTTAACTAGTCCCTGAATGCTTTATTAGTCATATGTGCATATTCAAATCTCAGTGATACCATGGATGCATGAGGAAACAGAAACCAGGTCCTTTTGCAACATTAATGTTGTACTACTAGGCAAACACATCCGAGTACATTTCTTCCATCTCAACACTATTTAATTAACCTTTCATTCAACTAATAGTGCACGAGGTCACAAGTGTAGTTCTCATCATAATCAAAAGAAATTAATCTCACACACTTCACACTCTATGCACCAATCGTTGCAGTACTCATATGTAAAATAAAAGAGGAAAGAAAGAAAGAATACTGCACAAAGTACAAAATAAAATAATGAAAGCATAAAAGCCATCCATTTTTACTGCAAAGCTAAAGACAAGGAAACCAGAAAACTAAGGAGATAGTGCTAGACCCAAAAAATAGCACTAGCCAATAAGTTCGAGAAAGGACCTTAGTGAAGAACTTTTGAGCGTGACTTCTGATCTGCACAGCTGTCTTTGTCCCAACATGCTCTATAGATAAATCAGAAGACGGACAAGAAAACAGAAGGAAAAGATGCAAGATCCATATCAATAATTCAATTAAAGCCACATTTATTAACCATTGTAATCATACTGGGTACAAAACAGTGAATTCAGAAAGCAATAACATACAGTTATATGGAATATGGCATATATATATGGAGAATTCACCTTCTATGCGCTGCCAAGCTCTCCCATACAGTTTTAAGGCTTCAAGGAACTTTTTGTGCTCTGCCTCAGTCCACCGCTCCCTCTGCTTTGTGATGGTGTATGGCTTCCTCACCTGCAAATAACCACATAAAAAATGTTGCTTATTTTTACCACAAATCAGCATACACATCAAAGAACAACTCACCTTTACTAATGCTTCCTCACTGGAAGAATTAATCTCCATCCCAGTTTTAGGGCAAAAATAAATAGAACAGAAGTGTCGACAATTGGTCACTTTGTCACTTGGAGTTGAGGTCTTGCACAAACAACAAAACTCCTCCTTCCATATCTCCAACCAAACGCAGGACCTGACGCAAGTAGTACCTCATCCCTCCTCCTAGACCTCTATAAACACCAACACTCCCAATATTTCAAATTTGTAAGCCCAACCAAAAAAAAGAGCAGTCAAATTAGAGTTACAAACCCAAGGCAAAACCTAAATAATTCACAATTCTACTTGTCAATTGGACTTGGGTCAAAATCTTCAAAAGGATCAATTCCACTCACCTACTAGAATTGATCCAATTGCTGTCAGACTGCAAAACAGTGCAACATGTTGCTGCACCATTTAAAATATATAAACACCTTCAAAATGTAACTAAACCGTACCAGTAAAAAACATTTCTTCTCCAATATAAGGCATCACTTAATTTGATAAATCAAAAGGGTTCCACAACTACAAGAATCATTTGAGATAAGAATCCATGAACAAACACCAGTCCACTCATTGACTAAATCCTCCACTGCAGTTGGTCTATTGCACACAAAAGCCAAGTCAGTAGAGTTTAACCTTGCTCCTGTCTTTATCTCCAACTCTAGAATCAGATTAAAACTTGAAGTTCTCAAATCATGAAATCATTCAAAAAGAAGAATTAAATTTTGCAACTATGACCAAGCATTTCTGGAATTTATTTTTGTAGCATTATATGTTAATAGTTAATACAAAGTTATAAAGAATAACTGCCAAACTTAAAAGCCACGTCTCAGAAACCATGAAAAGTCGGTAACAACAAATAATAGAGTTAAAATTATCTTTAACTCACCTCCTTAAATGACTATATCAAGCTGCTCTCTCCCTGCATAGCAAATTGATGAACACAAACTATATTTAGAGTTTCACAATACAAGATTAGATTCAACGATTTTATTAACACATAGCTGAAACCCAAGAAGGAAGAAAAAATTGCACCTGAATTAACATGTGTATCCGACAGTTTTCTACCTGCAAATCATGGTACCAAGTTATGAAGTTAGCAATATTCATATTATTCATAACCACAATAAAAATATGTATTACCTTCATTTCACATTGTAAGTCGTTGACTATTTTTAAAGTAAAACTTCTTCAACTCTAACCAAGTTTAAATTAAAATATATTAACATTTATAATATCAAATAAATACGCTATTAAAATATATTTAATGGTTGATTTAATGAAACTAATTTGATGATGTAATTGTTGGTATATTTTTTATAAAATCGGTCAAAGTTAAGAAGTTTGCCTTTTAAAAAGTTAAATAACTTACAATATCTAATAGAGAGAATAATAATTTCGAAAGTGTGTATGCACCACTTCATACAGGCTACAGGAAAGGAGCATGCCGCCCTGCCCCCAGCTTGACCAGATCAGAAAATAGTCACAGCTTAATCGACTAAAACAGCAGACCTATTTCTAGTATACGGTAAAATTTTCCATTTAGTATGAACACAATATTTTGTATCAATATTATTGTTAGATATATTTTAATTGCATATTGGTAAAGGCCCTGAAGTTTAGTTCACCCTGGGCCTCCAAAATCTCAGGACCGGTCTTGTGCACAATCTTGTGTCGCAGTGAAGGAAGCAGGTGTTCACGAATCCGGCTAATCCCAATCACAAAGAAGCGAAAAGTCTCTCGGAAACTAACAATAGAAATCGAAATCAGCGAAAAGAGAGCTCGCTCGCATCGAATATCCACGAAATAAACGCGAGGCACATAGAAGCAAATGTTTCGCATAATCGCTGAATTTTGACCACGCCATCCGTACAGCCGCACCAGAAGGAGAACTCACCTCTGCGAATGAACCGAGCACACCACCACGACTCGACGAGCGAATGCCAACCGCCGTCCCCCCTGCAGAGAATACCGCCAGAAGCAGCAGAAATCAGAGCGCAGCTACAGTAAAATCCCGTCGACTTTTGCCCCCGTGATCCATTTCGAGCTGAACAGAGCTAGATTAATTCAGAAAACAGAGCAGAATAACCGAGGAAAATACCATCTGCAATTCAATTCAAGTGGTAAAAACTACACGCAGACAAACAAAAAACAAACAAGGGAGTAAATAATCGTAGTCAAAGACTCAATAAAGTAGCTCGTCGTAATTTAACTTGTAAAATTGCAGGAAACCTACAGAATTCAGATTACCTCGAGCAAGCAAGAAGAGTAAAGCAATCCAATCTAGGTCCTCCGTCCTCCCCGCAAGCCGAGCCCTCCACACGGCGACCTGCGCGCAATTCCAAACGAATGAAACGCGAACCGAACCGCCGCGAACAACCCCAAAACGCAGAAGCCTCCCCCCTACCTCCGACGACCGCCACGGCGGGCATCACCAGCCTCGCCGTCGCAGGCGCAGGCGCAGCAGCGGCATCGATCACCAGTGCACCACCCACTCCCTTCCTCCCTCTCTCGCCGCCGCCTCCGCCACCACACAGAACTCCACCACCCCTCCTCCCGAAGCCTCCCTGCTCTCCAGGCTCGAGCAAGCGGGGATCTAGCAATCACCACAGCAAGCCAAGCAAGGAAGCAACCAAGAGCGGTGCTCTGGCGTCCGCTGTTTGCCGTGATGGTGGTGGCCGATGGCTGTATGCTGCTGCGTGCGTGCGCGCGCCCGCGAGAGGGGAGAGAGGAGAGGAGAGGAGAGTCGTGGGGGTCGCTCTCACGGCGAACGCCGGGGAGAAATCTCAGCCACTCTCTTTTTCTTGTGGATTTCTAGGCCTCCGCGGGGGATTCTTGACAGGACGCCCTTCCAAAATTTCGGAATTCTTCGTCTTCCCTTCTACTTATTTAAGATATGGTTGGAAAAGAGGTCTTTAGATTTCGGGGCTTAGAGCAGACTAAAATTTATAGGTATTTATATATATAACAATAATATAATAATATGATATTTTAATATGAAAATGTATGATTTTTTGGATGATTATGCAACAAATTGATTTTACTATAGTTGTATTGCATATATACGACAAAGTTAATATTTTTCTAATAAAACAAATAATTATTAAAAATTTTACTAGAATAATTTTATTTCTCAAACAGATGAACAACAAAAAGGAAAGGAAAAATCATTAAATTATATTCAAAGCCAGAAAGCCACTAGGGTTTGAACTCAAAATCTTATATTTAAGTTGCATTTGGTTAACCATTACATCACTAAATACTTTCAAAATTCTAAATATTATTTTATTTTTTTACTATATACTTATATATATATATATATACACGCGCGCGGGGGCCTTCAGGTTTGGGGGCTCGAGGCGGCCACACTACCACCCCCAAGGCCGGGCCTGAGTCAAGCTAAGCTCGATTCGGTTCGGTTTAGCTTAGTCTAATGAGTCGAGAAGTTGGTTTGGTTTGCACTACTCATTCCTATAAACAATGGAGATGGAAAACACTCCAGTCTTGACTTTATAGAATCACAACATGTGTGGCACCAGGGGCGGAGCCAAGGTTTGGGGTGGGGGTTCCTAGGAACCCCCTTGCAAAAAAAATTTAGTTATTATTGTTAATTTTTCACCTTTTGTGCACCCCCTCAGATTTAATTCGGTGTACCGCTTAAAGTGGTGCACCCCCTTCAATTTTACTCTAGCTCCGCCACTGTGTGGCACAATGGGTGGCGACGACTTGTGGTAGCGGTGCTCGGGTTAGGGACCGGCCAAGAAAGTGAAAGACAATTGCTGAAGCCTGAAAAAATGTATCATTTAAGAGTCTGAAAACAGATACTCCTTGTTCTAATCCGAAATAAGCCTTGTTCTAATCCGGGAACTTTTTCTTTTTAGGGAAAGGAAGGACAATGGTCAGGACTCAGGTGAGCTTTGGTAGCAACAACTCACAAAAGAGTGTGATTGCTTTATATATGGTAGCCTTAATCTTGCCTGTTATGAAGATCAATGGACACTTTTTAATTAGTATTGATTTTTGTTTTCTGTGTGTTGCATCTCCTGTTGGATTTCAACTGTAGTTTATCTCAATTTGCTTGGGATTGAAAAACTTTTATTATTATTGTGTTTTGTGTGTTTACTAAGGGGGTGTTTGGATCGGGGGCTAAAATTTTAGCCCCTGTCACATCCAATATTTAAATACTATTTTAGAGTATTAAATATAGATTATTTACAAAACTCATTCATAATCGGATGATTATTTACGAGACGAAACTAATAAGCCTAATTACATCATGATTTGACAATATGATGCTACAGTAAACATTTGCTAATTATGGATTAATTAGGCTTAAAAAAATCGTCTCGTGATTTAGTCTCTGATTATGCAATTATTTTAATAATTAGCTCACGTTTAGTCCTTTGAATTAATGTCGAAACATCCAATGTGACACGACCTAAAATTTAACGCGAAATCCGAACACCCCCTAAATGACAGGCGAGTACAAGTCACTTCTACGTGCGTGTGTGAAAATCACTGTAGTTTTTGCCCGGTGCAGTGTAATTCGTTGGAAAATAATTTTAGCGGTGGAGGTGACCCAGACAATTTACTATCCATTATTTCAGTTCTAGTCCTAATCTCCTACCGGGAAGTTGCAATAAAGTCCCTGTAGGGACCTGCACGCAAATTCGGAAGACACGAGGGGGTCTGAGCGAAGAGTGGAAAAGGGCGCAGGCAATAATGAAAACTTGCGGTCGGGAATGGCCGACCCCAAGTGGGCCCCACGTGGCGGCCAGCTGGCGGGCCACCCCACCACCCCTCTTGCGCTTTTTCCAGGCTTGTCACTTGTGGCCTCCTGTGCGCGCGATCCGCGCCGTCCGTCGCGTCCCCCCGCCACTCCCCGGCCGTCCGATCCTCGCGCGGAGGAACTCGTGGACGCCGTGGCCCGGGACGAGCGGACGGCCCGGATCCGTCGCGGGGGAGGGCACCGTGTGCGGCCGGCGATGCGCGGGCCTGGGGCCCACCGCCTCCCTCGAAGCCGAGGCGGACGCCATCGAGCCCCAGGAGGCTGTGGTGGAAAAGCGCATCTTGGGCGGGTGGGCCCCGCGGAGCGGGGTAGGGGGTGACGTGGACGGGTGGGAGAGGCGGGGGCTTGCCCGTGGCTGGGCCCCACGCCGATCGCACCAGTGTTTATCTTTCTGGTGCCGTGTAGGCCGTGACGTGGCTCGGCTCTTTTTAAAGTTTTTCCGGTTTTTTTTTCTGAAGCGAAGTATTGGACTGTTGGTCTTGGTCGCTTGTAGTCCATCTAAAAAAGTCGGACCGGGCCGGCTGTCCGACCGGCTCTGGTCTGGTTCGGTTTGAATAGAAGCCAGAAGGTCGTTGTAGAAAAAAACCGCCAAAAAATATTTCTAATATATTTTTCCTTCTACGATTTTATATCTATTAAAGGGATATTCAATAGTATATAGACTTAAATTTAATTCACTGCATATTAAAATATAGTTTTCTTATATCGGCTAGTTCACCGGTTAAACTAGTAAACCGGTTTTTCATATTATGTAGCCGAGCTGACCAAAGCAGTGTAGTGTAGTGTAGGACTATTTTCTATGACGAAAAAAATCGGTTTCTCTTAAGGAGAAAATCTTTCGTGTGTTTCGGTTTATTTATTTACTTCTTAGAGCATCTTGACTTCCTAAATTTTAGTCCCTAAATCATATATAGGGATTATCCTAAATTTTATCTCTTCCTAAAAATTAATTAATCTACAACAGTTTCCCTATAATCACAATTCCTATTTTTAAAATCCTACAAATATGATCTATAATATGTAATAATTTTATGTAAAACTATAATACATTTAAATATGTGTATCATCCAACTTATAACAACACATAAGAGAAAAAATAATTCACATGCAAGAAAAATATATGTACAGATGAAAATATGGATTTGCTAAATTAATCCTATATTTAAGAGAGATGAATTATGATTTAGGGAATAGATTAAGAAATGGACTTATTTAAGGGAACTCTTGGAGCTTCATTTTTCACAAAATATCTAAATTTAAATTTAAGTAGTCATATGGGTAATCTCTTGGAGATGCTCTTAGTTTTAGAGCAGTATGTAATTTTTAGAGTTTGATTACATATTTGTAAATGCAAAAATTTAGACGATAACCCCGTGTTAATTCGGGTCTATGGAGATAGATCAAAATTGGTGCATTACTTAGCTAGGTAATTTTATTTTAGCTCCTGTAAGGATGCTTCAGGTGCATTTTGCTATGTGTACTCTTATTGGAACAAAGTGGGGAAACTAATTATCTTTAGGTCTTACTAGTAGTCACTCCGTGCTAACGCTACGATTATGTTTGATTTTGGGATGAACAAGAACAAAGATGAAACACTGATTTAAGAACAAGCAAACTTTATTGATCATTTTCGTTACATATTTATAGCAATACAAGGGGTGTCAGTTTTGCCGCCGTCGCACTGCTTCGCTGTCGTCGCGTCTGTTCATCGCTGCTGCGCCGCTTGCTGCTGCATGCGCCTCTTCGGCGCCATTGCGTCGCCTCGCATGGAAGCGAGATTAACTGCAACACTCCCCCTTAATCGAACTTATAATAGAGATTAATATATGTATTTATTCCTCCAAAAACCCTATGGAAAAAATAGGAGGGAATATGATATGTTGTTAAAACTCCTTTAAACCCCGTAGGAAAAATGAGGAGAAAATGATACAACATATAATTTGTACGTTAATATACCATATATATGTATTCCTTTATAAAAAACCTTTTCAGGGAAAAATAGGAATATGGTATACATATAATCTTGTGTAGATATTATCTCATTAAAATCTTTTATGAGAAAGTATATAAAAACTCATAAAAGAAAAGAGTATAATATAATGTGTATATAGGTTAATTATTCAAGGAGATACTCCCCCTGATGCTTGCAAATCTCTGAAACGTCTCATACCAATACCATGAACATATTTTTTAAATGTGGATGCTGGTAAAGACTTTGTGAGTAAATGTGCGAGATTATCACATGATTTAATTTGCAAGACATTTGTTTCACCGTTTTTTGTAATTCATGCGGGTAAAATAATTTAGGAGCAATGTGCTTAGTGATATTGCTCTTTATGTAACCTGTCTGCATTTGTGCTACACAAGTTGCATTATCTTCATAGATAATTGTTGGAGATTCAATGGAACCAATACCACAAGATTTTTATATGTGGTTGATCATTCTGCGAAGCCATACACACTCACGTGAAGCTTCATATAGCGAAATTATTTCAGAATGATTAGTGGATGTAGCTACTAGTGTCTGTTTTGTAGACTTCCAAGATATAGTTGTTCCACCATGTAAGAATACAAACCCTGTTTGAGATCTGGTATTATGGGGATCTGATAGATAGCCAACATCTGTATATCCAATAATATTTGGATCTTGGTTTCTTTGGTAGAATAGTCCAAGATCTTTGGTACCTTGGAGATATCTAAAGATATTTTTGACTCCGATCCAATGTCGTTTGGTTAGAGCAGCGCTATGCCTAGCTAGTAAATTAACTACAAATGCGATATCAGGCCTGGTGCAATTTGCAAGATACATAAGCGGTCCAACAACACTGAGATATGGAACCTCCGATCCAAGTGTATCCTCTTGTGCTTCCCGTGGTCTAAATTGGTCCTTCTCTATATCTAGAGATCGGACGACCATAGGTGTTTTAGATAGATATGCTTTGTCCATATTGAATTTCTCCAATATTTTCTGGACATAAGTGGTTTGATGTATTAAAATACCTGATGAAAAGTGTTCAAGTTGAAGACCTAAACAAAATTTGGTTTTACCCAAATCCTTCATCTCGAATTCTATCTTTAAATGATTGCGAGCTTCGTCTATATCGTTAGTATTGCCGATAATATTTAAATCATCAACATATACAGATATAATGCAAAAACCTGTTGAAGATTTCTTGACGAATACACATGGGCAATCATCATTGTTTGAGTATCCCTTTTGTATAAGGAACTCACTCAGTCGATTGTACCACATTCTCCCCGACTGTTTTAAGCCGTATAAAGACTTGTTGAGTTTTACACAATACAAGTTGCGATTTGAATTTGGATTCGGAATTTGGATTCCATCGGGAACCTTCATATATATGTCTGAATCAAGTGACCCATATAAATATGCAGTCACTACATCCATTAACTTCATAGATAAATTATATTGTACTGCCATTGATAAAAGATATCGAAATGTGATTCCACTCATTACTGGAGAGTATGTTTCATTGAAATCAATGCCGGGTCTCTGCGTGAACCCTTGTGCTACAAGCCTTGCTTTATATCTCACCACCTCGTTGTTTTCATTTCGTTTTCGAACGAAAACCCATTTGAATCCCACAGGAAAGGTTTTTGGAGGTGTAGGTATTACTTTTGAGAATACCTCTCTTTTCTTAAGCGAGGTTATCTCCGCTTGAATTGCATCCTTCCATTGTGTCCAGTCCGAGTGTTGTTTACACTCTGCCATGGTCTTGGGATATGGATCATTTTGAAGGTTTTGTGCAATAGTGTTGGAGAAATATGTGTCGACAATTGTAGTCTTTCTATCGTATGATTCTCCAAAATTTACATAATTGGTGGAAATTTCTTATACCCATTGTGACTCATCTAAATTTCCCAATGAGTTAGGGTTTTTTCGATGTTCCAGCATCATATATTGAAGGTATTGTAGAGCTGGATTTTTGTACATTTACTAAGTGTCCATCAACTGAAGGTTGATTTTCTTCGGATGTTTTATCCTTTGATATTCTTTGGTGCTTGCAAGCTTGTTGATCCTCTTGAATGGCCTTTACCTTTTTCCTTTTATTTTGGATAAGAGATTGCATACTCCCCCTGTTATTTTGAACAGGTGGATGAGTAGATTTAGCTGGTATATCTACTCTTGCAGGCATATTTTTAGCAGGATTATATGATTTTGTGACACCTTTGTAATCAGTAAATGCATCTAGCAGGTTATTTGCAATGTTTTGCAAATTAATGATTTTCTAAACTTGTGTTTCAGATTCTTGAGTACGTGGATCTGAGGCGGAAATGCCTTGGACATTCCAATTGATTTCCTGGCATTGATAGTGGTGTTGTAAATCTCCCCTGATGCCGGGAAATGTTCCTCATTAAATATACAATCAGCATACCGGGCCGTAAAAAGATCCCCTGAAAGGGGTTCGAGATACTTTATGATAGATGGAGATTGGTATCCCACATAGATCCCTAATTTCCTGTGTGGACCCATTGGTGTACGCTGTGGTTGTGAGATTGGTACATATGTAGCGCATCCAAACTTACGCAGATGAGAAATATTTGGTGTATTTCCACGTACTAATTGTAGAGGAGAATTTGTGTGATATGCAGTAGGTCGTAATTGGATTAAGTCTGCAGCGTGTAAAACCGCATGACCCCAACAAGATGTTGGTAGATTACAATTCTGTAATAATGGTCTGGCAATGAGTTTAATCCTCTTGATTAGAGATTCTGCTAAGCCATTTTGAGTATGAACATATGGGACAAAATGTTGTACTTGAATTCCAAGGGCCATGCAATAATCATTGAAGGCTCGTGAGGAGAATTCTGCAGCATTGTCCATTCGAATTGATTGAATTCGATGTTCTGGATAGTTAGTTCTCAACCTAATAATTTTTGCAATTAATTTTGCAAATGCATGGTTCCGTGTGGATAATAAACACACATGAGACCATCGTGTAGATGTGTCTATTAAAACCATAAAGTATCGAAATGGGCCAGTTAAAGGTTTAATCGGACCACATATATATCGTTGAATGCGTTCAAGAAATTTGAGTGGTTCAATATGAACTTTAAGTTTTGATGGTCTTAGTATCAGTTTTCCTGTAGCACATGCGGTGCAGATAAATCTGATGTTTGAGGAAATTTAGCATTATTTAAATCATGACCATTAGAATTGTTTATGATTTTACGCATTATCCCGATACCAGGATGACCAAGGCGATCATGCCAATTTTGGAATGCATTGACATTCTGAAAAATAATTTTGTATGCAACATTTGTTACGGGTTGAATGTATGTGTAGTAAAATCCGGAGGTGAATGAAGGAAAATTTTCAAGTATTTGTTTGCCATATCCATCAAATTTGGTTAAGAGAAGATATTTCTCTTTATTGTCGCTATGGGTTTCTATATGGAAACCATTTTGATGGATATCTCTATAACTTAGCAAGGTACGAGTTGAATCGGGATATAGTAATGCATCCTCGATTGTAACTTGAGTACCCATAGGTAGGGTAATTATGGCATGACTTGAGCCAATAATTATTGCGTCTTGTCCAGCAATTGTCAAAACATTTCCTTGTCTTTTAGTGAGAGTTTGGAAATATTTTTTTCCCAAAGTATAGAATTTGTGGTGCCGCTATCCACAAGGCATATTTCATATTCCATTGGATTGTTTCCCGTAGAAAATCTATATATATATATATGAAATAATAGATAAATTTCAGTAAATATATAGGGTACATACAAATATCACTAATTTACATAACATACTTGGTTCTACATTATTACAACGTTTTGAACGGACGAATATAATATTTAGGACAACAAGAGTATTCTTTTTAAAGAAAATCTCCAAATATGTCTTGTGAAGCGAATGCGGCGAGCATGTCATCTTTGGCAGGCTCTTCTTCCTTCTGGAGATCCTTGTTGTTACTTGGTTCTGGTGGAACATGTTGTGAACAACTGGCCTCCTTTGTTGTATTCGGTTGGATATTGAAGTGCACTTCATATTGTTGTCCTCGAATAGCTTGAGAGCTTCCCATGGATTTTTGATAGAGATCAATTAAATGCCTTGGCGTACGACATTTTTGGTATTGTGATTGTAGCAACCACATTTTTTTACATTAATTGTTTTGTCAAACTTTGGTTTAACAATGTTTTTCCCCTTGTTTTGCACTTGTGGTTTTTGCTTCTTGTTATTACGTTTATTATTTCCATTGAAGTTTGATGATTTTCTTTTGAAATGACCACCAAACTTATTTTTATTCTGGTCATATGCATGTACTTCAGGTAAAGGTGCGGCCCCAATAGGGCGCTGGTGATGATTTTTCAATAGGAGTTCATCATGTTTTTCAGCCTGAGTTAATACATGAATAAGATCAGAATAAAGTTAGAAATTTCTAGCACGATATTGTTGCTGTAAGATCCTATCAGCAGGTAACATTATAGATAGAGTTTTTTCTATCTTGTCCGCTTCAGTAGGTTCTCTTTCACAAAAACGTAATCTAGAGCAAATCTTATGAATAGCATGGTTGTATTCATCGATTGTTTTAAAATCTTGTAGTCTAAGATGATTCCAATCGTGAATTACACCTGGCAACAATGTTGCTTTTTACTGATCATATATTTGTTTAAGAGCTTTCCACAATATATTAGGATCTTCTTTCAAAACATACTCAGTTTTGAGATCTGTATGGATATGGTTCCTAATTAAATACAAGGCAGTGCATTTTAATTCATCTCTTAACGGCGGGACCCCTTGTTGTGGGTCTTGTACTGCCGCTAATATTCCACGGTATGCAAGGCTAACCTTGACGTCCGTTGCCCATGTTGGATAATTGTGATCGTCAAGAGCTAATATTTCAAACTCTTTGGTAGTCATTTTGCCTACATGGAATTGAGCCATGATTAATAATCACTAGTAAGGTGCACGTGCGTTGCAACATCGTCATAATTTTAATGGTAATATATTTAGAACATGATATATTTGTCGAACACATTTGTTTAGTAATATTGCGATGATAAGAAACAAAGTAATATATTATTGTTCAAAACAATACATAGAGGTATGCTTTCTATATAAAGTGTCATTGCATATTTATAATTACAGATCTGACATGAAATTGTATAATATACTATACAGTGAGCACATATTCTTTTATCTACTCAGTGAGCACTTCCTTGTAGACGATATTCTTCGTTAGCGTGCTTGTTGAATTGATTCCCCTATTTTTCTCCGGAGCAGCGAGTATTTTGATGTTGCTACGAGAAGTTGCTCGTGACAGAGCTACATATAGCTGTCCATGAGAGAACACCGGGTTCAGAGGTAGATTCTAACATGTGGTATTGTTTGACCTTGTGCTTTATTAATTGTCATTACAAAACTCACCCTAACAGGAAATTGATTTCTCTTAAACTTGAAGGGAAACATTTCATCATCGGAGGGGCACAAAGGTATGCGTGGAAGGAAGACTCTCTCACCAGCATGTTGTCCCAATACAATTTCCGCATCAATAGTATTCCTTTAAAATGCTCAGACTATCAACCTAATCCCATTACATAGACCATTGGCCGAGTCAAGATTTCTGAGCAAAATCACAGGACAATTAACCTTGAGTTTTGATATATGTGGAGGTAACCCATTTGTGGTCTCGTTTGGTTTGCAACGCCTCAGCTGAGAAGCTACCCGTGAATATCAATGTGTTGTGTTTGCGAGGAAAAGGAGCTGAAAAGGAAAAGGAGCTGAAAAGGAAAAGGAACCCAAAAACACCTATCTATCTATCAGATTTAATCCGCCTAATCAAGCAATGGCATGTGATTTTCTGATGCTTCAGCTCGCCATCATCTTTGTGATGGTGAGTCGTCGAGGACCAGTGAACTAAGAGCATCTCTAAGAGATGTATTAAATTTTATTCCCTAAAATCTTATATAGGAACCATCCTATCTCTACATTCCCTAAAAAGCAACTTGCTACACATCAGTTTTCCTATTTTTTCAATCCCTATTTTTAAAAATTAACTCATTCCAAAGTCTAGACAAATACTGCAACCAGCCATACAAAACTCACATACAAAATTTCAGTTCACTGTATTAAGAACATATTCACAAATACTCATTCCAGCCATACAAAATGTCAAAATTTCAGTAAACTGCATTGCAAATCAGATACAAAATTTCAGTTCACTATCCTCTGAACATATCCAGACATGTACTCATTCCATCCATACAAAACTCAAATACAAATTTCTCATTCCAAAGTCTAGACAAATACTGCATCCAGCCATACAAAACTCACATACAAAATTTCAGTTCACTGTATTCACAACATATTCACAAATACTCATTCCAGCCATACAAAATGTCAAAATTTCAGTAAATTGCATTGCAAACCAGATACAAAGTTTCAGTTCACTGTCCTCTGAACATATCCAGACATGTACTCATTCCATCCATACAAAACTCAAATACAAAATTCCAGGCATATACTCATTTGGGTTCAAGTTCAGTATACATAACTAATGGACACATGCAACTTATGTACATATCAACTTCAACTCATGGAACATATGTGAATCATCAAAATAACTCATGGAACATAACTTAAGCACAGTAAATCATCCAAAATTGAAGAACATATGTGAGATGGCTGAATCATCAATTTAATTCAATACATCTTGTCATATATTTAGAGGCTGATATATATGCAACATGATATATGGTTGATTCTGAAAATTAAACTGTTTAGCCATGAACTCATGGATTAAACAGACAATAAGTCTCATGGCTAAACAATACAAATAGCACTGCACAAAATTATAAATGATAACAAAAGGACAAAACAGAAAAACCTTAAAGGGCTTGGCAAACAATTCCACGGTGCAGAAGATAAGCATCAATTAAATTTGATAGTAATGGCAGTGGGTATAACATTACAGATAATTTCAGACATTACAGATAATTATAGACATTACAAAACATTTATTCATGAAACTACAGAACCTTTTCATGTAATGGCAAACTACAGAACATTATCTAGCTGTTGAGAGGACTCAATCTCACAAAATCAACATTCATCCAGAATTGAAAAATAGATGTGAGAGAAATGGCACCGAACCTGAATTTGAGCCCTCTTCTTCCTCTTCTACCTTGGCGTGTTTGTTTTCCTCTCTGCGCTTCTAAGGGTGGAGCTTCAATAAGCAGCAGGCGGTGCTTAATAGGGATTGAGCTGCGGACGTGGTCGACGCATGCAGAGCGAGCATGGTGGACGGTTGCAAGTAAGACGTGGGCTGGGATGGCAGCGTTGTGGTCAAGGCAGTAACCGCCAGATCTGGGCATGGTGGCGAGCGACGCTAGAGGGGCTAGGGTTCCACAGAGCTAGGGAGAGTACCTCTACCTCCAACGCTGCCCGCCGTGCGCCGCCTTGCAAGGCCCTTGGCCGCGCCCAGTCCTTCCCTCCGCGAAACCCTACCCTCTCCAGCGCCTCCCGGCACACGCGTCCTCCCTCCCGTGCCGCTCTCAGCGGAGAGCGGCGCGGGAGGGAGGACGCGTGTGGCTACGGGAGAGCGGCGCAGGAGGGGATCTGAGCGACGGGCGAGCAGCGCGGGATGGCGACGGTATGGCGGCGGGAGGGTTGCCGGCAGGATGGCGGCGGTAGGGTTGCTGCGGCTGCGGGAGACGTGGATGGAGCTAGGGTTTCGCGGTCGCGGTCGCGGGCGCGGAGGGGGCGATGTTTTCGCGAGGGGGGCGACGATTTATCGAGGGGTCACGGAGGGGGAACGCGGCATGGATGTGGCTGCGGGGGGCGCAGCGCTAGGGTTTCGCGGGGGGGTGCTAGGGTTTCGTGAGGGGGCGACGCGCGGTCGCGCGACGGCGGTAGGCTGGGCGCGGGGGGCGCGACACTAGGGTTTCGCGGGGGGGTGGCGTAGGTTTCGTGAGGGGCGCGGCGTAGGTTGACTGGGCGGCGGACGGAGGCTTGAAGGCTTGATGGGCCGGGTCGTAGCGATGGAAAAATCGCGGCGCGCGTGGCGGGGAGCGGACGGAGGAACGGAAATCTAGCCGCTTTATAATAGTAGAGATGGTTTTATTGTAAATAATGATGCAAAATATGAAAAACTTTGAAAATAAAATAATAACCTTAATATGTAACACAAATAAAAGATAGTCACCAAATAAAATTCGGTGTAGATCTCATATTATTTAGGAAGACATAATCTGCCGTATGGTCAGTAGATGTCAAAATTCCCAATATTTGTGTTTAATAAATATAAAGACATATTTTTTTAAGGTAGTCATTCTGTTTATAACAAAGTGTAGACCTTAAAGTATAAAATGGATAATCTGCTAGTATTCAGTAGATCCAAAGTGATAATATTGTGTGACGCCCCGATTTATCGAAATCGAGACATTATTGAATTTCATAAGAAAAACAATAATACAAGAGGTTCATCATGCGACAACGTACATACGATAAAATCCATGGTACGCAGACCATAATTATTACAACATTGTTTTAATAAAAATGATAATAAGATAAATAAACAGCGGCATGACGAACGTCTTCTTCAGGATCTTTCTTCTTGACTGGGTCGCTACTCCAGACCGTCTTCGAGATAAGCATCCTCTGTGGGGTCCAACGGGTATGAGTACAAAGAGTACTCAACAAGCCACCGCAAATGCAAATAATAATGCAGGATAATAAACAAGGAAGGATAAAGGCTAACAATGCGGAATAAAGCAGTTGCAGTTATGGCATTTAGTGTAATCATATTTTAATCATGCGGAAAGTAAACATGAGCATCATCAACATCAACTAACTCGAGGAGTACGTTTTACCTCCTCGCACAACGGTCCTTACATGACAAACAACATGCACATCCATATTCAAGTAAACTAACTGGGGGATGTCACGCAACCCGCCCTTGACCGTGGGCTCGGCTTTTCGAAAAGATTTAAGACTCTGATCAGAGATGTACTACTGTACCCACAAGGCACGCACTCATCTCATCGAGATGACCCATTTCACGGGAACTCGTGCCAAAACCTCAATATGAGATGTTCCAAGCGATAACCACCCGCTCTAGGTTTCGCCGGCGCGCCGGGCCGCATCCCGGCTAACGTCGCACCCCCTTTTGCGCCACATTGGTACAAGTCACCCGCAGGTGCAACTTGACCCATCTCCAAGTGGTGGCCTCGGTTTGGAACAACCCATACTTTAGTTAGGACTTACCCACTAGACTTGTGGTTAGTACGTAAGTGTATTGCAACGGATCCCTCAGACCGGTCCTTATAGTGCCCCGGGTGCGACTGACCAATGCCCTAGCTTGCACCCGGAACCCACCATGCATACACTCACAACCATGACTCATCACCAACAGAATTTCCAAAGATAAGAAGTATCGGGATCATATAATAGAACCATCTCACTACGACTCATTTTATCCTATAGCGGCTGTGCCAATACATTGGACACTAGCTAATATCATTGATCATATGGTGACAAGGAGGTTAGGCGAGATAGCATGGCTTGGGTTGCACATCAAAGGTCGGGGGATCCTAAATAAATATAATGTAAGGGTTCATTTGACTAATGCATATACATAACCTATGTGTTTTAGCGATAGTCAATCCAGACATGGGTTCAATATGCTCAAAAGAATTGTTTGGTGACTTGCCTTGTTCAGCAAAGGGAGAGGGAGGGACTTCGGGGAAGTACTCCGGCTCCTCGGCGACGTCGTAGTCTTTTTAATATAAAGTAAAATAAAAAGAGTACCACATTCAATCAAACCATATAACATTACATTGCAAGCATATAAGTTAAAGTTGGTTGGATAAAAAAATAAATTCAGATATTAAAGTTCTGAAATTTATTCCTCCATTAATTTAAAGTGAATCTAAATGAATCATTGTTTTTCATAAAAGGGTTTTTAAGTGGGTTTAATACTACATTAAGTTTTCTAATCAATTTAATTTAAATGATTTGGAGAAAACCCAGTGGTTTTAATGTTTTAAACAGTAAGGGACAATTATATAAATTTTCTGGAATTTAAATATTTGAATTTACATTTAAATCCTAAGGGCATTTGAATACTTATTCAAATAAACATGAAAATGTCCAAATAAACCTACTGTTTTTATTGCATAAACATGTAGAGAATAATTTTATGGATTTTCTAAAATTGGAATGGCAATTTTTAGAGTTCAAATGCATTAGATATGGATTTTACAAGTTTAAAAGCATTTCTGGAATTTATTTTCAAATTTTAAACCTCTCGGGTCCACGGTGAGCCAGGCCCACGGTGAACCTGCGCACTGTGCGCGTGCGCCGGGTCGATCTGGACCGTCGGATCCAGATCCGACGCGCGAGGGCGAGGCGGGACGCGCAAGTGGCTACGGACGGCCAGGATTAAAACGTGCGAACCGGTACCACGTGGACGCACAGGATTAAACGCGGGTTTTAAATACAGATGGACGCACGAGATTAAAACGTACCCCTTCGCCGAGATCTAACGGATCAGATCAATCCGCACGCGGGGATTAAACATCACCGTCGGATCCAGATCGCACGGCCGTGCGTGAATCCGACACGGCACGGGTACTCGACCCGTGCCGGTCGTCTTCTCCGACGACGGCGAGCGGGCTAGCGGCCACGGCGAGCGACGGCGACCTAGTCTAAGGCCTAAAACGGAACGAGGGTACTACGGGGATCACGAGGGTACCTCGGCGGTGAGAAAAGATCGACGGAGCGTGGCCGGCGACGAGTGAAGGCGGCGGAGGCGTTCGGGTCCTTGGCGGCGACGGCGATCCGGCGGGGTTCGACGTCGATGGAGTGGTGGCCGAGGTCGGGGAGGTCCCGGTGGTCACGACGGTGCGATCGGCGTGGACGGAGAGGGACTCCGGCGACGGCGAGCGGCGGCTGGAGGACGGGCGGTGGTGGCGCGCTAAAATGTGGAATGCAAGGGCTCTGTTGGTTCTCGCAGCGTGTGAGCGTGGGGGCGCATTGCGGACGGCCGGGGGGTTTATATAGGGTCATCGGCGGGGGCAGAGGGGGCGTAGTCTGCGGTGGCCGGGATTAAAACGCGTTTAAGCGCCGGCGAGCTCGGGTTGAGCTCGATTCACCGAACCTGGACGCGAATCGGTCGAGTTTAATGGGGGGAAACGGTCAGCGCGACGAGGGGGTTTGATTGCCGGGCTTAATTCGAGGGGAGGGGGTCGGGGGCAAGGGATCCGAGGCGAGTAATGGCGTCGGCCGGTGAGGGGGGGGGGCGATTTGGGGGCGGATCTCGCGGGGACGAAGGGTCTGACAGGCGGGGGCCACAAGGCAGCGAACGCGAGCGAGCGAACGGGCGACTGACGGGTGGGGTCGGGCTCGGGCGCGAGGGGAGAAAGTTGGCGCCGACAGGTGGGGCCAAGGCGTCGGGTGCGCGCGTGAGAGGAGAGGGGCTCACTGACGGGTGGGCTCCACTGGTCAGAAGGCGCGCGCGGGTGGGGGGTGGGCTGGGCCGGCCGGGAGAGAGAGAAGGGAGGGGGAAACGGCCCAATACTGTTCTAATGTTTTTCTGAATAAAAATAATTTCAGAAAATAGATTAAAAGATTAGGGCTACTTCCAAGGCTGGTAAAAATTTATAAAAATTCTCAAAATTATCTTTTGGCCTTAGGATCATATACAAAAAGTTTCACCTCCTAATTTGGTCATCTACTCTATGTTGTAGTTCAAAAGGGTATAAAGAGGTATTTAAGTTATTTTCAGAAATAATAATAATTCCAAGAAATTGAATTTAATAATATTTTATTGTTTTGAAAAATTGAGGTGTTACAAACCTATCCCCCTTACAAGAATCTCGTCCTCGAGATTGGAACGCTACTCGAATAGTTCGGGGTATTGGGCTTTCAGCTCGTCTTCTTTTCCCAAGTGGCTTCTTCTGCGGGATGGTTGTTCCATTGGACTTTGCAGAAGCGGACGACGCGACTTCTGGTTACTCTTTCCTTGGTTTCCAAGATCTTGACGGGTCTCTCTATGTAGGTCAAGTCTTCTTGGACGTTGAGCTGCTGAAGGTCGGCTTGCTCGGTGGGCACACGGAGACACTTCTTCAGCTGCGAGACATGGAACACATCATGAACGCCTGCCAAGGATGGAGGCAGTTCAAGTTGATATGCCACTTCTCCTTGTCGACGGAGGATCTGGAAAGGTCCGACGTAGCGAGGTGCTAGTTTGCCTTTCATGTTGAACCTTTGAGTGCCACGGAGGGGAGTGACTCGGAGGTAGACGTAATCGCCCTCCTCAAAGGCTAGATCTCTTCGACGGTTGTCGGCATAGCTCTTTTGCCTGGATTGGGCGGCCTTCAGTCGGTCCCTTATGACCTTAACTTTCTCTTCGGCTTCTCTCAATAAATCTGTCCCAAACAGTTGTGATTCTCCGGTTTGATCCCAGAGCAACGGCGTTCTGCACTTACGCCCATAGAGTGCTTCGAACGGGGACATTTGCAGGCTGGCTTGATAGCTGTTGTTGTAGGAGAACTCTGCATAAGGTAAGTTCTTGTCCCACATTCCGCCAAAGTCTAGAGCACAAGCTCTAAGCATATCCTCCAATATCTGGTTGACCCTTTCGGTTTGACCGTCGGTCTGTGGATGATAGGCGGTGCTAAAGTTCAGCCGGGTGCCGAGTTCCTCTTGAAGGTTCTTCCAAAACTTGGAGGTAAACTGACTCCCGCGGTCAGATACAATCTTCTTGGGAACTCCGTGGAGGCACACGATCCGGGTCATATACAACTCAGCCAACTTGGCGACGGTGTAAGTTGTCTTGACCGGAACGAAGTGGGCTACCTTGGTGAGTCGGTCGACGATCACCCAGATAGAATCATGACCAGCTTGGGTCCTGGGTAGTCCCGTGATGAAGTCCATTCCTATCTCTTCCCACTTCCATTCAGGGACTTTGAGGGGTTGGAGAAGTCCGGCAGGTCTCTGATGCTCTGCCTTGACTCGCCGGCATGTGTCGCACTTGGCCACGTACTCAGCTATTTCTCTCTTCATGCTGACCCACCAATATTTCTCCTTCAGGTCTTGGTACATCTTTGTACTCCCGGGATGAATGGAGTATAGAGTATCGTGGGCTTCTTGAAGGATGAGAGTCTTCAACTCAGGTAGGTTGGGTACGCATACTCGGTTTCCGAACCAAATGGTACCATGTTCATCCTCGGAGAATCCGGGGGCTTTACCCTTCCTCATGTTTTGCTGGATCTCCAGGATGTCCGGGTCTTCCTTCTGCTTCTCTCGGATCTGGTCTATTAAGACAGGCCGAGACTCCAAGGCAGCGAGGTACTCATGAGTGGTGATCCCTAGATTTAGCCTTTCCATCTCCTTATAAAGTAGAGGAGCCTGGTCTTGAATCATGATGGCATTGCAGTACCCTTTTCGACTAAGGGCGTCTGCCACCACATTCGCTTTGCCTGGATGATAATGGATGCCCAAGTCGTAATCCTTGATCAGTTCCAGCCATCTCCTTTGCCTGAGGTTCAGATCTGGTTGGGTGAATATGTACTTGAGACTCTTGTGGTCGGTGAAGACCTCACACCGATTTCCCACAAGATAATGTCTCCATATCTTCAAGGCATGAACCACGGCTGCTAGTTCCAGGTCGTGAGTTGGGTAGTTCAGCTCATGCGGTCTCAGCTGCCGGGAGGCGTAGGATATCACCTTCCCTTCTTGCATTAAGACGCATCCCAATCCTTGACGAGAGGCATCACAGTAGACGTGGAAGTCTTTCCGGATGTCTGGCAGAGTCAGAATGGGGGCTGACACGAGCTTCTTCTTGAGAGTCTGGAAGCTCTCTTCGCAGTCGGGGGTCCAATCAAACTTCACCTCTTTTTGCAGAAGTCTGGTCATCGGCTTGGCGATCTTGGAAAAATTCTCGATGAACCGGCGGTAGTATCCGGCCAATCCGAGAAAACTCCGGATCTCGGTCACGGTCGTCGGCTGTAGCCAGTTGGTTACTGCTTCTACGGTGGTTGGGTCCACTGCTATTCCTCCGGCAGATATGACATGGCCGAGGAACTTCACCTCAGACGACCAAAATTCGCATTTGCTGTATTTGGCGTATAGTTGCTGCTCCCTTAGCTTTCCGAGGGTCAGACGGAGGTGAGTCTCGTGTTCCTCCTTGGTCTTGGAGTAAACGAGGATATCGTCGATGAATACCACGATGAACTTGTCCAAGAACTCCATGAATACATTGTTCATCATGTTCATGAAGAAGGCCGGGGCATTCGTGAGTCCGAACGACATCACAGTGTACTCGTAGAGTCCATAGCGGGAGGTGAAAGCAGTCTTGGGTATATCTTCCTCCCTGATCCTTAACTGGTGATAACCTGACCTGAGGTCGATCTTGGAAAACACCGAGGATCCTTTCAGTTGATCGAACAGGTCGTCGATCCGAGGCAATGGGTACTTGTTCTTGATGGTTACGTCGTTCAAGGCTCTATAGTCCACGCACATCCTCTTGGTCTTGTCCTTCTTCATGGCAAATATGACCGGTGCACCCCAGGGTGAGGTACTCGGTCGGATGTAACCTTTCTGCTCTAGGTCTTCGATGTTGCTCTTGACTTCGGCTAGTTCATTGGCGGCCATTCGGTATGGGCGCTTGGAGATTGGAGTGGTCCCCGGGACAAGCTCGATTCTGAATTCGATGTCCCGCTTGGGAGGCATTCCGGGCAGATCTTCGGGGAAAACATCTGCAAACTCCTTGACTATTGGCACCTCTTCAAGAGCTATTGAGCGAAGGGACGCTCCGAGTGGTTTGCGACTGACCATCCGGAAGGTGACGGTTACGCCCTCGGGACTGGTCACCGTGACGGACTTGTTGGCACAGTCGATCACTCCCTTGTGCTTCATCAACCAATCCATACCTAATATAAGGTCGAGTCCGGTACATTGGATAAGGACAGGCTCGGCCCGAAACAGCACCCCTTGGATGTCAAGTTGAACCTTAGGGCTGTAGAAGCGAGCTGAGGTCCTATTGCCGGGGGTGGCAATCACCATGGGAATCGGTAGAGGGAGCACGTCCAGATTGTTTGTTTTTGCAAAATCTTCCGAGACAAAGGAGTGGGTTGCTCCCGAGTCAAATAATATGACGGCCGGTACGGAATTCATAGTAAACGTACCGAGTACGACTTCAGGAGCCTCCTGAGCTTCCTCCGCGCTGATGTGGTTGACGCGGGCGCGAACGGCCTGGTGGGGTGCTGCACCTTGGTTCTGCTTGGGGTGAGGACACTGGTGCGAGTAGTGCCCTTCCTTGCGGCAGTTGAAGCAGACAACCGGCCTTCCTTGACGATCCCTTAAGATCGGGGCCTTGGCGGCTGGTGCCGGTTGAGCGGCCGGAGCTGGTGGGGCGGGACGAGGATGCCCGGCGTTGGATCCACCGGCTGCATGAGGTGGCCTGTAGGCGGGCCGAGGATGGTAGGCGGGCGCTGGTGGCGGAGGGACGAAGCGGGGCCTCTGAGTGTTCGCCTGCTGGTGTTTGAAGGCGATCATCTTCCTCTTCTTGAGGTCCAGCTTGTTCTGCTCAGTCTCTTGGATGAGCGCTTTGTTGACAAGCCGCTGGAAGTCGGCGAAGTCGGCGGCGACGAGCTGGATGGACAGCTCATCCTTAAGTCCCCTTAGGAACTTGGCTTGGCGGAGGGCGTCGGTGCGCACTTCCTCCGGTGCGTAGCGAGCGAGGCGGTTGAACTCATGGAGGTACTCCATGACAGTCCGGTTGCCCTGCTGCAGGTCGCGGAACTCCTGCTGCTTGACCGCGATGACACCGGCGGGGACGTGGGCGGCGCGGAAGGCGATGGTGAACTCCGCCCAAGTCACCATGTGGCCCTCTGGCTGGGACGCGCGATAGTTGTCCCACCACTCAGCGGCGGGACCCTGGAGCTGATGAGTGGCGAAGGCCACTCGCTCCCGGTCTGTGCAGGGGAGGAGGTCGAGCTTCTTCTCGA
The DNA here is from genome assembly GCA_019279435.1 of Zizania palustris. Classification (NCBI taxonomy): domain Eukaryota; kingdom Viridiplantae; phylum Streptophyta; class Magnoliopsida; order Poales; family Poaceae; genus Zizania; species Zizania palustris. The sequence goes on along the minus strand of JAAALK010000290.1, from coordinate 10,308,403 downwards.
TGGTGCGGAGCCAATCTCCGGCCTCCATCGGGTTGGTCGTGCTCGAGAAGATGGGCGGGCGCACGCGCAAGAACTCGGAGAGTTGCGGAGCGGCCGCGGGTGCTGGTGCGCGAGGGGGCGGGCTCCCCATTCTGCAGACGGTCCAACTGAGCCTGTTGGTGCTGCATTTGGGTGAGGAGGGCGGTGATCAGATGATTCTGGTTCGCCATCATTTCCGCCAAGGTGGGGTGGTTGGCGGAAGGCGACCCAGACTGACGTGGGCCCGTCGCACCCCAGTTGGGTACAACTCCCTCAGGTGCATCTCGGCTTCCTCCTGCTCCGTTGTTGGAGCCGGTGTTCTGGTGGCTGGTCATCTTCTGAATATCCAAGTGAGGAAACAAAAGATGACGGAACAGTAATACAACTAAAATTTAACATGTAGCATTCAAGCACACAAATATATCAAGTGGTATAAATAGTCCATTACAATCAAGTTCTTATTCTACCCATGACACACTCGTCGTGGGCAGCACCACATACAAAATCATTATTTTTATTTAGATAGCGTCTCCTAACGCCTACTCGCCACCGGAGGCGGTCTCCGTGCTCTCGGAACCACGAGTGCGCGGCTCCAGAGAGATGGTGGGCTCGAGAAAATTCTCGATGATGGAGTCGAGACGAGCGGGCGTG